>CM037855.1:59087159-59430779 GCA_021234595.1 Delia radicum | reverse complement strand
ATATAAAAAGCCGAATGAATGCCCAAGCTGACCAATTTTCTAATAAAATCTATGTGACAATTTATCAAAAGCTTTTGATAAATCCATATAAATTGCATCAACTTGTGAAGAAACTTCAAACTGCGACATACAATAATCAGTAAACACCATTAGATTCGAAATTGTGGATCTTCCACTACGAAATCCATGCTGTTGTGTGAATTATAGAGATTTAGTTGCAAAATATAATCTATTTATTCACATGTTCAAAAAAGTTTTGAAACTATTGTTAACTTAGAGATGACCTGTAATTAGTCACATCCTCCTTACGGCCAGATTTAAATATTGAAGAAATTATAGTATATTTCCAACGATCAATAAAAATACTTCCATTAAAGATTTTTAAAATATTCATTAACGGATATGAAATTGAAAAGCAGCATTTCTTTAACGAAAGCACACAACCATCAGTATCAGAACAGTATGAATCCTTTACATCTATAGCCTGTAAAACCTCATCTTAGATACTGAAACAATTCCCCAATTATTCAGAAAAAGGGTACAAATTCCTAAATAAAGTTGCATCAATATTAAATTATCATTATCAGCGGCAAAATTTGACCTGAAATAATTCGCAAAAAAATTTACAATATCATCAGATTTATCAGTTTTAAGATTCCCATAAACCATTGAAGATGGAATGCCAGTATTCTGTTTCTTAGACCGAATAAATGTCAAAATGATTTAGGATTAGACTTAATGTCATTTTCAACTTTAAGCAAATATTGCTTATACAAAAATTTATTAAGAAAATTAAATTCTTTTGACGTTGAAGATACTGTTGTTTTACCTCAGTACAGCCAGTTAAATTATAGCGCTTATGAAGTTTATTTCTTTGATTTTTTAATTTCTTAAACCCTTAGTGTACCAGGGATGTGTTAAAGAATTTTCCCTCTTAAGAGGATATTTTGAAAACAATACTCAAAAAGGTATCCAAAACAAATCATATGATACATCCGTACAGTTACCATTCAAAATATTGTCCCAATTGACATTACTTAAAACAGAATTTAATGCATCAAAATCACAAAACTTAAATTAAATTGTTTAGCAGACGTTGAATTTTTACTACGTAAGTAATTATAACACTCTAATTCAATAACTAAAGCAGTATGATGTATTGTTTTTGAAGAAAATGGTTGTAAACACTCATAGATATAGTATTTTGCATCAGAATTGACGAATACCAGATCCAATATATTTTTAGATTATTACAAATATTTGATCTGAATAAGATCCAATTCAAAACATGAGTCAATGACGTTGATTTTAAAATCCTTATTAACATTAGTGGGTAAAAAAGTACCATTAAATTAGACCAGACAATATCAGTTAATTGAAGTCGCCAAGTACAACAAATCGAGTATTTTCAACCACATTCTCATTAAGATATAAAATATTATTTACATGTGCAGCATACAATTCAGATGATTTTATTGGCGGAGCATATGATGCACAGATATACAGCAAACCATTTACAGAAGGTATAACAACAAAAAGCTGATCAAGTTCTTCATCTACCGCCACTTTCGAACAAACATATGATTTTAGCTCCTTTTTCACTGCTATCAAAAACACCGCCCAGTTTTCTCAAAACTTCTATCCTTTCGATACACACTGTACATTTTTAAATCAAAATATTCAGAATCGAAGAAGTCCTTATTTAGCCAAGACTCAATAATAACAAAGGCATCATAATCATATTGAGATGAAAAATCAAATAAACTTTACTTTTAGAACGCATACCAGAGACATTTTGAAAATATATTTTTAAATTAGAGTTATCATTTAAAATATATTTTTCTATCTTCTTCCCAGATCCAATGGCTTTTTTGGGAAAAAAACAAAAGGTCGAACTCGAATACTTGTAGGCCAAAGGGAGGCTTTCATTAACTCATCATATAGAACCTCTCAGTAACTCCTACTTTAAAATTAACATGTGTAAGCAAGTTAAATCAGCATCTTTTTTAATGAGCCTCGTACATACCAAATGTTGTTTATCAACATTTGCATGCTTATTAAAAAATTAATAATTTGATCAGCAGTAACACTTGGTTTGAAACCCGCAATATGAACGAACTTCTTCTTTACAACCACATCAAGTTCTTCTGTATCATTAGATCCAACAACAACAGCACGACTCCTACGTTTTCTTTTACGAGGCATCATCCATTCGCTACGTTGATTGTCAGTTTCAAACAAGTTAGAAGCAGCAGTGGGATATAAGTAATAGAAGAAACATCATCATTATCATTATTAGGCAAAGCAGAAGCAGCAAGAACACCATCAATACTATTTGCATGTGTAAATGTGTTAGATCGAGCAATTGTTTTTTTTTGATAATTGCTTTTTTTGTTGACTACTAGCATTTTCAAGGTTATTTTTAAAAAGTTCATTGAACTTCACCTTAATCTCTTTAATATCTTCACTCATTGTTGGCATTGCAGTTACATGTTGTTTAACTTCTCTTACTTCAGTAGAAAGGGAAGAGACAGCAACCACTAAATTAGACGAAACTTTAATGCAATCATCGCAATTATAAACAATATTTTTATTATTATTAAATATTTCAATAATTTTATTATCAACTTTAGCACAAGTCAAATGTATCTTTGCTCTGCAAATGTGGCAAGAAACACTATCCGATTTAACAGAATTAAAGCACTTTGCACACAGAGTTTTAAGCGGAGCACTCATTTTTAACGTCTTTACACAATAGCATTCAGTTGAAGACTGTTTTTCAACATTAATCGTATCATAAGCACATTTTTTTTAATCATATGGGTGGTGGGCGTGGCATTTGTCCAATTGCACCCATTTTTACCAAAGCTGCACCATGGTCCGAGAACATTGTCCACCAAATTTTATGACTCTAGCTTTATTATTTTTAAGATATAGAATTTTTTCTCCCTAGAATCGTAAAATATTCCAATGTGCGTCGTACAGTGCTTGCTGCTGCAGAGCGTATCGTAGAGGAAGACCCCAATCAGTTTATCCGCCATCGTGCACAGGAATTGGATTGTGTCCTTCCACTTTATGAAAGATTTTGCGGAAAGATCTTGGTTTACGTGCTTACAAAATCGAACTCGTGCAACAATTGAAGCCACACAATCACCTAGCAAGGCTTAGATTCGGTAAATGGGCCCGAAACAAGATTGCCGTTGTTCCTGATTTTCATAAGCGAATTTTGTTTAGCGATGAAGCTCACTTTTGGTTAAATGGATATGTCAATAAACAAAACTGCGTATTTGAAGTGATGATAATCCTCAAGTGTATGTTGAGACACCGTTATATCCAGAAAAACTGACTGTTTGGTGTACTTTATGGGCTGGTGGAATCATTGGTCCGTACTGCTTTAACGACGATGCTGGTCAGAACGTTACAGTCAATGGTGACCGCTATAGAGCCATGATTCCTGACTTTTTCGTTCATTAATTGAACAACCATGATGTGCAGGAGCTGTGGTTTCAACAAGACGGCGCAACATGTCACACAGCTAGTGCCACAATTGATTTATTAAAGGAAATGTTTGGTAACCGCATAGTGCGATTTATCGCCGCTGGACTATTTTATGTGGGGATATGTGAGTCGCTAGTCTACGCCGATAAGCCCGACACGATTGATCACTTGGAGGAAAACATTCGCCGCGTTATTGCCAATATACGGCCACAAATGTTGGATAAAGTCATCGAAAATTGGACCTCTAGATTAGACTACGCCCGAGCGAGCCGTGGCGGTCATATGCCAGAAGTCAGATTTAAATTAAGCTTTTTTTAAGAAAAGGTGTCAAAAATGTGTTTGTTGAAACCCAAAAGATTTTAAATTTCAAGCGTTTGTTGTAAAAAATATTTTTAAAATTTCGCATCGGCAAATTTTCAAAAATTGTGAAAAATTGTTTAAATAATTTAAAATTGTGGTTCTGATTTCATAAAATTAACAGCTTCAAAAACAAAAAATTATCAAATTTCAACATAGTTTTGATAGAAATTATAGAGCAATATAATTTAGTGTTTGGACTTAAATTGATTATTTTTTTAATAAAGACTAAACTTTTTAAATTTATTGGGAGTTTTGCATTTCTAGTGATTTTATTTTGAGATCTAGCTATTTTTTGTGTCGTAGGGTTGGCAACCTTGAAGAGAAAGAAAAAAGAGTAATACACATTAATACACGAACAGCAACACAACATACATTATTTTTAAAAGGCCGGACTTGTGTGTTTCTTCTATTGAAAATATAGCATTTCACATAACATACAATTCTAAATTTTCTCTAGCGGGAAAAAACAGACAAAATATAACAATTTTTTACATTTCGTTTAGGATTCTTTGTATTAAAACTATTTGGTGTATATGTGTATAAAAAACTCTTGGTGAAGTTAAACCCTTTTGATGTTCAGAAATTTCAATTCAGAATTCTGAAAAAAATGATTAAAAGTGAATTTTCATTATAGTTGTTATTTGGCCAATTTTGTAATGTTTTTTATTATTATTTAGATAATAAGACCTAAATTTTGTTTTGTAATTAAAACTTCATTTTTATTACAATTTTTCCCGACGTTCTTCGATTTTTTGTCGACTTCTTCTGGGGATTTCGTCTATTTAATTATAAAAAAACATAATACCAAAATATTAAAACTTACAATTTTTGAATATTACATTAAAATACAAAAATATTACATTTAACATATAACATTAAACATATAAAACACGAAACTACATTAAACACATCATCATTAAAAACAGACTATTAATGGCAACCACGTAACTAGCGTTGATATTATTGTGTCTTCTTTCAAGTTCATGGTTTCTGTTTATTTGCTTTTGTATGTGTAAGCTTTCCTTTGTAAATCGTTTTCTTTCAATGTTTTCTTATCTACTATCCTCACTTGTTCAAGATCAGCTGTGTGGCCTGTTGAAAGTACGTGTTGTGCCAATGCTGTCGACTCTTTTCCTTTTGTTATATCTGTTTTATGTTCTCCCCACTCTCGTAGCTAGTGCCCTCTTTGTCGTTCCGATGTATATTTGATTGCATTCAAGATATATTTATATAGGTAGTCTTAGTAGCCCAGCTGTTTATCTTCCTCTTCCCTGGTTTTGACATTTCTTACATGGTTTTGACACTGTACTGTACTCAACAACAAAATGCAATCATTGCTTCCCTTACAAGATATCTCGTAAATAATATTGTTTTGTTGTTGTTGGTCAATTGGAGTTTTGACATTTGTAAAAACTGTGTTCAATGTTTTGGTTGCTTTGTATGCAAAGCTGACGTTATTTTGTTTTATTGCTGTTCTTATGTTTCTATTATCTGTTAAGCCAGGGATGTATTGTACACTGTAAAAACGTTTATCCTCTCTGTTTTCAGTGTTGCTAATTTTGGTGTTGTTTTTAAAACGCCTATTAGTTTCTTCTATCATATTTTTAATTAGTTTTGTTGGAAAACTGTTTTCGATGAGTATCGAGTAGATTTTTCGAATGTTTTTGGTGTGAAATTCGTCGTCGCTTAATTTAATTGTTGATCTATAAATTGTGTGTGAGATGTTGGTTAGTTCGGTTAAAGATCATAAATATTTTTTTTCCATATTAACAGAAAAACTATAATTTTATTTGTGATATTTGATATTTGACACCTGCATGAATGAGTTAACTTTCTAGACAGCAACGGCCTTCATCAACATTCTTCGTGCCTTAAAGTGTTAAATGGTATACATCATCTATTTAACTCAACTAGTTAAGTTAAAAACGTAACGTGACTTAGTTTGTTGAGTATGACGAAATTTACCTGCGAACTTATTTTCTATAAGCTATGTTTAGTTCTGTTAGTTATTACCACAGTTGCCCAGTTCGACTAATTAAGTTGAAAAATTTGACTGGCGTTATATTCAAATGTCATCATATTTTATCCTTTACATTGTAAGTGAAAGAATATCATACATTGAAGATTTTCTTCGTTTTTCAACATATGTCAAATAACTTTTTTCTAAGTGTTTTTTTTCTGTTAATTAAAGTAAATTCTCACAAATCAAAAAAATGATTAAAGTCAGGATTTTCATTTAAAATTTAGAAAACATCAATTGAAGTTAATATTTTCCATTTGAAATTAAAAAAAACCTTAATTTAAATTTAAAAAATTGAATTAGAATTCAAAAACTTTATGACACAACCAACAAAAACTCGAACTCAGGTAAGAAAATGATAACATGTCTTATTTATTTGTATATTTTTTTTTGTAATTGTAGCAAATCGTGTCTCAGAAATTATTTGAATTAGCAACTAAAATTAGTACAAAATTTTGTAATTTGTAAAATAAGATAGCAAAAAAATTTGACTAAAAAAATAACTTTATACTAAAATTAGTATAACAATCGTAACGTTACATTTGAAACTGTTTTACTTATTTTTCTACTAACTACTTTTTTGAGTGCACGAGGCGTTTAATGCATCCCAGAACTTTTTCATTCACACTTTTCAACATTTGTGATACTTTTCCTGGTTTAATAATAAATTTTATAATTGCAGTGTATTTTTGAGTTTTATGTCATGAATTATTTAACATTAAGTGATTATTATATTTGTTTAATATTTTTATTTTAAAGTGTTTTTGCATTAAAATATTAGTGGAAATCAACAAATTCGATTGATAAATTTTGTTTTGTATTTCAACAAACTCGTTTGTTGATATGAACAATTTATTTTAAAAAAATTGACAATCAAGTCAACAAATCGTTTGTTAAAATTGCTTTGAATTTCAAACAATTCGTTTGTTAGCTTTTTGTATTAAAAATTCGTTTGTTAGCTTTTTGTATTAAAATTAATTTTAATAATTAAGCTACAAACAAGGTGTTGTATTTACATGATCAAGTACACACAAACAAATAAAAGCCCATTTTATTCACGAAAACCATCGATTCAACAAATTAATTGCTGAAAACTCCGCCAACAACGAAAATTGCCAATTCAATTAGAAATCGATAGCTCTTTAATTGAATTATTTTCCAATTAAATAATAACTCATTTGATTAAAAAGTGATCAATATCGTATACCTTCACAAAAAATTTTAATTTAAACCGGCATGGAATTCTTATTTAATTAGCAGATTTATTTATATTTGTGTGAACAAATTCACATAGAAATTAGTTTTTTCTTTATGTTGAAGCGTAGGGACTACGTCAACATTTTTTTTTGGATTTTTTTCTTTGGCAGAAATTAGACCTTTTGTTGAAATCAGAGATTTTTTGTTTCAAGTTTGATATAATTTTTATTAAAAATAAAAATTATGTTTTTTTCGACTTTTAATTTTGCAATGAAAATGAAAAATTATTCAAGTTCGAGGCCATACTCTATATTTCTTTATTAGGATATTGTCCAAACAAATAATCTATAGTTTTTTTTCAAATTTATTATTTGACCTTTCAGGAATGTGTTGATAGATCTATTTCGAAAATTTTCTAGGTTCCCATCATCAGAACACGTTTTGAAAGAGGTAACAATCCCATGCCAAACATCAAATATTCATATGAACTAGTTTACTCACTACATGAGAAGTAATATATGAGCTCGAAGTTAAATACAATATCCTAATAAAAAAATATAGAGTATGCCTCGAACTTGAATAATTTTCATTTTCATTGCACAATTAAAGGTCGAAAAAAACATAATTTTTATTTTAATAAAAATTATATCAAACTTGTATAACAGACAAAGGTCAGTCTAGGTTACTCTCCTGTTTTTGTTTATAAACAACAAAAAAATAAAAAGGAGAAAAACAAAAAACCTGAATTGAATGTCTACCAAAGGTGGACCTTGCACATAACAAACAAGTTTTCAATTTATTTTTTGATCAAGAGTGATAATCAAATATTTTACTTTTAAGTTTTAATAAATTAAAACCAAAAGTTTATTTTTCGATCTTTTATCATAAATTATGATGTGAGCAAGATTATTCAAGTTCAAGATCATTTGTTTTTTGTTAAACAAAAAACCGTGCAACGATATTTATTAATCAAAAAAAAAAAATTCTTCATCCGCAACTTAATGCAGATTTTAATCCACTGACAGGTCCTTACATGTTTCATGTAGCGTCACCTACAATCATCAGAGAACCAATGTGGACGGGGGTAGAAGATTTACCCAAAGCTATAATTTTCTGATGACAAAAGATGAACACTTTACCCGTAGTGTTTTTTTAAACTTCATGAGAAGTTTAAAAAACAAAGCACGGAAGCATCCAACTAATTCAAAAAATTAAAACCTTTTTTTTTCCTTTAACTAACAATATCGTTGTTTGTGTAAAGGCCAGAATCTCTAGCCATAGTACACAGTGTTGTTAGTGTTTAGTAATAAACAATAACAGTTTCTGACTATAGAATTAGGACCATAGATCAGTTTTTGCCGTACTTTGCAATTTTCAAATATTTTACTTTTAAGTTTTAATAAATTAAAACCAAAAGTTTATTTTTCGATCTTTTATCATAAATTATGATGTGAGCAAGATTATTCAAGTTCAAGATCATTTGTTTTTTGTTAAACAAAAAACCGTGCAACGATATTTATTAATCAAAAAAAAAAAAAAATTCTTCATCCGCAACTTAATGCAGATTTTAATCCACTGACAGGTCCTTACATGTTTCATGTAGCGTCACCTACAATCATCAGAGAACCAATGTGGACGGGGTAGAAGATTTACCCAAAGCTATAATTTTCTGATGACAAAAGATGAACACTTTACCCGTAGTGTTTTTTAAACTTCATGAGAAGTTTAAAAAACAAAGCACGGAAGCATCCAACTAATTCAAAAAATTAAAAACCTTTTTTTTTCCTTTAACTAACAAATATCGTTGTTTGTGTAAAGGCCAGAATCTCTAGCCATAGTACACAGTGTTGTTAGTGTTTAGTAATAAACAATAACAGTTTCTGACTATAGAATTAGGACCATAGATCAGTTTTTGCCGTACTTTGCAATTTTCAAATATTTTACTTTTAAGTTTAATAAATTAAAACCAAAAGTTTATTTTTCGATCTTTTATCATAAATTATGATGTGAGCAAGATTATTCAAGTTCAAGATCATTTGTTTTTTGTTAAACAAAAAACCGTGCAACGATATTTATTAATCAAAAAAAAAAAATTCTTCATCCGCAACTTAATGCAGATTTTAATCCACTGACAGGTCCTTACATGTTTCATGTAGCGTCACCCTACAATCATCAGAGAACCAATGTGGACGGGGGTAGAAGATTTACCCAAAGCTATAATTTTCTGATGACAAAAGATGAACACTTTACCCGTAGTGTTTTTTAAACTTCATGAGAAGTTTAAAAAACAAAGCACGGAAGCATCCAACTAATTCAAAAATTAAAACCTTTTTTTCCTTTAACTAACAAATATCGTTGTTTGTGTAAAGGCCAGAATCTCTAGCCATAGTACACAGTGTTGTTAGTGTTTAGTAATAAACAATAACAGTTTCTGACTATAGAATTAGGACCATAGATCAGTTTTTGCCGTACTTTGCAATTTTCAAATATTTTACTTTTAAGTTTTAATAAATTAAAACCAAAAGTTTATTTTTCGATCTTTATCATAAATTATGATGTGAGCAAGATTATTCAAGTTCAAGATCATTTGTTTTTGTTAAACAAATCTTTAACCTTCGAGCTCATATATTAGTTCTCATGTAAGTGAGTAAGCTAGTTTATATGAGTGTTTGAAGTTTGGCATGGGATTTTTACCTCTTTCAAAAAATGTTCTGATGATGGGAACCTAGAAAATTGCCGAAATATATCTACCAAAACACATTCCTGAAAGGGTCAAATAATAAATTTGAAAACAAAAAAACTCTATAGATTATTTGTTAGGACAATATCCTAATAAGGTAATATGGAGTATGGCCTCGAACTTGAATAATTTTCATTTTCATTGATTTTTTAAAAAAAAAAATTTAATTTATTTTTTGCATTATCTTTTTGTTTATTAAAATTTTTAAATTACATTATCAATTCTATGATAATGTTTCATAATAAATAAATATTCAGATTTAAGCAACTGAAACTAAATTATTTAACTTAATAAAGTAATATACCTAATAAGAAATAATATCTAATCTAATTGAAATGAATTTAAAATATTTATTACTAATACCGCTAAACATAAATATTTATAAAAAACGACTACATAAATATTACAAAAAACAGCAACAATGTGTTGATGCTTGCTTTTGAGCGATAATATAAAAAAGTCAGGCAAGTTCCGAATTTGAGCAAATATTTAATTGATTCAACAAACCGATTTAATTGAAAAAAGTAAAGAAATATTTTTTTCTGTGTATTGGAGCAATTTCATGCAAAAATTTGTTTGTATTTACAAATGCACACTTACAATTTTTTTATCTGTGTGTACATTTTTGAAGAGTCATTCAAACGACGTTGTTGTAGTCTAGACGAGGACACTACACGCCAGTTTTTTATATCATTTCCATGATGATGATGATATTAGCACTGTAAATTAATTTTATTTTAAATATTGATCTTGTTTAAAGACAATTAGTTTTCTTATTTTAGTTTGTTTAATTACACTTTACGCTAAAGAGCTCAATAAGGTTTTTGTACATGCGTACGTTATCGCAGTCAAATGCAGACTCGGGTCCTAAGTAAAAAAAAACTACCGCTTTGTTTACAATCATATTTACACTAAAATAAAAAAAAAAAAAAAAACAGTTAAGTCAGGAATATTTTGCTGGGAGATCCTTAGAGAAAAGTTTCTAATATCAGCAAACAAATTGCTAAATTTAGCAAAACTTTTTATGAATTAAGTAGTTTTTTATGCTGATATTAGCAATTTTTCTGCAAGGATCCTGGCAGCAAAAATGTTGCTGACTTTTTGTTTTGAGTGTATGTGACCAATGAAATAAAGTTTCCTATCCATTAGTATACCGATATTAAGAAATGTTCCACTGGTGTCCAAAACCAGTACTTTTAATATAATACACATTCGCTATGTGGTTTTCTTTTATAAAAAAATCATATGTTTTCATATCAGAAGGCTAAGTTAAATAATGTTATTATCACTTCACTCAACTAATAAATATAGATCATTTTGTAGCATGCTAGGACCATTTTCATGATTGTAACTGTAGAACAATTCAACATCATCATATGATGTTAAATTGTTAAATGTATGATTCTCATACATTTAACATCATCAGCATGTATGAGAATCATACAATTCCAAATCACTGAAAGAAGATCAATCAAGAATGATCACAAAACAAATAATGGCCTCAAATGACTGCCCTGTGTCACGCCCGACGTAACATGTACTTTCTTTGAAACAGCATTACAAAGCAATACCTTCTGAGTTCTCGACTCGGGATATGTCCCACTCCATTCAAAAAGAACCCCTTACCATTTAGCTTACAAAAATATGAACTGTAATGAATCGAAAAATAGATTTCCAGAAATCCAGTGAATAACCCATTACCAATTATTTATCTTATAAAAGTAGTGCATTATAAGTTTCTTATTGGTAGGGGTCGAAGTAGCAAGTGTTGCAGGGGTCCTTGCCATAGCCTACCAAGATTCCAAAGACCGAACATGCGTGGTTCATTACCACACCCGGCTAGAGGTGTCCCTGCTTTCGCAGAACATGGCGGATCTAGAGCGGATACTCGATAAAAACCCGTAATCCCCGTGTTATCTTACCGTGCCCATGGGATGAATAGCACTACGTTAGTGTGTTTTCGAACGGGTGGCCTCCAGGACGAGGCGAACCCTGGTTGTATTAGCCCGCTGGTAGCACGGGGCTCTGCTATTATGCGTTCTTTTGTAATCCCTTATTATTCTTTATTTATAGATGAATTTTAAAAACCCAAAATTTTAATAATGAGCAAGAGAAGACCGACGCAGGTCTATCCTCAACTAGCTAAGAGGTTTTATGCCTAAAGAGCAGTGAGGGTGCAATCGAAACGGTCGGACAAGCAAAGCACATCTTCTGTCCGTAACCTTGCCGAGCTTATGGATGTTGGTAATGTGTCTGAGGACCACTCGGGTCCACCTATAGACGCAGATATTAACATCCCTACCGACGAGGAAGATGAACTTTTAAGCTCTAAACCTAAAGGTGCCGCAAAAGAGGAAAAAGAAGCTCTAGGCGATCAGTCAAAACCGGTGACTGAGAGAGCAAAGCCATGTGGCGCTACTCGCAAACGCCTGAGGATGTATCTGGATGAAGGCATTCACCTAGAGGTAGCGCGGCGACTGTTTTTGTTACCAATGCGCGAAGCCCGAATGGAGATCATAGCTCTTATGGGTAAAGGAAGAGGGTACGATCTAATGGCTCAACGCCACCAGGATCGAAACAGCCTGCAAAACGGACCGCTGAAATAGCTGCGGATGGTACAACCTCGCACGGTTGAAGGTGGCTCATTGCCAAAGGCGGCCCTGACGGCTCCAGCTAAGCAGCTAAAGCAAGCCGCACCGTCCTATAAGGAAGCAGTTGTCACAGTAAGATTGGTGTTATTCCACCTGATTTTACGGCGACAAGATGGACAGATGAACAAGCTACATTCTTTCCAAAGAGCTGACTTGTACAAGGTCGCGGAGCTGAGAAAAGGGACCATTAAGCCCAGCTTCTCAAGTTGCTCCTATAAGCCAGGTTGGCTCAGTTTCGTCTGCCGCGATAAGGACACAGCGCAGTGGCTGGAGACTCATGTCCCCACTCTAAAGCCATGAAGTGACGCTGTGTTGAAGGTAGTGGCGGAAGATGAAGTGCCGAAGGCCCAGGTGTTCGTGGGATACTTTCCCGAGAAAGAGGACACGTCCAATGAATTGATTGTTGGACTGGTGGAGGGCCAAAACTGCGAACTTTCAGTTGAGTACTGGAAAGTTTTGAACAGGATCATAAAGGGTGGCATCGTTGAGCTTACGCTATCCATTGATCCAATCTCAGCTGACATACTCAAGCGAAAGAATTACAGGGTAAACTTCGGGTATGGAAACAGCGCTGGTAAGACCCACCCGTCAACAATATGAGGTCGAGCGTGACATACCTGGTAAAGTTAAAACAAATACTTCGACAGCTGCGTCTAAATCCGACAATAGGGTCTCCATCGACCCAAAAACGTCGGATGAAAAACCGAGCTGTTCGAAGAACTTTGTAAAGCCTAGTTTCTTCTGAGCCCAAAGCTAAAAAGACGGCCAACCAAAAGGCTCCCAACAGACCGAGGAAATGGGAGAGAAACTCGGCAGAAGAAGCGGTTTCTGCTGAACTCCAATAGAGGCAGGAAGGTGGCAAAACACGCTTAAATAATGATGTCTGCCCGAAAAGGTAAGACACCAAAGCATCTAAGGTGCTTACAGGTGAACCTTCACCATGCCAAAGCGGCATCGGACATCGCCCACAGAAGGTTCACCACTGATGCCCTGGATGTTGTATTCATCCAGGAACCATGGGTGCACGACGGAGCCATCAAGGGGCTTAACGCTAATCAAGGTTTACGATTATCAGCATAGTCGGCCCAGAGCGGCCATCCTTGTTAGAAACAATATAACATTTCTTCCAATTTCATAACTCGTTTTGGGAGACTTGGTTGCGATTTGGGCAAAGGTGACCTCCTTATCTGGGGAACATGAGGTAGTACTGGCCTCCGCGTATCTACCTGGGGACACCAACACGGTACCAATAGATGAGGTCTCGGCCTTGGTGGAATATTACCGAATGAGGAACCATAGTTGGATCCTCGCCAACGCACATCACACAATATGGGGAAGTACCAATATAAATAAACGTGGTGAGTATAAACATAGTGAATAGGGGTGACGAGCCGACTTTCAGGAATTCTATTAGGACAGAGGTTTGGGATCTCACTCTTACTAGTTCTGATATGTTCATTTGCCATCTCAAACTGGCATGTATCCAATAAACTGTCAATGTCGGACGATCAACATCTGGTATTTGATATTGTTAGTGCATTGGACTCATGCCAGATTTATCGTACTCCCAGACGCACGAACTGGGAGGATTTCCGATACAATTTGGAACGAGATGCAGATGTCTCTAAAGGGCTCATTCTGAGCACTAGAGAGATCGTTCATGCGGCATTCGATATGCAATAGAATCTAACTTCTGCTTTCTTTTTAAGCTGCCCCTAAAAGACCAGGAAGACGAAGAGGGACGTTCCATGGTGGAATGATGGTCTGGAGAAGCTTAAAAAGGAAGCCAGAAGACTGTTCAACAGGGCAAAGGAAACAGGTGACTGGATCACCTGTAGGGCCGCACTCACTGAGTATAATAGAGATCCAAAAGGACCACGTGGCGCAACTACTGTGAGAAGATCTCTGGTCTTCCAGAGGCGGTGCGACTGCAAAAGGCCCTGTCACAGGATCATACAAATGGTCTCTGCACTCTTAGGAGGCCGGATGGCTCATACACGGAATCTCCCACTGAAACTTGTAAACTCCTGCTCGATACTCAATTCCAGGATGCGTTGACAACTGCGGGTCCGCTATGATTCAGAGAATCCCGAACCTGACAGGTAGGTACGTACGCCTGGCGGGTGCCATCTTTCAGGAGAACCGGGTAAAGTGGGCGATAGATGAATTTCTTCATTTAAATCTCCGGGTCCAGATAGGATCTATCCTTATCTCTTACAGAAAGGGATGGACTTAATTGTCCCACAACTGGTTAGGATATTTAGATCGAGTCTATTATTCGGGCATGTACCGAGACCCTGGAGGGAGGCTAGTCCTTCAGACCAATTAGCCTGAGCTCGTTTCTCCTCAAGAAGTCTTGGATCAGTATATTAGGGATACTTACCTCAGACGAAAGCCGATACATGAGCTACAGTTCGCGTATCAACGGGGTAAGTCTACCGAAATTGCTATCCATCATGTTGTCACGACAATAGAACGGGCACTGGAGGCAAAGAACATTGCCTTTGTGCATTTATTGATATACAGGGCGCTTTTGACAACACGTCCTACGATGCGATTAGGGTATCCATTGCTAGGAAGAGCATTCCTCCAATCATAATTAATTGGACATTGGAGATGCTCCGCTCTAGGATAATCACGTTCGGAATAGGGACTACTTGTAGGACCGTGAATGCAACCAGAGGATATCCTCAGGGTGCGTTTAGTCGCCATTACTCTGGAAACTGGCCATTGATGAATTACTCGAGGGTCTGAACAGTCTCTGAACTTCACTCATTCGTGGTGCCGGGAAAAGGGGTTGTCTGTCAATCCGTCGAAGACAATCCTGGTACCATTCACGAGAAGGAGAAAACTTAACCTGTCTATGCCGGTCGTTGGGGGTATGACGGTTGGCTTCTCTAGCAGTGTTAAATATCTTGGAGTGACTCTTGATAGCTCCCTTATCTGGAACGAACATCTTGACCACGTCTCCAAGAAGACCACCAGGGCATATTATGCCTGCCAGAGTCTTTTCGGGAGAACATGGGGCCTAAGGCCACAAATGGTCTACTGGTCGTTCAATACTATTGTTAAACCGATGATCACCTATGCTGCCCTTGCATGGTGGACAAAAGTTGAGCAGAGTAAGGCAAGGGATGCTCTTAAGAGAATCTACCGTCTTGCGTGTGTTGGCATTACAGGGGTCGGCGGAACTTGCCCGACGGATGCCTTGGGGGTTATGCTGGGGATCCCGCCATTGCATATTTCTGTAATGGAGTATAGGTATATAATCCAGTATAGGTTCCTCAAGACTTAAGGAAATCGGTGGCATGGGGGGGGCAACCTAAGGGGTCACATGAGGATCGCGCGAATCCTACTAGATGACCCGATTTCTAAGGTTGCGGACAGAGTGTCACCGGAGTGGATCTTTGATAGATATTTTGATGTGTTATTGTTTGACAGAGACATGTGGACCAATCAATCCTGGGAACCGGAAGATGGTTCTCAGGTGTGGTTCACTGATGGCTCTAAGCAGTCGAATGGGAACACGGGTGCGGGCGTCTTTGTACCAGACTTCCAGCGTGCTTTACCTATGGAAAAATATCCGTCCATTTTTCAGGCGGAGATTTGGGCCATCTGTGTCTGTGCAGGGGAATGCCTGCGACGGGGAACTCGCAGATCTGGCATCTACATTCTTTCTGACAGTCAGGCTGCACTGAGGGCCTTAATGGCTTATAAGGTGTCGTCCCGGTTGGTCATGGAATGCATTCAGACTCTCAGTAGGGGCAACTCTCTAACCCTGGGGTGGATTCCTGGTCATGAGGGCAAAGAGAGGGCAGATTGTCTTGCCAACCGCGGGGCCCGAAGGCCCTTTATTGCTCTTGAACCTTTCTGTGGAATACCTGCGGGGTATGTTAGGGAAAGGCTCAGGGCATGGAGAGAGTCTGAATTCTCTGGTTACTGGGAAAACTCTCCTGGTCTCTGGTCTGGAGATTGATCTCTTTTTCCAGTAGGGGGTCGAGGCGACTCTTGTCGCCTGAAAGGGGTGGGGGTGGTTTAAGGACCCCGGCGTCGTACTTAACTGGACACTGTAATCTCAGATACCATCTGCACAAGAAGGGTCAATCGGAACACGGATATGTGTAGGTTTTATGAGATGGTGTCTGAGACCTCGGAGCATGTTCTCTGCGAATGTCCCAGGCTTTGGGATAGGAGACTTAGGTTTCTAGGTGATCGCTTCATTTCGCCTTCCGACATGGCGAACATTTTGCCTAGGATAATTGGCTTTATAGGTAGCTTGAAACTGTAGGTAACTTTAGGCAGCACAAAAGACCTACATTGGTCCCGGTGCATAGTGCCTTCTGATCTAATCTAAGCTAATCTTCTTATTGGTACGCCATTATTTTATTGTTTAAAGTATTGCAGAAGGTAATAAGTACTCATTACAAAGTAATGTACAAAAAAATAAGTAGTCATTACCAGGCACGTAGCTAGGGGGGGGGGGGCAAGGGGGCTAGAGCCCCCAAAAAGTTGATACATACTTTACTTACAGTGCAATCTTTTTATTTTAATTTAGTTTGCTACGACGCACGCATCTGGTAACACAGTTTTCAGTGTTTTTTTTACAATTTATATTACGATATCTCAAAATCCATTAAAGCGACTCGTGTTCAGCACACAGAGACCATTTTTTTCGAAATAAATTTAAGCCTCAAACTTTGATTGATATGCATCATGTGTTCACAAATTTTTTTAGACTAAATGTGAAAAAATTCCGATCGGCGCTCCTTGAAATGCGACATTTTAAAATTAAGTAGCTAAGCTAGTCTTTGTGTTATAACGATGTTGTTTTTTTTAAGAAATTTTAAAGGGTTTTTACTATAAATAAAATAAAATAATATAAAGAAAATTGTAATTATTAACGAAAAAGTTAAAATGAAAGGTAAACACACAAGATCTCTTGAAAGTATATAAAAGTTTAATTGAATTTTGTTGATAATAATTTTTTTATTTACAGTGCAATCTTTTTATTTTAATTTGGTTCGCTACGAACGCATCTGGTAACATAGTTTTCAGTATTTTTTACGATATATATTACGATATCTCACAATCCATTAAAGCGACTCGTATTCAGCCCACTGAGACTATTTTTTTAATATCAACCTTGGTTCGATATGTGTTAACCTGTTCCAATTTGACTCAAATTTTCAAAAAAAAATTTTTGACTAAATGTAAAGGCACTCCTTAAAATGTGACATTTTAAAATGAAGCTGCTAAGCTATTATAATGATGTTGTTCTTTTTTAGAAATTTTAAAGGGTTTATTAAAAAAATTCAAGAAAATTTTAATTGTTGATGAAAAAGTTAAAACTGAAGGGTAAACACACAATAACGCTTGAAAAGCACCTGAAATCGCCCAAAATATAAATAAAAGTGAATTAGAAATACATAATTTAGTTTGAACTGGGCGATGCACATTAGAATTAAGTTTTTGCCATAATGATTGGTATCAAATAAAACTAGATAAAATTCTACATCACTATTTAAAATTTGAACCATCTAAGTTGTTTACTTCATCCGTAGTGAGCTGTCAAAGTTAGCTAATTATTGCTGTTTTCTTAAAAAGTGAAAAAATTTAAATTGATAAAAAGCAGTGCTTATTTTTTTAAATTTAAAATTAATAAAGTTAAACTTTTATGATGGAACCTTCAACTTCAGGTATTTAAGTGTACAAAAAATAATTTTGTGTTTAAAAAATTATGTGTGAAAATATTTGTAATATTTTTTTAAAAAAAGCTCTAAAATCGGGGTATTTTCCATATGTATTTACCAGAAGTAACAAAGTAGTAAAGTGCCGGCTTTGAAGTTATGTTTTTTGAAAAGTATTGGATTTCTACTTGATATTTTTGTTGCCCCGTTTTATGATATTAATAATTTTATGTAAAAAGTCTTGTTTTCAAAATTCCTTTATTTACCATACCCTCAGTGTTTTTGTTGTTACTATTGTCTTACTCTCAATGTTAGCTATTTTTGTTGTTGTTGATATTATTGTCAATATATTTTGATATTTAATAGAGATGGCTGCGTGAGTGGCGTTTGATCACCTATGTTCACTAGGGAAAAGAATAAAAATTAACACTCAATTCCAGCGAAAAAATATGACTTTCTAATAATTTACCAAATTCACGTGATGGTTTTACATCTTATACTAATTTGCCCGTGCCGAGATAGTTACGCCTATATAATAACTGTTTTCAATCACGTACTTTGGGCAATCAACTTTTTTTTACCAATGCGTTTGACGTTTAATATTTTTTGAAATTAAACTGACTATCGTAATTTGTAAATAATAATGTTTGCGAATAAACTGTTTCACGCGCCCATCTCTATTGCCGTTATTTTTGTGCTTGTTTTTATGTTTTGTTATTCAGTGGTGTTTTTTGCTGTTTTAAAATTTGATGTTTTTGTAAAGTGCGTATTGTGTTTTGAATTAAATAAAGTAATCGGTATAAGGTAATTGAAAAACCGATTAAACAGTTAAATTAAATAAGAACAAATTTAATATTTTTAGGAATAAGCCCCAAAACTATTTGTATATCGCGCCGAGAACTATACAACTTTATGAGAAATACCGCTTTAAATGATTGGAAGGTTAAAATCAATTTTCTTAAAATGAAAACCATTAAGCGTATAAACCCCAGCAATATGAGTTTTTTCAACCAAACGTTTGATAATTTTATTAAACAGTTTAAATCTCGATATAGTAAATGTAAAAGGTACCATGATCGTTTTTTGAAATTAAATACTGAATGGTTAAATGCTTCTATCTCATTTGTTCTTCCACCAAATAAACGAGGTCGCAAGGAACTTTCATTCGAAGATTGCAGTGCGAAAACTAAATCAAAGAAAACTAGAAGCATAAGAGATAGTATTTTATTGCCAGTTTTGACTCATGCTACACAAATGAGTTTAAGAGCTTTTGGAAATCTTGAGGCAGCGAAGCTAGTTAAAGAAATAACAACGTCAACACCTACAAAGGCTGCAAAATATAGAAAACGCTTTAAGCAGGCTAAACCAAAACAACTAAGTGCAGAAGAAGCACTTAGCCTTTTAATAGAAGCAAAATTAACTCGACATAGTTATAATATTATATGAAGGGTGGCTCCGGAAAAATTTCCTTCGTATACTAAAGTTCAACAAGCAAAACAAAGGTGTTATCCCAAACGAGATCAAGTTATATTTTGTGAAACTTCAGCACAAGTTAGTCTTCAAGGACTTTTAAATCACACAGTTGAAAGACTAGTTATGCTGCCAAAATGTTATGATATTTTAACAGAAAAAAAAATTATCAAAGTGGGGTTTTGATGGAAGCTCCGGACATAGTTCGTATAAACAGGCTTTTATAGTTCTAATGCAAGCGACTCTTCAGTGTTTATAACATCCATCGTACCACTTAAACTTGTTAGTGGAAATGAAGTAGTTTGGAAAAATCCTCGTCCTTCATCAAGAAGTATTTTAGGCCTTTAAAGATAGAATATACCAAAGAAACAACAAGTGTATCTAATTTAGAAAAAATTAGGGTCGAGGATGAAAAAAAAAAAATTTGAAGAAACGTTAGTTTTAGTTGGAGAAAATTCCTTAAAGGTTTTTCGCGATTTGTATAGATGATGATTTGTATAGAGATTTGATAGATGGAAAAGTGTGCAACGCAATAACGGGTACGAATTCCACGCAAAAAGTGTTATGTATGTGGCGCTACAAGTAAGATGTTCAACTCAGTTGATAGCATGATTATTAGGGAAGTTAGAACAGACACTTTAGAGTTTGGGCTATCATACTACTACTCGGGTGGATTCGATTTTTTGAATGCCTTCTCCACTTATCGTATAAAATTCCAATTGAAAAATGGCAAGCACGATCAGATGAGGACAAAAAAAATTGTTGCTGAAACAAAACTACAAATTCAGAAAGAGTTTTGTGAAAGAACAGGACTGTCATTACGTATCTTTTTTAGCCATAGTCATCTTGGCGATACTTAGAAACGTTACCACTTTTGTTTTGCTTATGTATGTCTATCATTATCGTGTCGTGTATCGTTTTCATTTGACGTTTGAAAAATGTCAAAATTAAAAGAGAATGACATTTGCTTTGCTTTATTTTGTTTTAAGAAAGCGGCATTAAAGTGTTTGAAAATGACAAAATCGTAAGTATATTTTGTTTTTATGGTGTTAGAAAATGTTAAATGTATAATTTTAGGTACGTTTCACAAACGCAATTGGAACATTTGTTAGCCTTTATGGAAAATAACCCATCGTTGGCAAAAAACTACTCACCTAAATCCACCCAAGGTAGGTATGAACTAAGTAGCCTGTGGATTAAGCTGAAGGATGAATTAAACGCCTTTGGATTCCCCAATAAATCCGTCCAAGAATGGAGAAGAGTGAGTTTCTACATCACTGTTTATAAATATTATATTTAATTTACATTTTTGTTTTAGTATTGGACGGAATATAAATATAAAGTACATTGAGCCATGCTTAGTCCAAAATCGTTTCCCCGCAAGCCACTGATACCACCAGAACCTAGAGTTTCCAAAGTGGCTGCTAGGCGCAATATTGGTGGAATATACGTTGAAACGCTTTCCATTTTTTAAACAAACAGTGTCTAAACCATATTTGAAAGCATATTTATTTAATTTAAATCGTTGAATAAAGCTATATAAAAAAAAATATAAATTAATATAAATACAAAATTTTAAAATGTTCTTACCTCTTTGATGGAAGTAAAAATGGGTCGGATTCATCTCTTTAAAATCTCCTTTTTATACGCAACTGTTTTTTTTCCTCCTCTTCAATATTTATTGTTGAAGGAATTAAAACACTGCGACGAAACATATTTATTTATTAACATATAATAATTTTAATAATAATTTTATCGTCTAGATATGCTTAAAAAAGGCGCGACTATCACTCTTTTTTACATGTTTATATTTTATATAAAGCTTAATACCTATCGCCAAAACGATAATCGTTTTATCGACATTCTTACATAAAGCAATGGTATCGTTAAACCGATGTCATTGAGTGACAGTGGTCTTACATAATTCAGGCCCAGGTTTAATTGTTGACCAGCCAAAGCCGGGCTTTGGTAACTCTAACGATGGAAACACCGCTAGACGTTTTTTTTTAAATGCTGAAATAACAAAAGTGGACCTAACACTAATTAAAAAAATGCACACAATACTAATTGTTGTTTCATGTGGTCACGAGATTAATTTGGAAAGTTTTCGTAATTTCACTCACAACACAGCAAAGTACTTTGTTGAAATATATCCCTGGTTTTGCATGCCTCCCACATTACATAAATTTTTAATTCATGGCCCGGAGATAGTACAACACGAGCTTTTACCAATAGGAAAATTATCAGAAGAAGCTCAAGAAGCAAGGAATAAAGACTTTAAAAACAACAGAGAACACTTTGCTCGAAAATGCAGCCGGGAAAAGTCGAATGAAGATATTTTTAAAAGATTTTATTAAGTTCAGGCCCATTTATATTGACCATTAGCAGGAAATATGAACAAAAACAAAAAAAAAAATGTATCAAAATCAGAATTAGATCTATTAAAATTACCACAAATTTCTCAAGAAAATCGTGATGATGACAACAATGAGAGTGATAATAATGATGATGGTGATGATGATGATAGTGATGATGATGATGATAATGATGATAATGATGATATGATGATAATGATGAAATTGATGATACTGATGATAATGATGATAATGATGATAATGATGATAATGATGATATGATGATAATGATGATAATGATGATAATGATGATATGATGATAAGATGATAATGATGATAATGATGATAATGATGATAATGATGATAATGATATAATGATAATGATGATAATGATGAATAATGATGATAATGATGATAATGATGATAATGATGATAATGATGATAATGATGATATTGATGATAATGATGATAATGATGATAATGATGATAATGATGATAATGATGATAATGATGATAATGATTCCTGCTGTCTCCTGCTGATCCTGATGCTAATGATGATCCTGCTGCTCCTGCTGCTCCTGATGATAATGATGATAATGATGCTCCTGCTGCTCTGATGCTCCTGATGATAATGATCTAATGCTGATAATGCTGATAATGATGATAATGATGATAATGATGCTAATGATGATAATGATGCTAATGCTGATAATGATGATAATGATGATAATGATGATAATGATGATCCTGATGATAATGCTGATAATGATGATAATGATGCTAATGCTGATGCTGATGATAGATGCTAATGATGATAATGATAAATGATGATAATGATGATAATGATGATAATGATGATAATGATGATAATGATGATGATGATAAGGATAAAGCGCAACATGTATGCTACTATTCTTTGAAGGACCTTAAAGGATCCCGATGATTGATTTTGTAAATGATCTCTTCTAATCCTGTGCAAGCAATTGCTGCGGTGGAACAGTTTTTTCCTTAAACTCCATGTCAATTGTAGATTGTAGGTTTTTTGAAAATGCCTTAGGCCACTGATCTTCTTTACCATGTAAGAAAATTGGTCCATAGAACCACAAGGTGCATGCTGATAACTTCTCGGGACTTAAGCCTCTTGAGATTAGGTCAGCGGGATTTTGCTTGGAACTAACGTAGCGTCATTGAGTGTTTATTGTTAACCCGTGTATTTTGCTGATTCGATTTGCTACAAAAGTGTGGAGTGAGGATGATAGTGAGTTGATCCAATGTAACACTATTTCAGAATCGGACCATAGGTATGTTTGATTGTTTTCAAATTGCAGCTCTTTCCGAACTGGTTGTTAGTTCGGCTCCAAGTAAAGCAGCACACAGTTCTAGCCTGGGTAGGGTTAGCAACACTGTTAAAGTTTGGTCGTGATTTTTATTTACTCCTGTATAAGCTGATTTAAATTGAAAAATTTTTCACATATATCACCCTCTTCAGCTAAGTATTCTACTACAAACAACAAATCGTACTTTTCTACATACGTACAAAGTGAAATATCATCGATAATTGCTGTAATTAATTTGTTTGGTGTTATGTTTATTTTTGGCAAAAATCATACAACAACAATAAATCTAAGTTGTTTTTATTAATTTCTTCGTTTACCTTTTATTTGCCGTTCATATCAACAGTGATTTACCAGATTGTCATTATAATTTAATCGTACATAGCCTTACCCACCGTGTTTATTACATTGTACAGAGTTGCTAACTTGATTGCTTCAACTTACCCGTGACAACAACCTTTTTTATTGCTTGATCTTAATAGTGCTGCCAGATATTTTTATATCCTGAATCCCGGTTAACATTTTAAAAATCCCTTAAATGACCTGTGTAATTAAAGGCTGTACTATCGTAGCAGAGTATGAGAGAATGCTGTGTTGCAATATTTGCCATGGAGTTTGCCATTTTAAATGTAGTGGCATTCCTGTTACTGCTGCTGAGTCTGTTAATAAATATAACTGTTTACAATGGACTTATCCAGATTGTGTTCCGCTTGGTGCAACTTTTTACCGCTTTGTCCAAAGTACAATAACTGATAACCAATCAATTAAAGATGGAGCGCTTGATCTGGTTGATGGTATTGCTACCTATGGAACGCTTTTTAAAGACTTTAAGTCTCTTGAGGCTCTAAAATCCCCTCAGCAGTCTTCTCCAAAAAGACGTAAATCTGCGAGAAAAAATAAAGATAAACCTGATGATCTTACTAATGTTGACGATACTCCTATTAGCCCTATACAATCATCTTTAAAATATACTAATTCTACTAATAATACTGCAATAGTTCCTTCAAATAACTTAGCTGATACATCGAATAATAATGAGCAAACTGTGGTAGCTCCTAACTATGCTCAAGTGTTAGCTTCTTCGGTTCCTGCTCTTTCTGTTCCCATTTCTTCACATTATGATAATTCTGTTCCGGGTTCTTCAATTTCTGCTCGTCCGGTTCCTGCATCAGCTCCTATTTCTGCTTCTACTTCTTCTGCTTCAAATACTTCTTCACAAGTTCATAATCCACTAAGATCTTTATTGCCAAATAAATCAGTTTTTGTTTCCAGGTTAGTCTCCGAAACAACTACTGGTGATATTGATTTTTACATAAAATCAAAACTTAATCAAAATGCTGTATTCCAAATACGTAAATTCAATTTTTCTAAGCCAAGATTAATATCTTCATTCAAAATAACTGTGCCTGCTGACCTCTTTAGTATCGTTATTGATCCAAATTTTTGGCCTGAGTATACACTTGTACGAGAATTTGAATTTAAAAATAAAAACAATCAATTACCTTCTGGTCGTTTGTCTTTACCGGTCTCAAATGCATCAAAAAACTAAATATTCATCCTCATGATCAATTATCTGTAATTTATCAAAACGTTCGTGGCATAAATACAAAATTATCAACTTTATTTAAAAATAGTTTTGATTTTACTCAACATATAATAGTTTTTTCTGAAACCTGGTTAAAAAAATAATATTTTTAATGCCGAGATTTTATGTAATAAGTATAATATTTATAGATTGGATAGATGAAACTGAAACAATTGGGGTGGAGTTTTAATAGCTGTCTCTTGTCAACTTGCATCTGAGGAAATTCAGTTTGATTTACCTCGAAATATTGAATTTATTGGCGTTCTTATCAAAATTAAGCAAAAACAATTGTTTGTAACATGTTCCTATATTCCTCCTGATTCCGAACAACCACTTTACGATATTCATATAGAAGCTATTAGATCTGTCGTGTCAAAAGCTAATCCTGATGATTCTATCCTTGTATTTGGTGATTTTAATCTTCCTTCAATTTCCTGGACATATTTAAATGAATCGTTTTATTATTCGGCATCTACTTCAAAGGATTGGAATGATGCTGTTGTTAATAATTTGTCAGACTTATGCCTATTTCAAATCAATGGTGTTCACAACGTTCAAGGAATGCTTCTAGATTTAATGTATGTCAATGAGCCAACAGATTATTCATTAAATCGCACTGACCCTGTAACCTTACCGGAAGATCCATACCATCCCACTATTGAGTTAAGTCTGAATTTACCGTTTGCCATTAAACAAAACTCTGGTAATGATAATTCAAAAGTATTTTGTTTTAAAAAGGCAAATTATAATGATTTAAATTATTATTTTTATAATACAAATTGGCTTAATTTATTATCTATCGCTAATGGCAAATCAACATCTATTGATTCAATGATCGATGTATTCTACAAAACTATTTTAAATTATATGAACGATTGTATCCCGAAACATATTCCTGCTAATCATTCTGGTCCACCGTGGAACTCAAAACAATTATCGAGACTAAAAAATTTAAAGAATAAACGATTTAAAAAATATAAAGAAACTGGCTTAGTAACTGATTATAGCAAATATTCTGTTACGCGTGCTGAATATAATTTGCTTAATACAAAGCTTTATGATAATTACTTGGAAAATATGAAAATAAATTTAAGAAGAGATCCTAAATCGTTTTACAAATTTGTAAATTCTAAGAGAAAATCTTCTGGCTTTCCAACTGTCATGAAGTATCTCGATCGTGAATCCAGAGATGATATTGTCATAAGTGACATGTTTGCTGTTTTCTTTGGTTCAACTTATTGTAATGCCGAATATAACACTTTGAATGATTATCCATTTCCAGTTACAGAACATCGATTAATAACTTTTCCTCTTATAACCACTGATGAAATTGTTAAAAATTTAAAAGAATTTAAAAACTCAACAACTTGTTTGCCTGATGGTGTTCCCAGTTGCATCTTAATCAACTGTGCAGATGCTTTGGCGTATCCGTTGAGCATAATGTTTAATATCTCCATTAAAAATGGTTATTTCCCAACATTATGGAAGGACTCTTTCTTAATTCCATTATTTAAATCTGGAAATAAGTCAAATGTTATTAATTATAGAGGAATAGCAAAACTCAGCGCGAGTCCAAAGCTATTCGAAAAATGTTTAACTGATTCTCTGTGTCATCAAATTTCCTCTATAATATCTCCTCTTCAGCATGGTTTTCGTAAGGGGTGCTCTACAACAACTAATCTATTACAATTAACAACTTTGGTAAATCGTGGTTTCCTTAAAGGCGAAAACACTGATGTCATTTACACTGATTTCAGTAAAGCTTTTGATAAAGTTAACCATAATCTTTTACTCAAAAAACTAGATATGATGGGTTTCGCTGGAAATTGTTTAAGCTGGATAAAGTCATACTTAAAAGACAGAAATCAGAAGGTTAATTTTAATAACACAACGTCGAAAAATATTATTGTAACATCTGGGGTTCCTCAAGGTAGCCATCTTGGACCAATTTTATTTTCTCTTTTTATTAACGATTTACCATCGGTAATAAAGTTTTCAAACGTTCTTATGTATGCTGATGACGTTAAAATTTTTCGTGGCTTTAATAAAAATTCCAATCAGATTTATCTACAGCAGGATTTAAATAGTTTTTACGAATGGTGCTGCTCTAATTTTATGGAACTAAATTTGAAAAAATGTAAACATATGCGCTTCTCTAGAAGGACAGAATCTTTTGGTCTTTACTCTTTGGGTGGTTTTCAGTTGGAATTAGTAGATAATATTCTAGATTTGGGTATTCTCTTAGACCCAAAATTGGATTTTAAACGTCATATTTTATTGACGATTAATAAAGCTCGTGGCACCTTAGCTTTTATAAAACGATGGGCTAAGGAATTTACAGATTCCAATGTAACAAAACAATTATATACATCGCTCGTGAGACCAATTTTGGAATATGGATCTGTGATTTGGGATCCATTATCCATTGTTCAAATTGGAAAATTTGAATCAGTGCAAAAACAATTTTTGCTGTTCTGCTTACGAAGCACCTACCCTAATACCATTAATAATCTACCTTCATATACGACCAGACTAAACCTCGTTAAGCTTCCCACTCTGAAAAGTAGAAGGACAATGCTAAACGTTACATTTTTATTAAATTTGATTAATGGTGATATATGCTCCGATTTCCTGTTAGAAAATTTTGTACTTTTCGTTCCTCCAAGATCAACACGTAATTATATTCCTTTATATACTCCATTCTATCGTCAAATGTATGCTGATGCTGATCCGTTTATAAGAATGTGTAATGATTTTAATAATCTTTATAATTTGTTAGATTTTTCTTCAAATGTTAATATTATTAAACGCAACATCATTTTGCTTTTAAATTCTACTATTTGAAAAAAAAAAAAAAAAATATTGTACTTATATTAATTTATAATTTTGTAATTATTATGTTAATAGTCTGTAAGGGTTTA
Source organism: Delia radicum (assembly GCA_021234595.1). Classification (NCBI taxonomy): domain Eukaryota; kingdom Metazoa; phylum Arthropoda; class Insecta; order Diptera; family Anthomyiidae; genus Delia; species Delia radicum. The sequence continues at coordinate 59,402,962 of CM037855.1, read as the reverse complement.
TTCCGTAGACTTAAATAAATAAATAAAAAAACATAAATAAACTTCTTTAGCGGAGCAACACATGATTTAGAGCATAACAGTCTGACGATGATTCTGCCATCCTTTAAAACCGAACGTAGATAAACAGAGGCACCATAAGCCTTCTCAGAAGCATCTACGAACGTGTGTATTTGCGTGTGAGTAAATATTTGACCATCAAAAATGTGTCTCTTAGTGTGTACGCTGTTTAAGTGGTTTAAATTCTTGCGAAATGTCGTCTAATGTGAGTTTAGAGTTGCTGGCAACGGCTCATCCCATGCGATTTGTAATTCCCATAACTGTTGTACGAAAATTTTTGCAGCTACTACCACAGGACCTGCTATTCCTAATGAATCAAATATTCTTGCAACGTCCGATGTAACAGAACGTTTTGTTATTGTCTTCTTGTCTTGGACGTCTGCCTTAAGACAGAACAAATCTGATTTGGGAGTCCATGTCAATTCTAAAACCTTGGTTGACTGATTGATAAAGTCAAGGTTTACCTCCAGGTCTTCAGGTGGAATGCCCTTTAATAGTTGAGAATGGTTTGCGCACCATTTTCTGAGTTTAAATCCAGCTTCTTGAAGTAATCTAGTGAGTTGTTGCTGCATCTCGATGGCTGTTCTTGAACAGTTAGAGCCACTCATGCCGTCGTCCACATAAAAGTCATATCTCAAAGTATGAGCACCAAGCGGTTATCTTTCCATGTTCCGTTCTGCTAATTGTTGTAAACATTTTGTTGCGAGATATGGTGCTGCAGACGTTCCATACGTTTCGGTATTTAGCTTGTATATTTGAATTGCCTCTATTGAATTCTTCCTCCAGAATATTAGCTGCATGTGACGGTCAGCTGGATCGATTAGAATCTGACGGTACATTTTTTCTACGTCTGTGCAAAAGACAAGCCTTGGTAGTCGAAACCTTAGTAGCATGCCAAACAGATCACCTTGAGTGGTGGGGCCGGTGTACATAATGTCGTTAAGCGATAATCCTGAAGCTGATTTAGCTGAAGCATCAAAAACGACGCGGAGCTTAGTGGTACTACTTTCTGGCTTCAGCACGCAGTGATGAGGGATGAAAAAATGCGGTGTTTCTACTTCATTGTCATTAATGCGGGTCATGTGACCCAATGCTTCGTATTGATTCATGAAGTCGATGTATTGGGACTTTAACGAGGGATTCCTTGCTAGTCTTCGTTCTAAGGCCTGGAATCTTGATAGGGCTACATTTTTTGTTTCACCTAGGGAGGTCGGATTCTCCGAAAATGGCAATCGGACTATGAATCTTCCATCTTTATTTCTGGCGGTATTTTGAACAAAATGTGTCTCACACCTTTGTTCATCGATTGTGAGATTTTTTTCTGTATCGAAGTCATCTATTTCCCAAAATCGTTTTATGAGTTCGGTTGTAGTTGCTTTATCTTCACCATAAATTGAGCAAATTGCTGAGGTTCCTGCCACCTTCTATATGACCGGTCGTCATTAGATCTTGGTAATATTCTGCTTCCAGCAGAATGTCAATTTTACTGGAATCGTTAAAGTTTGGATCTGCTAATTGAATATTTTCCGGTATTGACCATGGTGAAATGTTGAAGTCTTGAGCCGGTTGATCCGGAATAATGCTCGGGAGCACGAACGCCTCAAATCTGGTTTCATATTTGCTTGTTCTAGATTGTAGGTTCACGTTGACACGTTTGTCTGTAAACTTCATCCTTCTGCCAACTCCTTCGATCCTTAGGTATGCTTCTGATGGTTTAATGTTGAGTTTTTATATCAGCCTTTCCGTTACGATGTTGATTTGTGATCCCGAGTCCAAAATTGCTTTGAACTCGCCAAATTGCCCATTTTTTGCCTGGATCCTGACTCTTGCTGTTGCCAACAGCACGTAACCCTCCCGGGGGCCATGATGTTGTGCTAAAGCAACCGTAGGTGGAGCTGGTACTGTTTTCATGAGTTGCTGTGGATTACTATTGTCATCGTTGTGCACCAATGTGTTGTGCCTGTGTTGACACTTGGTGCAGTTTTGTGAAGAGCATTTATTTGCAAAATGCCCTGGTTTTAAACAATTGATGCATAGATTGTTTGACCTTAGATGTTGCAGCCTTTTATAGATCGATTGATTTAAAAACGCTTGACATCTGTATAGCGGATGATATTTATTTTGGCAAGCACTGCATTTCGTTTCATTATCGGATGCCCTTGTTGCTGCCGTGGAACATGTTTTATGTGGTGGTTTTGTTGAAAGTTGCTTGCCCTTCTGGGATATTGCCTCCAATGTTTGGAATCTGTTTTCCATGAACTTAAGGAATTCTTCAAGTAACAGAATTGCTTTTGGCTGTGATAGGGACTGCTCATACAGCATATGAGTACCCTTGTCCAATTTGCTGATGAGTATATGAACAATGATTGGGTCCCAAGTTTGGGTGTTTACGCCCACATTGTTCAGTGCTGCAATTGTTTCCCTTGTTGTATCATTAAGGGATTTGATGGCTGATGCAGATGGATTGTCAGATGGTAGCCTGTTATGTCCAGTTAACCTTTCCAATAATGTGAACGTTATAATTCTTGCATTGTTGTACCTGTCTTGTAGCATTTTCGAAGCCGTTGTGTAGTTGGTTGGTTGGTGATAAATGCTGTATTGAACTCTGAGCTTCTCCCTTGACATGGTTTTTCAGGAACCACATCTTTTGTATAGCTGGGATTGGCTGCTTGTGGATCATTTCGTTGAACAGGTCGTAAAATGACTGCCATTGCAGATATTCGCCATTGAAAGGTTGTTACCTTTGGCAAATAAACTGATGAGTCTCGGGGTGTTGATGTGAGACCTTCTTGAATCTCTTGGGCATGCGTTATTTTGTCCCAAATTGCCGCCTCTGTGGCCAAGTACTGATCCAAATCATATTCACAGTCTTCGGCGCATATTTTGTAATGCAACTGTTGCACAGTATTGAAATGGCCTTCTATTTGTTTTAATTATGTGGCCATATACATGTTGGTTCTGTTTGTGCTGTCCGCCAGGAGGTTGTCCAACATGTTGTTTATGGCTGCGGTTAAAGTTTGTTGTTTTGCAGGTTGTAATGAGGGTTCCGTTTTGTTGTCTTGAACTGTAGATGGTAATGAAGGTTCATGTTCCGTATATTTGGGTTGATTCACTGACGTTGTGGCCCTTAAACCCTTAATGATGCCTTCTATTGCATCTACCATCTTGCTATGCCGCTGGCCTATATCTTCATATAAACCACTTTTAAAATAGGGATGATCCACGGAAATGTTCGGTATTCTTCGGATCGTGTTGTCCGTTTTCTCAAACGTTTTCCATAGAAAACGATTTTAAAATCAAAAAAAGTTTTAAAATCAAAAACTATACAACTATAGCTATATAAAATCGGATTAAATTGCATCGCGCCATTATTCGGATGTAATTTAATCTGATTTATCAAATTAAATATAAACTAATTCAAACTTATATAATTATATGGTCCCATTTCTCATATAAAACTGTTTTAGGACTCATTAAATTTCGTATGAATATATAAATCATCATATTAATTATTTTTTAATCAGGTTATTAGAAGTCGAAATTTAAGGATATTGTGTAGGGAAAGACGGCAGTAATTGTAGTCAAAAACAAATGGAATTTCTCTTGAAGAAATAACAATTAACATTTCATTAAATTCAACTAACATTTGTCATTTGTTTTTACTGTTTAAAAAATTACTAACAATTGTAGTAAAAATTAACCACATATCGCACACCTAGTACAAAAGTGACTCAACTCAAAATTTTTAATTTTTCAGAAATCGAAAAAAAAATATGTGCAACTTCATACCAATTGAAACATAAAGAAAGACATAACTGTTTTTTAGCAACAGTTAACAACAACAAAATACACTGATATTTTTTTTTATAGATAAACAAGTATATTGTGCATAGTTTAAGCATATAAAACCGAAAAATTAAAATTTTGAGTTGAGTCACTTTTGAACTGGGTGTGAGATATGTTAGTAAAAAATACACAAACATTTATTTTTTTAAATAGCAATAAACGACTGAAAAATTATAAAACAGTCGTTTGATGTGGTTTGTTTTTTTAATGAACTACAAGGTTAGTAAAAAATTTAATTTGTTCTACAAATGACTGACATTTACATTTAAAATAAAGAAACTGTATTACAACCCAAACAACTACAAATTTTTAAAGCAGAAGTTCCCTGAGTGTAGGGTTATAACTTTTGTTTTTTCACGGTTTTCAAAAAGGTTTCCGCATAATCCTCATTTTGTTTAATTAAACTAAAAATTAATATTTAGATAAAATTTTAACGTAATTAGACACTAACGATGCATTGTTGTATATGCATCGTTATAAAGGACACAAACGTTTTCAAATTTGACGTGTTTCGCGGACTTGGATAAAACAGATTAAGGCTTTGTTTCGCGATGTAAACATCAAAATTAGCAAAATGACAAACACAATAAGGTTGATTCAAATATGTTGTGCAGTATTATTGGTCAACTAATACAACTTTAATGTTAAAAATTTATAAAAATTTATTTTAAGGAATGTACTTTATGCGGGAGGTTTTTGTTCCAAAATGACCTGAGGAAGCGATTTGCATTATTAATACATTGTTGCTATTTCTTTATGTTAAATTCGTTAGTTTATTAACGAATTTACGAAATAACCTAATATTAAAAATATTGAGAGAGAAAGCAAAATTGACGGACCAACATTTGCTACAGTTTTATTAGTTTTTTGTTTTTATATACATCTAAACCATCCCATCTAAACTTAACAATTGGTAAGATTTATGGCATGCTGAGAGGCTTGTGGTCTATACATAGTTTCTTGCCAGTTGAAAAAAGAAAGATGATACACGTAGCTAAGTCTATTATCATGCCACATCTTCCTTATGGAGCAGAGCTCTACTGTAAATCTGATTATATTATTAATAGAAGGCTTAATGTTGCTTTAATAATATAACCAGATATGTATATGGCCTCAGAAAATATGATAGTGTGTCAACCTACAGCTTTGAGTTGTACAGGGTATCGTTTGACAATCTACTTAAATTTATAACCCTTATTATGCTCCAGAAAATTGTTAATAATCGTCAACCATTACATCTTTTCCGCATGCTAAACTTTACACAATCCGAGCGAAATAGTATGATAACAACAATACGACAAATTATTCTTTTGTCAGAAAGACAATTCTATATTAACTCATGGAACTCATTAACAGCAAGGATTCATCGGATGAGCAATATAAATAACTTTAAAGAAGCATTAAAAACGTATTTAAATGAATAGTTTTGCGATATGTTTTTAATTGAAATTTTAAACTTTTTATTTTGTTTTTGTTTTTTCTTAACAATTTTTGAGTTAAAATTTTATTAGTAATTATTTTTTTTTTTATTATTATTATTAATTATTATTTTGTTTTTATTATTATATTCTTTTTATTTTTGTTTAAAATTAATATTTTGTAAAATTCAACCGATATTGACTGATAATTTAAATGATCAAGAATCTATTCTTGTATTATCAGGATACCAATAAATAAATAAATTAAAAAAAAAAAAAAATTATACATCGAGATTATTTTCATGTTATTTTTAATTTATTACGAGCTTTCAACCTCCGTATATTTACAAAAATAAAGCAAATCAAACATATAAGCGTTGTTGATACTAGTATTTCGATCTGGCTAAAGATCTCATCAGAACCCGAAGTTTTGGAGAAGCTAGAGTCTTTTCCTAACAAGCATAATGACGTTACTAAACTTTAAAGACCAAAAATGTTCTATTTACATAAAAAAATTTTAAAGTTTTGTAATATTTCCAAAAAAAAAAAACCTAGTGCTTACTCTACAAAATTGTGTTCGAAATATTTATGAATTTAATAATATTTATGAATTTAATATATATTTAATTTAATATACGAATTTAAAGTTACAATCGCAATAGCGAAAATTTATTAATAACCACAAAATTTCCGTGCAATGCACAAAATTAAATTAACGAAATAAACTTTCGTATTTCTATACATGAAATATTTTGAATTTAGGTTTGTACTAGGAAAGTTACAAGTTTCCTTATTATTACAAAAAAGTACTTTTCCACCCAAATCTTATAAAAATTAAATTTATACAGTTAAAAGAATTTAAAAAATTTTAATTCAATACCTAATATAAAAAAAATAAAATTATCCAAAAAAAGATTATTACTTGTATACTGGAGGTAATATGTGTTTTATAAGGTGTTACCAGATTGGACATGCCCTTGTTAATAAAGAAGGGTCTGTAATAGAAAAGTAAAAAGTGACCAACCTTAATTTCTTGTTTCCAAGCGTATTACTGGGTGAAAGAATGTTTTTCTAGGAGGCCCTTTAAACTGAAAAGTTATTCTACTAAAAAGTGGTTTAACTGCAAATACTTGCACTGAAATTGGAAAGCTACTCTACTTCTGACAATACTAACTTTTAGTCTAAACTCCCTATAACTTTTTCTGTGACCACTAAACATAAGTTAATATAGGTGAACTTGGCACAGAAAGGATTTATATATGTATTGCGGCAACATTGGGGAGATGGCAAGTTTTAACCTTTATGTTATTTAGGACCACTCTAATGTACATGCATGTATGTAATACTTGTTTGTTTGGTCGATTTAAACCGAGGTACTTATTATTATATTCAACACACGTAGCATCATGTTAAGGTATCCCAAACCCAACATCAGGAATTGTAATAACATTAAGGCACACAGCGATTGTTCTCATCATTTGATTTCCTCATCATTATCTTTGTCATTCTATTTGAAGAAAAAACTGAGCTATTTCAGTCAGTATTGACATTGAATACTCTTTCTCACATATCTCAAGACATTTTACTTCAATACTACAACCATCCCAGCAAAAATAAATTTAACAACTTCTAAGTGATTCACTTATTTCCATGGATTGGTAATTGATTCGAATGCGGGTAGCGCTATTTTCTTTTATTTCGGTAACGGCTTTTTAAGGGTAACGATATATTTTAGTTATTTCGGTAACGGTTTTTTAACGTTAACGGTATTTTATTTATTTCGGTAACGGTATGTTAGCGGTAACGGAATTTAAGTTATTTCGGTAGTTATTTTAATGATAACGCAATTTCAGCTATTCAGGTAATGTTAATACACACCGATATTTGTAGCCCCATTATGCCCGAGTTTTAATGACTGGCTAGTATATGATCAAACTTTGAGAAAATATATCTATTTACAGCAATTTTTTTTTCAGATCTTGTTAAATTATTTTGGTAACGGTATTTTAAGAATAACGCTATTTCCATTATTTCGGTAACGGTATTATTGGCGATAACGTTATTTTAGTTTTTCGACGACGGTATTTATTTCACTACATCAAGAAGAAGTAATTTCATTACATCAACAAGAAGTAATCTGTAATAAAAATATGCCGAGTGACAAGAAGTCATTCGTCACTCGTGCTGGCCTAGCGATCTGAGGGTTCCCGGTTCGAGTCCCGGAAGAGGCAATGAATTTTTGATTTTTTTAATAAAATTATTTATTTATTTTTTAAATTTTTATTGGTAAATAAACATTTTTGGAGAAAATACTTTATTTTTTTTAACTGTATATTGTTTTTAGTTTCATTTAATTTATTATGTAAATATAAAAAAATTCAAACAGAAAAAATGTTTTTAAAATAGTACCTTTGTTACAAAATGATTTTAATTGAAATTTATATATGAAAAGTTAATTCCGCTTAGAATCCTTTTGAGAAAAAATTAGTAATTTGTTTCCTTAAATTCCTAATAGCGTAAATATTATATTTATAATTAAATATTTTTTAATTTTTAAAACATTTATAGAAAACCCCCGATAAAGTTATTTCATCAAAGCTGTTTATCAAAGCTTTAAAAAAATCTATATTGATAAATTTTTACTAATTAAAATATAACTTTATTTAAAAACATATTTATACATGCATGTATTTTGTGTTTATACCCAACAAAAACATGGTAATTACAGGTAATTACCATTTACATTACTTTAAAATACAAAATAATAACTTACCGATAATGGGTTATAGAACTGCGTACACATAGCTGCAAAATAATGAGCTACCGGTAATTGGTTACATAAGTATCGATTTCATATTTTTGTATTCTAATATTGTATTTATTAATGGTTTAAACAAATTTTACAAGTACATTTTCAGAGCTAAAGTTATTTTAAAAATAAAAAATAACTTAAGTAGTTACTTACTATTTAGAGTAACCACTTATTCCTTTTATAAAAGAACCCACTTATTCTTTTATTGTGAGTAACCAATGAGGTAACTCATTATTCACACTTTGTTTGTAAGCGAGAAAGTAATGGCCACGCGTTTTGGGACATCGCGAACAAAAGTAATTAAGCGAGTAAATAGCCTGATAACTATTGTATCAACGAAAAATAAGTCTACTTTTACGTATATCAAGCGATTTCGCAGGGTTAGAGCGTCAGCTTGGCATGACAATGTTCGTATGTTCAAAACCCACATCAGACACACGATGTTTTTTATTTAAAAATAAAAAAACAAAGTGAAAAAGAGCATAATTTTCATTGGTTTAAACTTACATTGATTGTTATTAAACCATTTGTTACCAAGTATACAGCTGCGTTCTCTATTTCGAAGTGGTTTAAATCGATAGTGAAAATGAAATCGATATTAGTTTTTCACTGTGTCACAAAAAACGAATTAAATGATAATCGATTTCATATCTCATCGGTTTCATTTCTGTTTTGTTTCTATCAACAGCTGTTTTCTTTTACATTGTTATTCTTCGCTTTTTATTTATATTTGGCACTTGAAAAAAAAAAATTCAAACGAAAAGCAACTATAAATGTTATCCGTTTATTCTATGAATTTCTAAAAATATGAGTTTTGCTTTTGTAGTATCGGTAATTTTTTTGGAAAACGAAAAAAGAAATGTTAAATAGAAGACATTTACGGGATTGCTCAAACCCATTGGAATTATCTGAACAAGCGTATGTACATAAATATTTTTATATATTAATAATACCAATATAATAATCATAAACTTTCAGTTTTATAAGTTATTTTAGTCTCAAGAAAGACGCTTTATAATGGTCTTGGAAGAAATATTTCCTCATAAACACAAGCTTGTTGGTAAAATTTAATTCACTTCACTGAACTGTTAAAATAAAATTTCTGATTTTGACTCGAAAAAGGTAGGAAACCAGTTTAACTGCAACGGAGTTAGTTTATTTTAACATATAGAGACTTTTTAATAAAAACCTAAAAAATAAGCCGATTTTAGCAAAAAATATTTTTAGGGGTATTTTTTAGTAGTAGAGTTTATCTAGGGGTTTTTTTTTTTGACAATTTAGGGGGATTTGTAAGAAAAAATACAAAATTTACACGAATTTCACACAGCCAACTGACAGTGATCTGAAATCACGCAAAACAACACAAGCTTCGAATTGCATGACATAGAATTTCACTTCAACTTCGATAGGAACAAAATGAAATCGATTTGAAATCACTTTTTCGAAATTGGGAACCCAAAAGAGGTGAATATTTTCATTTTCACCCAAAAATTAAACACAGAACGCAGCTGATAGATTAAACCTTTTTTACCAAGCATGGGTTCCGTGCGAATTTTTTGACAAGACTTGGTAGTAAGATACGTTGGTTTCCCAGTATGTATTTTCAGTAAATTATATAGCCTAGTCGCGCCCTCAGCATACTTCCATTTTAACAAAGACAGAAAAATCTTAATTCGAATAAAAATTTTTTTTCAAAAATTAGATGTTGAAAGAAAAATTGTTCTATTTCTAAAAGATTTCTTATATGTCTTTATCGATACCAATAAATCGCGTTTAATACGCAGGTCTCCCTTATATTTTTAAATATTTTGTGAAAAAAGTGCTTTCAAAAATTTCAACAGTTCGTCGCCTACAAACTAAACTATGCTAATTCGACTTAGAACGTTTTAGACTTGTGTACGTCTTTAAACGCTCGGAATATTGTAAATTTTAATTTCAAGAAAAAATATTTAAAAATCCCTGTTTTTTATAAAAATGGCTTGTTATATACAAAATTATTTAAATTCAAATTAATATTTTAACATTACTATTCACTTGTTCTTAGGGATTTGTTGATATTTAAACAATACTTAAAAATAAATAACAATAAACATTTGATTTAAATAAAAAATATGTAGACCGAATTTAAAGTGATTTATTCTTTATATTAAATTACACTCTCAGTTAATTTAAACTACAAACTATTTTGAGTGTGTCTGTAAAAAACTTCCATTATAAAATGTAGCAAGTACACTGAACCAAAAACATCGGTGAAATCAACTAAATCCTATGTTAAATTGATGAATGGGAGATCACTATATAAACAACAAAATCTGTCCGTCATTTTAACAAATTATTTAGTAAGGGTATTTTTTGATGTTTAACTATTTGTTGATTGTTATTATAACGAAATATCGTCAAATGTATTACCAGAAATTAGTTATTTTAACAAATTTATTTAATCAAATTGAATATTTATTTTGTTGTTTTAACAATGCGCTACATTTATTTAATCAATTCGTATTTTGTTGATTTATTATTAATTTTTGATTTTATATTTCTTTATCTTTTATATTTTATAAATTTAAATTTTTAATAATATACGTCTATATTAAAAAAAATAAAAATTTGATAAAAATATAAAAAATATAAAAAATAATAAAATTAAAATTTTAACGTAGTATGGGTGCCCCCAATTTTAAAAAACACATGAAACATTACAATTACAAAACACATTAATTTATTTAATATTTTTATAAATAGTTTTCTTCACTATTACAGATCACTTATATAAAAAAAATAAAGTAATGACAGTAATAACAGCTTACAATTTACCTACATAAAATAGTATGAAATTACATAAATTTAATGAAAAATAATTAATAAACACACACTTAACTATACATTATAATTCAATGAGTTTATTTAATAATTCACAATTCTTTTGTAAAAACCAATCTCAGACGCTAACACAAGTAATGACGCCACAAGACTAAAAGAACGCTAAATTATTTTCTGCAGCTGTTTTACAAAAATGTACATCAATTTGAATAGCATAATTGTGGTTTTAACAATATAATTTGTCAAAAGAAACAAAAATTGTATGTTGATTTAATTTACGACTTTTGGTTCAGTGTACACTTACAAGAGAGGTATCGCTGATTTTAATGAACTCTGGATATGTTTTCAAGGAGAGACGCATTTTTTTAGCTCCCCAATCTCACGTTTAAGGGTTAAAAGTTAATTTGTTTTTAAATGAAAACTTGTCTTTAATTTGTGTACAGATTTATTTGTACACAGGTACTCAAGAAAACAAACATATTGTTTAAATAGTGGACCCAGAGTTGCCTTATTTTTAAATTATTTGAAATATAGGGGAAAAATACTCTTTAGAAAAAGTCGCATATGAACCGAACGCTTTCGAATATCGGAAACATCCTCCTCGATTAAATTAAATAGGCATTGTTATGCATTATTTTTAGCTTAAGACAACTAAAAATCCTTAACAAAACGATAGATTTAATGTTACTATAAAAAAACTATAAAAAGTCTGAGCATAATTTGTATACCAGTGAATGTGTCTTCTTCATTTGATACCAAATGTATCTATAGAACGAAATAGAACGAAATTAACCGAAAAAAAACTTTAAATGGCGTAATTTTTGACACCACTTAGTAACGCCCAGACATGAGATTGGACAGCTAAAAAAACAAGGGTCCTTCAAATTTTTATTCTCTACCACATATCAGAAGTTCATTAAGATCTAAGTCCGGTCGGGATAATCGCAGAAAATTGCTAATAGCATCAGCAAAAAATCTGATAAATTCAGGAAAATTTTTCTAAATTTACATTTTTTTTTGCTTATATTAGCAGCTTTTCTGCAAGGATCCTCCCATCAAAAATGTTGCTGACTTTACTGACTTTCTTAGTGTACAATACTTTGCTGTGGAAAAAATACACAGCAGAAGTGGATTTTTGTATTTTTACTTTTAAAACGAATTTCCGTAAATTAAGAATTCTGAAATAGGCACAAAATTAATCGACAGGTATTATTTTGCGATTTTTAAAATTGGATGGTAAAATTTATCGAATTTTCTTACAAAAAAACATGAATCACTAAACCACAGTCAGATGCAAACCAATAATGAGCAAAATATTGATAAGAAATTTTAGAAAAAATTATAAAATATCGTGATTGTTGGCATTGTAGTATTTAAAAAAAAAAAAATTAACTAGAACCCATTCTTGAAAACAATTTGGTCTGACTAGGTTTGTAATACATACAAATCATGGTTGGTAAAAACGAACTAAATATTTTTGTAACATCTGGGATTCCTCAAGGTAGCCATCTTAGACCGACTATATTTTAATTTTTTTTATTAATGATTTGCCATCGGTAATAAAGTTCTCAAACATTCTTATGTATGTTGATGACGTTAAATTTTTGTAGTTTTAATAAATATTCCGATCAGATTTATCTACAACATGGTTTAAGTAGTTTTTACGAATGGCACTGCTCAAATTTTATGGAATTGAATTTAAAGTAATGTAAACATAAGCGTTTCTCTAGAAGGTCTGAAGCTATTGGTATATATTCTTGAAATCAATACAAAAACTATTTTCGCTGTTCTGCTTACGAAGTACCTATCCTGATACTAGCAACCAGACTCACCCTTATTAAGCTTCCCACATTGAAAAGTAGACTGATGGTGCTAAACGTTACGTTTTTATTAAATTTAATTAATTTTCAGTTAGAAAACTTTGCACTTTTCGTTCCTCCAAGATCAACACGTAATTATATTCCACTATATACTCCCTTCTATTGTTAAGTATATGCTGATGCGGATCCGTTTATAATAATGTGTAATGATTTCAATAATCTTTATAATTTGTTAGATTTTTTGTCAAATGTAAATATTATTAAACGTAATATCGTTTTTAAATTCTACGAACTATTTAAAAAAAAAAAATTACTTGTATTTAATAACTTTGTATTTATTATGATAACCTCTGTAAGGCTTTATTTCTGTAGACGTAATAAATAACCCTTAAATATCAATAAGGACTAAAACACTTCTAAGAACTATCGTAAACAATAAAATACCGCTTAAGAATATAGGTATATTCTAGGTACCTTTTAAAAATGCATGAACAGGCACATAACAAAAGAATGCGATTTTACAATAATTTAGATCATAGCTTGAGTATCCACTATATAAGTAATCTAAATAAACTGAATCAAATCAGTACTATTTTTATAGCAAGGGTCGATTTGCTGCCAGTAAATGCAAATAAATACAACAACACAGATAGCAAAACATGTACGCTATGCAACATAGCAGAAGATTAGCACTTGAAACATTTTAAGGCAAGGTGTCCAATATTTAATGAATTCAGAAACAGACATTTTGGCAATCCAAATCTTAACGAAAGTGAACTTATCGATATTCTAAATGGCCAAATTGAATGGAATAAGATCTATAGCTATATTAATCTTTAAATTATAGAAAAATGATTATCGCTGACCTTAAAATAATCTAACGAAATAACTTTAATAAAGATAACATTTAAATTACCTAAAAAACTATTTTCTAAATACCATTTCCAATATCACTCACCGTATGAATCGGTTGCCAACTCTTGTTGATACAAATATATAATATGATTTATTGATTGTCATTTAAAATAGTTGTTATAAAGGGTTCTTCTTCAACTAAATATTTGGCAACTCTTGTTAAACTTTTTTCTTTTTTTTTCTTTGAAATTTTTTAGAAATCTCTAAACATTCTCTCAAGATTAAAGACGCTTTTATTTAATAACAACAAAACTGACGATATATAACTAATATTATCTTTTGTTTTTTTAACCACAAAATTTACTTTCCAGACCCAAATTATATAAAAATAGATAAGATATTTTATATATATGTAAACGATGCGGAAGTCCTGACATTTTTATATATATTCAAAACATAATTAATTAACTAAAGTAAAAATTGTATACTAAGATGTTTAGTTTTTTTTTTCAATCTACTAAGCACCAGCAAAAAATGTTGTTAATTTCAACAAGTCGATATTATTTAGCATTGAGCTAACTATCAGTGAAACATTTTGCTGAATTTACAAATTTTTTGCATAAAAATTAGCTCACTGATGTTCAACAAAACACTTTTGCAGATATTAGCAATTTTTCTGCAAAGATCATCCCAGTGAAAATTTTGCTGACTCAACTAACTATTTTTGCTAACTTTACGGACTTTTTATTAGCTTAATCATGATTTAAAATTACAAACCCTATTATTTATTTAATAGTGTTTTTGTTTTAAAAGTTATATTTTTTTATTCGTTTGTGGTTTTTTCAATCCGTGCCTACACTAAGAAAAAAAGTCCACAATGGCTACGTGAAATTTTGATGTTATTTAAATTTAACTATTTTGAGCCTTGTGGTATTTTTTGCTAAATTCAGCAACACAAGTCTGCTAAACTGAAGTACAATGAAATAAGTAGAAAAAATTAGAATCCACCACTAAATTTTAGTAAAATTGTTGCAAAATGCAATTTAAAAACCGTTTTGCTAAAATCAGCAAAAAAAAAATACTAAATTTTACTAAAATTAGTACAATGAAATTAATAAAAAAAACTATTAACCACTATTAATTGTTAGTAAAATTTTTGTAAACTGCAATTCAAAACCATTTTGCTAAAATCAGCAAAACAAAATACAAAATTTTAATAATATTTGTACACAGAAATTAATAGAAAAAAATAGTAAGCACGACTAAATTTTTGTAAAATTATCTATAACTATCACTTTTAATAACTATTTTTTTTTTTTTTTAAACACAGTATATTTTTCATATAATTTTATTCACTTATACGCTTAATATCGTTTTAGTGTTAACTTAATTTTTCTAGATCATTCTTGTCTGTGGGTATGCTGTATTATTGTTTGTTACGTTTCATAATTTCTTCGTTAATGCCATGTAGGAAATTTAAATTTCTGAAAAGAGAAACAACAATATTTAACCATATTTACATAAGAAAATCAATTTTTTATTATAAAAATAACATTATTTTATTAATTTAATTACCTATAATTTAAACTGAAACATTTGTTATAATTGGTACGTACATTCTTCTAAATAAATACATATTTGGAAAAAAAACCAACCACCATATGCGATTATTTTATTCTATACCTTTTTTGTCTGACTGTTTTTGTTTCTTTCTTGATGACATATAGAATTGTATGAAAATATTAAAGTGGTGAAAGAATAGAAAAATAATATATAAATTCACATAAATTTGTTTATTATAAAATTTACCTTATTAGTATAATTATTTATTTATTTATTTATTTATTTATTTATTTATTTATTTATTTATTTATTTATTTATTTATTTATTTATTTATTTATTTATTTATTTATTTATTTATTTATTTATTTATTTATTTATTTATTTATTTATTTATTTATTTATTTATTTATTTATTTATTTATTTATTTATTTATTTATTTATTTATTTATTTATGTGCTACCTTTAAATTTTAAAAAATTAAAACCAAAAGTTAATTTTTCGATCTTTTATCATAAATTATGATGTGAGCAAGACTATTCAAGTTCAACATCAACTGTTTTTTAGTTAAACAGAAAAACGTTCAATGTTTATTTCTAAATTAAAAATGTTTTTATTCGCTAATGTAATGCAGACTTTATCTACTGACATGTCCTAACATGTTTCTAAAGATTATAGCCGGTATACGAACAATGTTTATTAGTTAAAAATATTTCGTTTGAATTAGTTCAATTCTTCCAATTTTGTTTTTTACTTCTCATCAAGTAAATAAAACAATACGGCTAAAGCGTTGATCTTGTTGCTCCAAAAATTATAATTTGGGTAAATCTTCTACATCTACCCCTTCTACATTGGTTCTCTGACGATTTTCGGGGTCGCGAAAAGAAACATGTATTACCCTGTCAGTAGATAAAGTCTGCATTAAATTAGCGTATGAAGACATTTTTAATTAATAAAAAAAAATTGCACGATTATTTGTTTAACAAAAAACAAATGATCTTGAACTTGAATAGTTGCTCACATTTATTTAATATTTATTAATTTAATATTTTCACCGGGAACATTTTTTATTGCTTGCCTTTCGGCTTTCGTTTTGGTACTGACTGGCACAAGCATGGTTTTATCTGCAAGCGTTGGTTGTTGTATTTATTGCAAAACATATACAGCCTTGAAAACCCCAAACCACTCGTTCTATATAAAAAAAACAAAGTCTGTATACAGATTCCTTCTACATACACAATTAATATTTTCCTTTTTAAAAGAAATATACATATTTTGTTGATTTTGTTAGAGTATTTAAATATTTTGTGAGAGTGAAAACTCATCACTGAAAATAATACATTGGACGCAGAATAGAAAGACATATTTCTATCAAGTAGAAAGAAAAACAAAATAGGATAAAACCTACGACGAATATTATTAATAAAACTCCGGACTTATCGACAAATGTGTTTCGCTTTAGTTTTAGCTGTGGTTGTGTTTTTGTTTCCGATTGAAAATACAGTGAATTAAAAAAATAATTTTATATTTAAAAATATAAATTAAAATTCAGAAATTTAAATTTAGATATGTTAAAGAAAACCATTTAATAGAACACATCCAATAATATTCAGAAAATATTAATTGAAATTCAGAAAATATTGTTTTTAGTTAAGAAACCACACTATTTCTAATTCTGTTTAAAATTCAGAAAACAGCAGTGAAAATTAACATGATATTTCTGATTTTCAACTGAAAAGAAACCAAATTGAAAAGGATATATTTGTAATTTAAAATAAAAAATCAAAATTTTAGTTGATGGTTTCTAAGCCTAAACGAAAATTCGAAATTTCAATTGATATTTAGAGACCTTTTCAATGGTGTAGATTTCGTTCAGATAAATTAAAATATCGATTTTTGTAAATTAACCTTAAAAAAACTGATCAAATTAATGGAAATTTATAATACAGTTATTTTATGTAGTCTGATTTTTTAAATGAACTGCAAATGTAGTAAAATCTGATAAATTTACTGTATTATTACTAAAACAACTACAAATATTTACAGCAGTTCCCTGAGTGTATGCTTCAAACAGTAGTTTTTGTTTTTAAGTGAACATATTAAAATATATATCTTCGAATTTTGTAAAACTCTTCGACATATTTATGAAAACTTCATAAATATAATTAATAATTCATGACAAACGATTTATGAAACATTTTCATTAATATGAAGAAAATTTTTTCCCTTACTTTTTGGCTATGAAAATATAATCTACTTATAGTATGTTTGGCCAATTTCTTTTGTAAGTATAGGTTTTAATTATTCCTAATACAATTTTTTTAAATATACAATTTTATTAAATCAGCAAAAATTTGATGCCAATTTTAGGACTCGGTTTTAGTAAAATGTTTTGCTGAAATCAGCAACAAAATTTAGTAAAAAATTTCGTAATTTGTAAAATGAGAATATCAAAAATTGGAACTTAAAACATATATTGTAGTAAACATTAGTATAAAAGTAGTAAAGTGGAATTTAAAACCTTTTGTAGATTTTTCTACTAACATTTTTGCCTGAGTGTATCCTTAAAGGTCCAGATACATCAAAAACATGCTAAATATACTTACAAGGGAGCTATCCCGAACCGGACCGGCAGTTCTCAATGAACTTCAGATATTTTGTAGAGAATAAACATTTAATTGATCCGTTTTTTTTTTCTGGCTGCCCAATTTTCAAAAATTGCATTTTTGAAAATATGTGGGCGTGGCAAGGTATCGAAGTTTTTGAAAAATGACGATAATATGTACTTTCAAGCTGTGATTACTACGGAATGGCTGAACCGATTTCAAAGTACCATTAGAAAGGTATTTAAATCAGCAACATATACTGTAAAAATTATATTGCACTGAAAAATTTTTTTCCCAAAAATAAAACTTTAAACTAGGAAAACACGTCAAAGGCCAAATGTTTTTCCAAAAAAAAATTTTTTTGGAAAGGTCTCTTTAATATATATAACATATCTAAAAACGCCATTTTAGCGTTCTTTTTTCTTTTTTTTTAAATTTTTTTAAGTAAATGCATCTCTTGTTAACTTCCTTATATTTTGATATCATTGTGTGACAAAAAAGAATAAAGTAGCTATACTTTGGAAGTTATACATATTTTTTTGTAATTCTAATAAATTAGAACAAGAATCGTATTATCAAATTTTTCAGACACCCCCAAAATATGGACTTACCCTTGGTAAATTTTTTTTTTATTTTTTTAGATTTATTATTTTTAGAAACATTTGATATATATGGCACGTAACTTTGGTTACCAAAAGTAAAATCACGTGCAAATATGGATCCATGCATGAGCACGCATGCTTCATACATATCCACATATCATATCATAAATGTTTCATATGTGTTCATATGAGGGACCATATATGTTCATGTGCTCATTAACGAAAATTGATACATAATCATACATATCCATACATGGTCATATGTGTGCATTAACGAAAATTGAGGTAATATTTACAAGTATGTGCACATATGAACTCGTATGAGCATATATGAATCCTATACGGTGGTATATGGACATGTATGAGCTCGAATAACTTTATATATGAGCATAAATTAATACATATAGTCACATTAGCTATATAGTTCACAATTTGTGTGCAGCTAAGAGATGTGACTATAAGTGAAAAGTACTGTATAGACAAATTTGGTATAAAATGAAAGGATTTTCGAAGACATATTCAGTGGTGTGCAAAATATGCCCAAAGATTATCAAGTATTTTTGTAATTAAAAAATGTGTTTTGAGTAACATTAAATCTGACATTTTAGTAAGGAATTTTTGTAATTCAGTGGAGTACGGTTATAACGACCGGACCGGACGACTTAGATCGTTATAAGCGAAGTTCGCTTACAGCAAGGTAGACACTTTTCAAAAAATTATTGAAATTTTAGGATTTTTTCTAAAACAATTCTTCCATTAAATTAAGTTTCAGACAGTTTGTAATTCGTTTAAGTAAAAAGTTAAAATTTTTAAGATTTGCAAAAAATGTATATGAATATTAGTAAGAGTTCAAAGAATTAGTTCGTTATATAAAAAGTTTGTTATAAACGATGTTCGTTATAACAGTATTATTTTGTATGAAATATGTTAGTAAATGCTTTGGGACCAATAAAAAAGTTCGTTGTAACCGCACAGTAAAAAGTTTTAATTTAATTTTAACACCGAGCCGGTGTGTATATATATAACAATCCCTAAAAAGTGTTAAATGTATTCCATTATGGTATACTTATAAAGAGATTGAAAAATAGACAGTGAGAGAGAGTTTCGTTTTTGAGAGCATAAAAATAACACCATTATGTATTACGGTTTATTATTTTTTGGTGTTAAAATAAAACCAAATTATTTATATTCAAAAAGTAACTAGGAATTAATATAATACCCTATGGAATAGGTTTTACACCTGACCAAGAATTGGAATAATACCATTAGGAATATATTGTATTCTTAAATAAGTGTTATTTTCAATACCCAATGGAATATATGGTACACTGAACGGGTGTTGCTTTTAAATTAGGAAGCGCTAAAATTAATACCCTTTTTTGTAAAATTTCACTGAAAAAAAAATTAAACAACTTTAGTTTTATGTTAGAAAATGTTTTGCAACCGTCATATAATGACAATCGTAATTAATTTTTAATTAGTTACTGTAGAATATTACTTTAGTTAGTCTCTTTACAGGAGGAAGAAGAAGAAACCATTTGTATTTAAAAATTTTACGGACACAAGGGATACACCAGACTGCCGCAGTTTCGTCCCCCTCCTGGGACTCGTCAGTGGTTAATTTATGTGTCAATTGAACAAAGTATTTTATATTGTTAATTTGCTCTATATGAAAAACTTTTTTTTTTTTTGGTGTCGT
This sequence comes from Delia radicum, assembly GCA_021234595.1. NCBI lineage: Eukaryota > Metazoa > Arthropoda > Insecta > Diptera > Anthomyiidae > Delia > Delia radicum. The sequence continues at coordinate 59,382,865 of CM037855.1, read as the reverse complement.
ACTGGTATTTGAACTCACTGCCTTAGCATCAAGCTATGCATCTTAATCTCACCTCTTACCGAGTTGAGACACGGTCGAATCAGCGATGACTGTAGCTAAGTGGAGTTTTTTCACAATACGTACACAAAAGTATTTTTGCGATCAGAACCCTGCAGTTTCAAACGTAGCTAGTGACTCTATGTAGTCAGTTATTTCGTTAGCGAAAAGCCTGACTAGCTACTTGAGAGGCTACAGGTAATGCTAGAATTCGCCTTTTGATTATTTTAAGTATGAAAACAAGCAAAAAAAAAATAAAAACAACGGAATGAACCGTTATCCCAATACAAAAGAATATTATGACTTTTTGTTATTTTTTGTGTTGGCGTCAGTTTCTATTGAAAGTTCGTGGAAGTCAGATCGGTCGCGTGGTTGTGTTATTAAAAGAGGTAAAATGGCCAGCAATTTTTACTCAACACTTATAGGTACAAATATGCAATCTTTAGCAATTTTAACTTTTACTCATTGCTTTATTTTTCTTTTTTTTTTCAGAATCAATACCAATAACGGAAAAAAATTCGGGGCCTGCGGAAGAGCAATTGCGGAAAGCCATTCAACTGCAAAAAAAATGGAAATAAAATCAAAATGTTTAAAAAATAAAAAATTAATATTTTTAATTTACTTTAATTTAATTTTTAAACTGAGTTTTTAATTTTGAATTCATTTTTTAATTTTTAATGTGAAAGAATGGAAAATTTTTAATTTTTTTTTAATAAATAAGAAGCAAAATTAAAAAACATTAAACTTGTCCTTTCTTTGTTCAGATAGAATAATTGAAATATGAAATATATGCTTCAATTAAATTATTGAATGCAATATTTATGATCTGGCGAATTCGTCAATCGGATTGTACTAGTCAAGTAGTTAGTACAATGTTGTTAAATATTTCGTCAGTGCTTTGTAACTAGCGATCTGCATGGTACATGGTAGTGCAGAGGATAGTCACTGACTACCGTCAATGACATCCCTATGTTAAATTCGTCAGTGAAAAGCATTGCTGGTAGTCTGGCGGGTAGTTAATGGTAACTATTAGTAGTTAGGGAAATAGCTAAAGATTCGTTAGCTACGTCGACTGCAGGGAAGAGACAGAATTAACTAATACCAATGCACAATTCATTTCTCAACTAGAATGCTTCTTCTTCTTAATCCTATCTCTCTTTCACAAGTAATTATCAGGTTTTTTTGATGCGCTTTATTCACATACAATAGTTGGATACCAATTGTAGGTTAGACATTGAGTCGCCGTTAAGCAAGTTTCTCAAATTTTATGTTAGAAAATGTTTTGCAACCGTCAGATAATGACAATCGTAATTAATTTTTAATTCATTACTGTAGAATATTACTTTAGTTAGTCTCTTTACAGGAAGAAGAAGAAAGCATTTTTATTGAAAAATTTTACGGACAAAAGGGATACACCAGACTGCCGCAGTTTCGTCTCCCTACTGGGACTCGTCAGTGGTTAATTTAAGTGTCAATTGAACAAAGTATTTTATATTGTTAATTTGCTCTATATCAAAAACTTTTATGTTAGAAAATGTTTTGCAACCGTCGGATAATGACAATCGTACTTAATTTTTAATTAATTACTGTAGAATATTACTTTAGTTAGTATTTATTAATATTAATATTAATTTAGTTTTATGTTTAGTAATTGTTAATTTATATTTTATATTTATACAAGCAGTTTCATGAGAGAGGCAAATTTTTATAACTGTGTTTAATACTTTATTAGGTGTTGTTTTTAAACTTTAAAGAATGAAATTGTTTTAAGAGAGAAATTTAAGTCTTTTTTGGCATTAAAATAAAACCGAAAGTATTAAAACAAAAAAAAAAATCAATGCCTGCTTCGGTGTTATTTGCAAACTAACAAGAATTGTTTTTTTTTTTCTTGAAAATATTTAATTACAATTTTGGTGTTATTTCTATTTGAAATAAACATTAAAAAAACTTTTAAATTTCTCTGGGTGTTAAAACAATTCCCACAAGTATTACAATTTATACCACATGGTTTTAGATATAAACTCTTTTGGAATTAATTTAAAATTTAATTTCAATGTAGTTTAGAATTAACACTGCTAAGTTTTAAAATGAAACCACGACTTTTTACTGTGCGGTATACGTTATAACCGAGTTCCACTGTATTAAACTGAAAATAGTGCATAACAATGCCTATAAAATTTAATTGAGGAGGTAGTAGAGCCTTTTCCGATATTCGAAGCCGTTCGGTTTTTATGCGACTTTTTCCGAAGAGCCTTTTTCCTCTATATTTCAAATCTGGGTCCACTATATAACCAATATGGGCATCAATATTTTTGTTTTCATGAGTACAAATAAATACAGTTTTCGTAAGTTAAAGACAAGTTTTCATACAAAAGCAAATTAATTTTTTACTCTACTTTTAACTCTTAAACGTGAGATTGGCCACCTCCTTTACAACATATTCAAAGTTCATTAAAATCTGCGAGTTCGGGTCGGGATACCCCCCTTGTGAGACGATTACTTGACAAATATTTGTCCCTTTCAAAGTGTTATATGTCACATTTACCTACGAGGGCGGATCAATAAGTCCGTGGCTTTTTGGATGAAAAACAATTTTTTTTGCAAAAAAAAAATTATTTTTCAACATAATCTCCTTTTAGCTCACTGTACTTAGTCCAACGTTTCTCTAATTTTTGTATCACTTCCAAAAAATAAGATTTTTCGAGGTCCATAAAAAAGGCATTTGTTTGATCAATAATTTCATCATTGGAACTAAATCTCTTTCCACCGAGCCATTTCTTTAGGTTTGGAAATAGGAAATAGTCACTAGGGGAGAATATGGCGGATGAGGTACCAATTTGTAGCCCAATTGAGACTGCACACATGTGCACCCGTACATTATCTTGATGAAAAAGAACTTTTTTCTTTGCCATATGGGCTCGTTTTTGTAATTCCTCGTTAAATCGGTCCAATAAGTTGGCATAATATTCGCCGTTCATTGTTTTTTCCCTTTTGAGGGTAATCAATATGGATTATCCCGCGTGCATCCTAAAAAACTGTTGCCATCGCCTTATTGGCCAACAAACTTACCTTGGCCTTCTTCGGAGCCGGTTCACCAGGAGAAACCCATTGTTAAGACTGCTGCTTGGTCTCAGGAGTGTTGTAATGGATTCATATTTCATCCACAGTTACAAAACGCCGCAAAAAGTCATTCGTATTGCGGTTAAACAACTCCAAATAATCCTTTAAAGTTGTCACTATGACAAAACCAATGTCAACGATAAAAACACAAATTTGAACAACTTTCAATTCAACAGTTTTTATTACTCATTTTTTCTCACAATTTTTGCTGGGATGTTCAGTTCTTTTTTTTCTTCAAGTTGCACTATGGTACAATGCATTTTATGTGGTGAGGCTATTTCTTATGACCAACTAAAAGAATAATCATCAAAACATGTTGCACAAACATCAAGTTCCCAGTAAAAAAATTGAAATCCAAAGAACACATTTCATATGTGGACAATTCCAAAAGTTCGTTTAGATTTAGGGGTTAACAGGGGCGATCTTTTTTAACAGGACATGAATTATCCAATATTTTAAAAGCATGAATCTGTTAACGTGAATAGTTTTTGGTGAAAGTCGTCAAAGTTTTGAAGGTTAAAAGTTAAAATTAAAAAAAAAGAAAATAATTTTAAGTTAAAAGGAGTGAGATCGAAAAAACCTCGACACACATTTTTACTTACAACTGATTCTATATACGTCACTTAACTTTTTTTCTTATCAAGTATTAAAATGTGTGTCAAGCAAGTGCGACGTATTTTTTAAAATCTCCGTTTAAAGTGTATTTTCTTTATAAACTAATTGCAAGTGTTATTTAAACTTATTTTGTTAATAGAAACTTCGTTATAAATCTGCTATATAAAGTATGTGTTACATTTAGGAAATTCAAAACCCGCACTTTTTCGTTTCCGGGAAAATGGAAGATTTTCTTAGAAATTCCCGAGATCCCTCTCGAAAAATAAATTATATAATTATTCATATTAAATCATATTTTTTGTATTCAAAGTGTCTTATACGACCTGAGAGTTTATATAAAATTAAGTCTGCGTTTATAAATCTGTGGTTTTAAAATTTTTAGTTTTTCTTTCTTTTCACTTTAATTGCAAGGATATCCTACATCTTTCACACAATCGCAATAAATTGATACGATTCTTAAACCTGAAAGTCCATACTTTGAAACCATATTAAAAATTGTTCGTAGTTTATTCAGGTATACGAAAAAATAAGGAATAAATAAGAAAAAACTTGAATTTTGGTAAAAGTTAAATTCGCGAATATTTTGAAAAGTTGAGCTAATATAAAAATTTGGTGTTCACATTCGTGATCATCGACCTAAAATCTATCAGAATTGATAATTCGCATTTCCGATGCATTTTTAGTGTTAAACTGTGTAATTAACGTATTTCTCAAAATTTTATAGATTAAGGAGTCAATTTTCAAATACTATCATTTATCATTACTATAGTCTAAGTAACGCCAAAAGATTTCACAATCATACGCCATTTGGCATTGTTATCTCGTGATGAAAAAATTACAGTTGTTAAAATCGTTAAAAGTTTGATATAATTTTTATTAAAAATAAAAATTATGTTGTTCGACCTTTAATTGTGCAATAAAAATAAAAATTATTCAAGTTCGAGGCCATACTGTATATTTCTTTATTAGGATATTGTCCAAACAAATAATCTATAAATTTTTTGTTCTCAAATTTATTAATTGACCATATTCAGGAATGTGTTGATAGATCTATTTCGGGAATTTTCTAGGTTCCCATCATCAGAACACGTTTTGAAAGAAGTGACAATCCCGAACATCAAACATTTATATAAACTTCGAACTCTTGTATTAGTTCTCATTAGGGATTAGGTAGTGCCTTCCCGTCTGCTCTCAGATTTCGATAAAATTAGGATATGCAATAAAAACATCGGCCCAAGTCGATATTTGAAGCTAAACATTTGTTTCAAAAGTGTTCGATTTTCTTTTAAATATTTTTAATATTTTTAGTGCTCTATTGGATAAACTTAAAGGAGAAAAAAACATAATTTTTATTTATAATAAAAATTATATCCAACTTGTTAAAAAGACAAAGTACGGTCTTATTTACTCCCCTTTACATCTTGTTTTTAAACAAAACAAAACAAAACAAGTGTGAAAATTAAAAGGAGAATATATGCAAAAAGCGTGTATTGTATATATACCAAAGGTAGAGCTGGCACATGACGAACAAGTTTTCAATTTATTTTTGATCAATGGTGATAATCTTTAACTTCGAGCTCATATATTAGTTCTCATTTAGTGGGAAAACTAGGTTATATCAATGTTTGATGTTTTGCATGGGATTGTCACTTATTTCAAAACGTGTTCTGATGATGGGAACCTAGAAAATTACTGAAATAGATCTATCAACACATTCCACATTTGAAAACAAAAACGCCATAGATTATTTGTTATGCCAATATTCTAGTAAAGAAATATAGATTTTGGCCTTGAACTTGAATAATTTTCATTTTCAATATATTTTTACTTTGAAATACAATTCATAATTTCTGAAATACAATTCAAAATTTCTGAAAAGCAATTAATTATTCCTGAAAAACAATTGAAAACGTATTAAATTAATTAATAATTTCTGAAGCACAATTGTTATTTTTTAAAATACAATTAACAACTTTTTGAAAACGTGTTATTTTTTATATAAATACACCATCATCCTGTAAAGAAATATTGCGTTTTTGACCACGAATTTTTCGGAAAGAGACATTTTGCCGGTCGAAACACTCAATAAATTGAAACATTTAAATGTTTTTCATACATTGCACATGAGCAATTAAAATAGTTTAACTAATACCCTTTAAGTAATTAAAAATCAATAAAAAAAATATCGAAAAATTTGTGCAATTTTGTCAGATTGAAATGCAAAATTCAACCACTTTCATGCACAATATTTGAATGAAATTTTCAACGCGGGTAAAATTAGACTTGATTTATCGAGCTGTGATCAAAAACAATAAAATAAAAATATTGTATAAGAGTTTCCAACGTTTTTCTTTTCCTCTGTAAAGTTCGGAAAATGGATTATATATACTTATTCGAGCAAGGCATTCAAATGATGAATTTTTTTTGGGTGCAATTATAATTTGAAATTCAATTGATAATATCCGAAATGCAAATAATAAATCTGAAATACAATTGAAAATGGTGTATTTATTTTCCAATATAATTCCGTACATCTAATATTAAAAACTTGTTGTAGCTTAATTTCTTAAAAACGTTTTTGATTATAAATCGTAATTCTGAAAAAAGAAGAGTACTTTTTGAAACTTTTTAAATAATTTTTAAATGTGATTTATAATTTATATAAATGTGATTTATAAAAATTTTTACCATAATTGATTCAAAGCTAGGATGGCAGGCAATACCGCTAAAATACCGTTATCGATTCAAAACCCTTTCAGCTGACTATAGTTCTCCCTAAAATATCATTACCTTATATACCAATATCCTTAAAATACCGTAACCGAAATAACTGAAGTACCGTTATCGCTAAAATAACGTTACCGAAATAATTGAAATGACGTTATCTTTAAAATACTGTTACCGAAATAATGTGACAAAGTCAGGAAAAATAATCGCTGTAAATAGATATTCCCAAAGCTTGATAATAAACTAGCTAGTCATTAGAATTCAGGCATAATGGGTCTAAAATTATCGATGTGCATTGACATTTCCTGAATAAATTAAATAACTATATCCTTAAAATACTGTTACCGAAATAACAGAAAAACCGTTACCCCTAAAATAACGTTACCGAAATAATCGAAAATAGCGTTACCGCTGAAATATAGATACCGAAAGAAGTAAAATACCTTTAACGCTAAAAAACCTTTGCCGAAATAACTGAAATATCGTTACCCCTAAAATACCGTTACCGTAAAAAACGAAAACAGCGTTACACATACCGATACCAGTATCGAATCGGTTACCATTCATGGTTGAAAGCACACATTTTTGTGTTGATGATAAATATTTAAATCACTAATAATTACTTTTACAGAATCGATGCTGGTATTCTGATAAAATACATATATTTTCTTTTTTTTTTTTTAATTAAGAAAACTCTGAGTGCCAAACAAAATGACTGCACTCGCTAATACCGATTCCGAATAAAATACGGTTGCTGATACCAAAACAAACATAAATATTTACTAACTACGTTATTCGATTCGGTTGCCAACCATGCTTACGGAAAGATTTTCGAAAATTTTCAAAACTTATTTTTTTAGCTAGAAAAGTGGAAAAAGAAAATTTTATAAAAACCCGCTAAATCTTGAAAAATATAGAAATTATTGGACTCTTTGAAATTTGTTTGGTTTAAATTAGTTAGTATTACTAAATTAATCTAAGTAATACAAAATACTACCGATATTTTGTACCAAAATGCGAAAAGACCAAATTAAAATAAAATTTTAGTTAAATTGTAGTAAGATGAATTTTAAGGAAAATTTAATATTTTTCATATAAAAATGGGAAAATGCAATACAAACAATTTTTGTTTTGGATATATTGATAAAATGAGATTTTTTTAATCGTATTTTATACATTTTGTCGCTGAATTCGAAACTTTGACTAATAAGTGGAGATGGATAGTATTTAGCGATTGTGCGCAGTTTTTCAGAATTGACATTTTTGACCTTGATCAAAGGTTTGTTAGAAAAATCTTTAATTATATAAATTTACAACCGCTATTCTAGAACTGCAATGGATATATTTTAGCACATAACTATGTAGTTGTTTTAAAAAACTTGTAGTATAACTCCGCGTCTTCACATGCAATAAAATTATAGCAAGAAATTGCCAAAATTATTTCAGCTCAATAAATTGTACGTGAAGACACTAAATTTTAATGTTTTTACAATATCAATATATCGTTGACATGTAATCCGCTCTTACAATGATGTCTGAAATCAAATCTCACTTTCAGTTTTCATTTGAATTTAGCAATCAAAAACTACATCATTTTTAGTAAATTTGAAGCATTTTGGGAAAAGTATTATTTGTAGACAAAAATTAATTTTGTATTCAATTTTATTTATTTTTATTTTAATTGTACTTGTTTTAATGCTTTGCATGTGATTCATTTAATTTTTTTAAATTATGTGTTAATTTTAGAAACAATCATAGCGATACATATTCTCACTTTCACCATTCGTCTCAGATTTTGAACATTAATTTATCCCAAATATTTTTATTTGTATTTTTTTATTATAAAACCGTCTTTACACTCAACAAATATTAAAAAATCAGAAATCAAAATGGGGCAAATTGCTAACAATTGGGAAATAATCAGACTTGAAAATTGAGGTGAACGGTTAAAGTGAGAATCCGAATAGCTACTAATGATATTTACTAGCATTCTTTAAATACAACCCAGCAAAAATAATCAATTCCAATCTAATTAAGCATTTTCATTAATAAATTTAACATAGGCTTGTCATAGTGAGGAAGCATTCCGATTTGATTCTTTGGAAGTTCATTATCACGAATAACTTTTTTTAAAAGCTATTCAGGCAAATAAATTTCGTTGGAATTGGTTCTTAAGTTTCATATTATCCCACCAAAAAATAAACTCGCTCATGAATGTATTGCTTCTTGGAGCACATGAAAGAAGCGCTTTTCACTTGCTTAAAAGACATACCATACCAAGTGGGACATCGCTAACAAAAATCATGCCTTCTGGAATCGTTTCGGATGCGCTCGGTAATTAAATAATGGTAAGCAATATTTTTTGTTTGGATAACACTTATATTGCTTTAAAACAAATTCCAAGGAAAACGATATGGCTAACTGCCTGACGACCGGCGACTTACATCACTGTTTGTCTATGTTTGGTAATTAATTAATTAATTTTTCAAAATTTGACCCTACGGGTGAAAAGTCGGGACATCAGAATTCGTTTTAGAGGTATGGTTCCTTCAGCAAAGTTTCTTATTTTGATCCCTAGAATACGATTTTCCTTGAACGTTGATCGATTTTTTTGACTCCATACAAATCGACCCGGCCTAATGTATATGTATGTATAATGCAATTTTACATTTTTCAAATGAAGATAATTCTAAAATACAAACAAGAAATATTCAAAATATCGCTAAAACCCCTTTATTAAAAGATAAAAGAGCTACCTGAGACTGACATTTATTGTTTTGTACAGTCGGACAAATCAATTTATCAAAATATAGCTTTGTACAGCAGTACCAAAGCGTACTTTATTTTTGCTGCATCTTCAATTTTCAAATTTATAAAATATCATTTGTGTTTTTAATATTCACAATTTGTATGTGCACATGCGGGCTTTTTTTTTTGATGTGAAGTATGCAAAAGAAAAAATTAAATGACCTGACTAAACAGCGTATTGCTTTTGCTGGACCACATGAGTATAATCAACTACCAGTTGACTTACGAAATATACAAGTTCTATCAACGTTTAAGAACCGCGTTAAAAGCTATTTTCTTCAAAACGTAGAAACGCTTCTTATGTAAATTTGTTTTCTTTTTCTCATGCTTTTAAAATATACTGTTGTTGAATGTTTTTTTTTTTTGTATATGTATCAAAATTTAAAAGAATATTTTATATGAAATAAAAATATATATATACTTATATATAAATTATGTAAATAATCTTCTAAGCATATAATGTAAAGTTGCATACTATTGCCTCTTTTAAGCCTGTAAGGCGCTGAGGCGTTAATTTTGATCAATTGTTACCTATTTTTTTTATTGAATTAATAAAATATATATAAAAAAAACAAATCAATTTCGCTTGCATTTTGTGTAAGTCTTAAGGAGCATATAGACGACATGTATTTGTCATCTGACATGTCAAATTTTCAAGTCACATTGTGCATGTCTGTCAAAATTGCTGTTTTACATAAGGTTTATAATATTTGGTCACAAACGTACATGTTTTTTGCTTCTGACACAGTCTCTGTTTTTTTTTTCTTCAACAGCTGATCAGTGCGAAAATTTTATTAAAATATTTTTTTTTTAAAGTGATAGTCAAATGGAATCAAAGGATAATGCAATTGCATTGCATTCTTTATTATTTCTGCTTCCATTTTATTTCAGAATCAAGCTAAATTTGCTATAGTTTTAGCACACACCAAAGTCGATCTGGGTTTCAACATGACATGCTGCCGCAGCAAAAATTTTTTTTGCGCCGCAAAATATTTCAGCCATCTTAAATAACTTTTCTTTAAATGCGGACATACCAATTTGGGATATAATTATGAAACTTTTTATAAACATATATATGTACATAATTTTATTAAATGGGAAAATGTATATACATTTATTGGTATTGTAAAATGTTAACTTTAGCCGGCTAATGATTCCGTCAATAGGGGACCGCCGCTGTTTGTTTTCTCACGGCATGGATTTATGACAACTTTTTGTTTCATATTTAAAACAGCTGATGTCAGATGGTTTGTCAGAAGAAAATAGAGCACGCTCTAATTGAAGTTTTGTCAGATGACTTTGCGTCTGACTTTTACAGAAGCAAAGTTAAAAAGGTCACACACGACATGTATGTATGTATTTTGCAGTGGGAAATTTGACATGTCAGATGACAAATACATGTCGACTATATCCTCCTTTACAATGGTTGTGCTTTTTTGCATCTCTTCTCTTTTTCTCTATTTCGTCCTTGCAATTAGCGATATCTACATCTTATATTTTTACTTGTTCTCCATTCTATTAATGTGTTTATCAGCACAATTTTGGTAGCAACATAAATTAGTTAAACATTAGTTCAAAATTAGTTTTTCGGTGGAAGCGTTTAACTAAAATTTTAGCTGAAAACGTGATGCACGGTGTAAAATTTGTCCAAACTAGCTGGACAAAAGTCGGTTTGATTTTCTGACATTAAATTCTAAACAATATTTTAATCAAATATGAAAATACACTTCTTACTGAGAATGGAAATGTAAAAACTTTAAAAAACTTGTCAACAGTAACAAAACAATACTTACCTAAAATTTGCCATCTTTAGAAGCGTGAAACTTTTTATTGGAGCAGTCTTTTTAAAAAATTCAACTTTTATTTAAAAGATCAGCTCTCTCTGATTTCATCGCATAAATAAGTTTCTAGAACCTGAAAAGTATTTTTGTTGATATTTAATTTAAGAAACATCTTTTTTCGTGAAATCGTAAAAATAAAAAATAAGTTCTCTAAGAGATACGTTTTAGGGAACATAACGGATAAGCAACAAATTTGTGTTAAACAAACAGTTAAAGTATCTACTTTAAGTGACTAGTTAAATTATCTGCCGAAACTTGCCGATTTTATTAAAATTCGACAATGAGTGACATGCAATGAAATTTTAATATATGGCTAACAACACCCGAAAATAAAATATATAATGGTCTGTGAACTATAGTTGTGTGGACAGATAGGCAGTGGATCTTCTGCCTTTGTTAATTATAAAAAATGAAAAAGTTTCCTTAAAAATATATTTTTTTTAATTACTGCAATTTCTTCAATTACAAAAATAATATAGAGTTGTTTCAGAGTTCAGAAATTCCTGTATTTTTAAATTAATTTTTTATTATTTTTTCCCTTAATTGAATACTTTTTTAAGTTTTGGAAATTTGTGTTTCTTTATGTTGAATATTGAAAAAACTATTTTTTAATTAACCCATTGCGATCCCAATCTTTACTTTGTATATTGTTTTATTTTAAGATATTAACGAATCAAGGAAACTTTTAAGTTTTTGTATACTTTTGATTTGATAGAATTTAATCGGGTAATTTTTCGGATGAAATTTTATATAATTAATTATGGGGTCATATTAAATTAGATAAAATTATATGAAGCTCCATATCAGTTAATCGGGACAGTATATATTTCCGAGTAAAATCGTTTACATATAATTATAAATTATTTTAGATAAATATATATCTTGTTGCATGTAAATACATATGTTTATGTATGTTTATATAAAAAAATTTTTTCTCTTAATTTTTTTAATACAATGCCACATATAATTACATCTTATTACATATCGACATATACAATTATAAAGGGTTAATATAATTATGTACGGACACATGCATAATTAGATTTAACACAAATCAAAATTATATATGTATTTATGTATAATAAACACATAGTGATATATTCGAAAAAAAATATATTTAATTTTGGATAAAACGATATATTGACCTATTCATTGTTATACGTGCAGATATATCGTTCTATTCCGAAAAAATATACATTTTCAAACCAAACATTATTTCAGGGTACTTTTGTTGCTACACGAGGCCTTCGTAGTGTATTTTTCAAAATTTTTGGTCAAAATACGGTTTAAAAGTATTATGGGAAAAACATTTATAAAATTTCGATAGATTAATTTTGGTCCACCACAGCATTATTTAGTTTGAAACATGTAGTTTTAGTTATTACTTGTTGTAAATTGAAAGATGTAGTGAACCAAAATTCCTCTATGGACATTTTATAAATGTTTTTCCCATAATACTTTTAAACTCTATTTTGTTCAAAGTTTTTAAAAATACACTACGAAGTGCTATTTTATATGCTCAGCATAATAAAACTTTTGAGCCCAATTTTGTAAAAACAATCAAAAAATACGGGTAGCAACCAATAAGTATTTTGTTGTTCGGATTCTATTTATTATATCTGCTTACCAGACTCACAGTTAATCGAGCCCACACAGATAGAATTTTACTGGACGCAAAATGTTGAAATTTTCCAGTAAACTAAAAATTTCTTAAATTTAATGAAAAGCTTCATACTTTTCATGAAACTAGTTTTTTAATGAAATTTCCTGATTGAATGTAAGACACTTTTATTAAAAAATTATAGTTTTCATAAAATTAAATTAACTTAAGAAAATTTTTAATTAACCAGTTCTAGAGCAACTTCATTGCTTTTATGAAAAAATTTATTAAAATCATACAGATAATTTTCTCAAAAAGTATGAAGCTTTTTATTAGGTTTAGTATATTTTTCGTTCTTGTTGTGAAGAAAAGTTTCATTAGTTTAATGGAAATTTTCATAATTTTTCGTCCACTAAAATTCTCTCAGTGTACTTATTAGTGGAGTGAACGTAGTAGGTAAAATTAGCAAACGTTTCTTAAACTATATTAAATTTGAGTAAGCCCTTAACGGAAATCGATTTTCAATTTGTTTACTAAATAATTATTAAACCATCTTTTGTAAGCTAAAATTTTTTTTTAATACCCTTTAGCGTTTTTTATATTTAAGAAAAATTTAAAAAATGTTGTCCTTACAAAAACTTTTCTTAATTGTTAAATATTTTATTAAATATTATGTGCAGGAATTATTACTAGAAAAATAATTTATTCCAAAAATTATCACAAAAACTGTAATGTGATGTAAAAACCGTAGTACTAACGTTTTTAGTAACGTTTTTATTTGAGTGCAAAATCTAACAGAAAATCTTTATCAAAGTAAAATTTTAACATCTCGGTTTTTAATTAGGACGATGCAACATATAAAACACTTATGCCCAGTTTTTCACTTCGTATTTAAATGCCATTTGGACTTTAAGTTCTATTTAAATACAAACGTCAGTGTTTATCTTCAAATTTAAATCACATTTAAGTGACCAATCTTGGGCATTTAGTCTATTTAAATTGTACAAATATAACATATGATTTTGACAGTTTGTTTTTTTTTCGCGTGGTAAAACAAACAATAAAAATAATAAAATAAATATTCCAATAAAAATTCAACTTCGGTTGCACTGAAATTTTCACTTATCTTCATTTTTATTTTATTTTATTAATTTAATTATAATTTAATTATATATATTTTATTTCCATATTTTATATTTCCTGTTATTTTCTGGTTTTTTCAGCTGTTTTATGAATAATGATCATTAATTTTTTGACATTTCATGATTTTTCCATACTTTTGTCGCAAATAAATAACAATTATCATTTAAGACTGAAAAACTGAAACTGTATTTAAATACAACTTAAATTTAAATTAAAAAAAAAAATAAATAAATAAATAACTAAATAAATAAACGTAATATCATTTCAATTTTGAATACCGTCGTTGCTCATGGTTTGTAGTAGAACATTTTAGTAGCTTGGGACTGCTAAGAAGGGTTTGTAGTACAAAAAAATATTTTCCATCTAAATATTATAACTACAATTAAAAAAAAAAACAGATAACGAGTTTTTAAAACTGTGGAACTAGTTCTTATAACGTTGTTTTTCTACCAAAATATAAACGGTTACATTATGTTTTCAAATAGTTAAATAAAGAAGTTAGTATCTCGCAAAAACTGTTTTAAGAATGTACTTATATTTTTAAAGCTTTCATGAATACTTTTTTAATTTCTAGAATTGATTACAATACTTCTCGATTTTTTACTGTCTGCTAGGAATGTATTGGGTAATGCAGGGTTGATAATTGGCAAGGAGATATGTAAGCGGTATATGGCAATGACTTGTTCGGGTAATGTGTATTTTTTTAATGAGAATATTTTATTTTTTTTAAGTTAGACTATTCCTTACTTAGTGGTAAGATTGCAATGGAATTTGAAACAGCCATAAGTGGCGTAATATCGAGCTTAAGTTTTTTTGTTTAACCTCCCTAATTCCAGGTTAAGGATTGAATGCGTTATCTAATTGCAGGCGTGCAAATTGTGGGACAGTAGGTTAAAGTTTGTTAAATAATAGAAGAATTGTAAATGAATACACGTAAGTTTATGAGGGCGGGCCAGGCTACTAAGATGTGCAAAATGGTTAGAGGTGAGGAGTTGCAAAAAGGTGCATATTGGCTGTGCAGTTTTGTTCATCAAGTATTGGTGAGTGAGTCTAGTGTGTGTTAGACGAAGCCTTTTGAAACATTTATTTTGTAAAAAGTTGGTTGACGTTGGTAAAAAATTAGGCTGTTTTGTAGGATTGATGATTTTGTATGGATGATTGTAATTATTCCATTTAAGGTCCATGGACTTATTAAGTTTTATGGTAGAT
This sequence comes from Delia radicum, assembly GCA_021234595.1. Taxonomy (NCBI): domain Eukaryota; kingdom Metazoa; phylum Arthropoda; class Insecta; order Diptera; family Anthomyiidae; genus Delia; species Delia radicum. The sequence goes on along the minus strand of CM037855.1, from coordinate 59,367,766 downwards.
TTTGGTATAGACAAGTATGAGGGTTGTAGATAAGCCGATTTTGCAGCTAGATCTGATGCCTCATTGCCTGTGATACCGATGTGGCTTGGGATCCACAGTAGCTTAACCTTATTTTTAATTTTTATTACTTGTTGTTGTAAAGAAATCATTAATTCATTTTCATTATTTTGATTTAAAGCAGCACCAAATACCGAATTATTGATATTGCTTCAGCTTTAAATATAGTTGCATCGATGGGTAATATTGTTCAGATACTTCGTTCCCCAGCGAATTCATGTCGCCACCTCAGCTAGCTCTGAGCCCGTCGTGTGTTCGCAACCCGCAAACATAGACCGGAAGTACAACAATAACAAAAAAATTTAACTAACAAAACAAAAAATTCAAAAATATAACAACTTAATAAAATTCAATTAAACACCCAGACAGACATTACCGAAAAGACTAGACCATTTATTATTTTTTTTGTACTGAAATTTGTATTGGGTCCGATTGGATAACGCTAAGGTTTGCCCAAAGTTCGTTGAAAAATTAAAACACACTTTATATGGTGAAATATGGGGTTTTTAATCAAAATACGTATGTTTAAGCAACTTAAAATATTTTTTTTTTTTTGGATAACTAGACTTGACATCGATTTTAAATGCAGTTTCTACTCTAACAAGCCATAAATGATCAAAATCGTTAGAGAAACAATACGTAAATTGAATGTTGTGGCTGAATTGGCATGCACAATGTGCACATGCATGCTGAGTAACTTATCACCTTATATACATTGTCTTTCTTGCTTTGTTTTTTGTTGTAACTGTGTCCCGTTACTTTTTTGCCTACAACAACAACAACACATATGTTCGTCTGCATAATTGCATTGACACTCTCATATGTTTGAGTAGATGGTTGGTGATAAGGAAAACCACCCCTATATATTCCTTTCTCGTTCTCTCTTTAATTTACTATAGGTTAAGATTTATTTGACTTGTTCGCTATTTTTTTTTTTTTATTATTTATTTAAGTCCATGTAATTTAAATCCTTACAGACCATTTAGATAACAATAATAATAAGAATAAAATGTATAAAAACATAGGTATGACAAATTAATAAAAATTATAGAGATCATATTTTGAAATAGCAGTTCAGTGTCTTACACACAAACAAGCAGTTCAGTTGTGTTTATTCTGAACACTTACCAACCTATATTTAGGACTTTATCCATATCTAAGTAATTAAATATAAATTGTTGTTTCGATGTCGGATTTACCATCTACATCAGCTTCGACTACCTCCATGATAGTTATGCGACCAAGTGATAAATTGCGCTCCGTGAAATAAATTGGGCATCTATCACACCTGATATGTGGAGCTAAACTGCCGTCAAACAGACAATAGGCGGTTTTTAAATGTTGGCAGACAAAATTATGCAAAAGAAAGTGCTAAGCTTGCAGTGGATGCAGCTATAATTTTTTGGCAACAGGCGCGCATACCAATACGTGATAAATATAAATGTCAAGATAAATTGCTAAAATTGTACGGCGACTGGAGAAATGTCCACAAACAAAGTGCAAACAGCAGATCGGATACATCAAAATCAAACGTGAACATTTTCAAGGAAACAATGGACGATCTGTTCGATATCGCTAGTGCAACCGCCCTGGATGAGATGCGCATACAAGAAGACAAAAGGTTTTTGTTGATGTAAAGACAGAAAGGAAGACCAGGGTACATGGCACTCGTTGACAAGAAGTTAAACGGCCGAGAACAGCGATAAGAACGACCAAAACAAGAATCGCGGAAGAGAAAATATTCAGAACTTAACAATCAATCTTGTAAGTGAAATTATTGAACTGTTTGAATTAATTAAAACATGAATCATCATATATTTGCAGTACTTGATATTTTTGCAGTACTTGATACAGTTTACATTGGTAGTGAAGACGAATATGAATTCGATGATAACAGTACGGATGCGGCATGCGTATTGCATACTAATGATGACGACGATCACACCAAACGTTTAAGAGGACGACATCATTGGATCACGCCACGTCTTACTGTAGTACTTGATAAGGCCAAAGTTAGCTGTTCAGATGCTGTCCATATTTTGATAGCATGCGCAGATAATGTAATAACTGTCATGAATAATGCTGTGACGCCTCTGACCACTGTCGGTGAGCTTGTGATCAGTCGATCTACGATCTTTGAGTTACGAAAAGAATATCGTAAGCGAGAAGCGGAGGAGATTCAAGCAGAATTCATTACAAAGGTAATTTAGTTTAGTTCAAAACTTATATTTAATTCGAAGTTATACGAATAATGTTAATTTTCACCGATTTCTATTTTATTTTTAATACGTAGATTAATAGCGTACATTCATTGGTTATTCACTGGGACGGAAAACTGTTGCCGGACCTTTTTGGCAGAAGCAAAATTGATCGAATCGCAATTCTCGCCAGTTATGAAGGGACATCTAAATTTTTAGGCGCTCCCAAAGTCCATGCTGGCACAGGAGAAAATATGGCCAAGGCCGTTCATGATGCACTCATCAAATGCGATATTTTTAAACCCGCCATAGGTTTCGATACCACTTCATAAAATACAGGCCAAAGCACTGGCGCATGCATTTTTTGCAGCACAAACTCCATCGGAAATTAATCAAGTTCGCATGTCGGCATCACATATTTTAAATCGTATTGAAACACAACTTTGAAGTTAAACATTCCGAAACAAGTGGGCCTGAAGTACCTATTTTTAATCGTTTTGCTGACACTTGAGAAAATCCCGACAACAAATAGTTTATAAAGCTCCTTATAAAATTAAAATAACATGAAAATAATCACGATGTATATAAAAACAAAAAACTAATATAACTGTAAAAAATATTACTTGAGTCAGAGTAAACGCTAATATTTTTTTATATAAATAGAATATTTTTGGTCTTCAAAGTTTAGTAACGTCATGGTGGTTGTTAGGAAAAGACCCTAACCACGTGCTTGATTACTAAGAAGACAAGAATGGAGCAAAATTGATGATTAATAGGTTTTTTGTTAAAGTTCTGCCTATTATGGAGGCTCTAGCTTTTCTAAAACTTCGAGTTCTGAAGAGATCTTTAGCCAGATCGAAATACTAGTATCAACCTAGCTAATATGTTTGATTTGCTTTATTTTTGTAAATAAACGGAGGTTGGAAGCTCGTTATAAATTTAAATTAACATGAACATAATCTCGATGTATATAAAAACAAAAAACTAATATAACTGAAAAAAATTAATTTCTTAAAAAAAATTGCAATTAATCTATGCTTTTAATCAGATAGTCAATAACTGTCTTCAAAGTTTAGTAACGTTATAATGCTGGTTAGGAAAAGACCCTAACCACGTGCTTGATTACTAAGAAGACGAGAATGGAGCAAAATTGATGATTAATAGGTTTTTTGTTAGGCAGAACCTATTATGGAGGCTCTAGCTTTTCTAAAACTTCGGGTTCTGATTAGATCTTTAGCCAGATCGAAATACTAGTATCAACCTAGCTAATATGTTTGATTTGCTTCATTTTTGTAAATATACGGAGGTTGAAAGCTCGTTATAAATTTAAAATAACATAAACGTAATCTCGATGTATATAAAAACAAAAAACTAATATAACTGAAAAAAATTAATTTCTTAAAAAAAAAATGCATAATAATTCATAATTCAAATTCAAGAATTGTGAGATATTATTATACAAGGGTGTTGGCAGAAACGAGGTCCCGACTTCTGCCGTTACAACATATTATACCTTTCCGATGGTGCATAAATCGTTCTGACCCATTCACAACTTTTGGATAAAATCGCAAAACAAAATTCCAATTTTGAACCCCTCCCCCGGAAAGGAGGTGCTCGCAAACAAATTTTACCAATGGTATATTTAGCGTGATAATATCAGTTGATGGACCAATTTTCATCAATTTTCAACTCAAATTTCAATTCGAAACTCGTTCTCTGCAATCGTCTTTATAAATCAATAAAACATTAATTTATATATTTTTGTCAAGAACTCGTAGACCGGCAGAATAAGGGTTAAAAAGAAAAAAAATTCATCCTCATATATGGTCATATCTGATCAAAAATTAAAACATATTAACCATATATGGAATAATATATTAATTCATATATGGAGATATATGAACCAATATATGAACCAATATATGCAATATATTATCATATATGGTGTCATTCATATCCATATACATATGAACTTTTCATTTCAATGTATTTACCCATATATGCTCCCATACATTACATATATGTTCATACATTACATATATGTTCATATATGCACATATATGGAACAATATATGCTCATACATGAAACCATATAATGCAATATATGATCATATATGAGCATTTTCACCTGGGTAATAGTGTGTTTTGTATTATAACAACTTAACTTTGATAAATAATATATAAATAGGTGTTTATGCTATGTAATCAATTGTAATATGAATTAAAGATTATATTGTCGTTAAATAATAAAAAATAAATGAAAGTAAAAAAAAATGGATCTAAATATGATTTTTTTAAAAGCGAAAAAATCTAATTTCAAAATTTGACTTTTTTTACAAAAACTCCTCCCAGGACCCCACTTTTCATTTCCCGGCGGCAAACTTGATAAAGAATAATTAACATTTTATTAGTCTATAATATTACGTTTTAAAAAGTTAAGAAATGGGCGTGCCATTTGTGTGTTAACTTGAAATTTTGCTTGAAAATTGGTCATTTTCGATCAATGCTGGATGTAGGGTGTATGTCCAAAATTAATAATACTTTCATTTAAAACTATTCTCAAAGCCTGTTCTTTTCGAATATTTAAAAAATGTATTTACTTTTCTTCTATTAGATTATAAAAAAATACGTATGAGTGAAGCTACTTTTTCTCAAAAATTTTACAAATTTAAACTTTAAGAGGTAACATATTACCGTAAGCATGCTTTTTATTAATCTCATCAAGCGGATTCAAAAAGTCTAAAATCATCGAAATCGGTTCATAATTGTAGAAGTTACAGCATTTTAAAAGTTTTCTGTACTCGAGGTGGTCTACTTTGGCACCTTAGTGCTCACCCTGTGTTAACACAGGGTGGCTGCAAAATTAATTTTCTGAAAGCTATACTCCTGAACGATTATATATACATTTGGTCTTAATCGGTCCAGTAGTTAAGAAGTTCTATATTTATTACCACTTTTTATTTGATTCACTCCAATTGTGCGCCGTAGAGACTATGCTAAAAAAAGTTTTTTTTGGTTTGTTGTAAATTTTTTTTTATAATTTTAGTCGTTTTGTTACAATAAAATTGTTTGTTTTCAAAAGGTTGGAATCTATTTTTTCCCTTTTTTTTGTTTAAAAAAATAGTTACAATTTTACTAAAGAACAAAATTTAACTTTAAAAACACCATTCAGTGGTGCCATATTTTACGATTAATCGTCATTTTGACGAGTTTTAGTACCTAAAATAACTCAATGACGATTGGACGAATTTTGCTTCCAAAATGACGATTTTTTGACAAAAGTTTTATATGTAAGCAAAACATATTTAGTTGTCATTCTTAAAAAATTACCGGGCCTATTTTTGAATTTTTATTAATTCGTTATATATAATCGAAATCTAACATTTATCGAAATCTAACATTTATCGAAATCTAATATTTATTTGATAATATGATGTGGAATAAAGTTTGGAAAATAATTATTTTATAAATTCATGTAAGGTTTACCTTAATTTAATTTCTGTTCTCACATTTTTAAAATTTTTAAAAAAAATTAATTAGTGTAAGATTGCGATAAAAATAAATTATTTATTAAATTATAAAAAGCATTTAATTTTTGCGAAACAAACAGACCTCAAGCTCGAATATTATGATTTATAAAATATTGAAAGATGAAATAAAAACAAACAAAATAAATCAGGTGCTTAAAAAACAGGTCTAATAATTATATAACTAAAGCAGGAATGGAAAATGAGCTTTTAGATTTTGTACCAAGCCGACGGAATAATTGTACTTTTTCGACATTCACCAAAATTGTTTAGTATGTAGAAAATTTGTTCGACCAGTGTCATGTTTGCAGAAATTATTGTGAATTCTAGTATTTCATGTAGTAATATCACTCGAAGTTTAGACCACTAAAAACGCTTCAAGCTTGTAAGTAAGTTTTTTTATGTAAGTTTTCAAAATTTGTTCTTTAAGCTAATTTAAGAAAATACTTGCTAGTAGTTGTTAGAATGAATTAGATCTATTTCTGCAGTTCGAATGTTTGTTTAATGTTTTAAACAGTGATGCCACCTTGGTGCTTTTGTTACTATTTTTGGTACTTTTAAATGACACAAAACGTCAAAATTCTACTCATGGTGCCAAAACATAAAAACCACTAAATTAGTGCTTTTGTAATATGTCGTTAGTGCTTTTTAACCAATTTGCTTTAGTTTAAAAAAAACTGTTCAAAAAGCCCTAGTCTTCACTGCAGCAAGACTATTGAAAACTCAAATATTTTACAATTTTAAAACAAAAAGTGTTGAACAAATACTGGACTAAACACCGATATCGGTGAAGAAATGTGGTTACTTTATTTTAGGAAATACAAAACTCTTTTCAGACCAACTTGGGGTCATTTGTTTAATTTTATAACCAAATTAAAAAAAAAAAATTTGTCTGGTGTTTTTTACGCTTTTTTGAGCAGAAAATATCGCCTTTTACAATGTTTGTTGCGCTTTTTACTGTCAGAAAGTTGGAAACACTGGTTTAGCAAGTTCAGTACAAAAATTTTAAATTGTATGACATGATTACCGGTGGCACTTCCAAGGTGCCAACCAACAAAGGTCCAAAATGTACCAAAAAAAGTACATTTCAATTGCACTATGTTTGCCATCCCTGAAATAAAGTGTTCCAAAGTGAAACTTTAAATATTCATAATTTATATTTGAAAATGGAAAAACAATTTTTTATTTAATAAAAATATTTTATATTTAGAAATCGAACCCAAAATAAAGAAAAATTAAATAATCAAAAATTTTAGAACGATTGAACGAAATTGTCGAAGAGCGATTGAACTAGAAGACGGACCTGAAATTAATTGATTTTGATCTAACTAGATTTTGCCTGCCTAGGTCTAAAATTCATTTTGATAAATTAAATATAGCACAAAATATGATAAAATGGCAACATTGATTAGCATAGATTATATTTAGATTTACACTACCGAAACTAAATTATATAACTTTGCTAAGTATAAACCAAATGAGAATTTATAAAAATCTTGTTTAAATCAATTCAAAACATCCGATTGCTACTAATACATTCATACCACTTATAAAAACCTACATACATATTAAAAAAAGCAAAAAAACAACAACGTGTTGACCATGGATGGTAACCGATTCGAATGCGGATTAAGGTAGCGGTTTTTAGCGTTAACGGTATTTTATTTTAATAATTTCGGTAACGGTATTTTAGTTATTTCGGTAACGTTGTTTTGGTAACGGTATTTTAAGGGTAACGTTATTTTAGGTAATGTTATTTATTTTATTATCCCCGAGTTTTAATGACTTGCTAGTTTAAGATCAAACTTTGGGAAAATATATCTATTTACAGAAATTACATTTCTTTAGATCTTTTTTTTTTTTTTTTTTTTTATTAATTAATAATCATATAATTACAAATTATATACTATTACCCTAACCGAGCACTAGCTACTATGGCCTTTGGCGCGTTGTAGCGAAAACAGACCAGTGCCTCTGGTGGGAATCGAACCCACGACCCCCGCACTGATAAGCCAGCACGCTACCAACTAGCCTACCGGGGCGCACGTCTTTAGATCTTGTTAGATTATTTCTTCAGATCTTGTCAGATTATTTTGGTACCGGTATTTTAAGGATATCTTTTGAATTATTTCGGTATCGGTATTTTAGCGATAACGGTTTTTTAGTTATTTCGGTAACCGTATTTTAAGGGTATTGATATCTATATATATAAAAAGAAGTGTACATTTTTATTGTCACGCCATAACTCGAGAACGGCTGCATTAAATAAAAAATGGCGAATACGTTACATGATCATTCCATGTAAGCGTACTGTTAAAGATGATTCCTAAATTTGTAGCATTATCAACAATCTCAATTAGTTGGTTGTTTATATAGATATTTGGTTTAACGATTAACTTACTAGTTCGTTTTCTCATTACAATACATTTGGATTTGCGTGGAATTAAGCTCAGTCCATTTGCTGAAGCCCAGAGAAAAACTCTATTCAAATCATTATGTCTTACTAGAGCTGTACTTTTTAGTATAATTTTCCTCGTCACTCGTGACATGCCGCGACATCTAATTCATTCTGCGTATATCTTTCAGTCTGGTTCTCGTTCACACTATTGATGTGCTAATCAACACAATTTTTTTAGCAAAATAAATTAGTAAAACATTAGTGAAATATTAGTAAGACATTAGTTCAAAACAGTTAAGAGCTGAATAAGTATAACTAAAATTTTAGTTTAAACCATAATTTTAGCAAACAATTTGCTAAAAAAATAGCATACCTGATTTACGAGATGTTTTACTAACTTTTCTACAAACTTATTTTTTGAGTGTACATTATTACGATTAAAAGTAATAATATGAATATACTCGTACATAATTTATTTTACATAAAAAACAATGATCCGCTTTTGTGCCAATAGCACTTGCAAATTATTAAATATTTGAATAAATAATTTGATATTCCAAGGAAAAAAAATATTTTGTGAATTTTCGTATTACATTTAATTATGTCCGAAAAATTAGAACATCTAATTGTATAACATTAGATCTAATCTGATGCAATTAGATATTATTTAATACAATTAGATCTAATTTGATGAAACTAGATATTGTTTGATACGCTAATTTTATACTCATCCAAATGTCAAATTATACCTAAGGTATTTATATGCAATTTTATCTAACTGGATATCATAGTTAGATAAAATTGCATACAAATATCTGCAAATACATGTGGCATATGTAATCTGATATACACTATATGAAGTGTAATATGAACAAAGATATAATCATATGTATGAATATATATTTTGAAACATATCATTTTAAACAATTGTATAAACTTTTTTACTTTTTATTATTATTTACAATAATTTCTTTAAAATACTTATTTTTAAAATATGCTGTGGATAAAAAGTGAGCAAAGGTTTAAAACTAAAACCCAAGATATATTTATTCTCCAAAACTATTTGGAAAAATGAATCTAATTAGGTATAATGGTATGGTAATGTGTCGTCTTCATAATCACAGAGGCCCAACCTTTTGGCCCTCCTATATTTTCCACAATCTTAAAGTGTATAGGAGAAGGTTATTGGCTCACTTTTGTACAAAGACTCCCATTAGTTAATAACTGTACTTTTATTAAAAACCTAAGATCTTTTATTGCTACTTAATAAATATATGGGATGTACTTACATTTTCAGTAAAAAAAAGTAACTGAATTCCACATTTGAACTGAAAACATGAACAATTATATTCTTAAAATGCGTTTTCAGAGCAAAATGTTCCAAAATTTGTGCTAATAATACTATTTTATAACAAATTTAATCAAAACTAGTGAAAACGTGACAGTTTTTCAGCAACATAGCTAAAACTAATTTATTTTACACGGAGTCCACACAAAGTTGGATATAATATGTGAGAGAACGCCATGAGAATAACGGAATTAAATTATCTATGTTCATATTAATGTTTAGGGTGGAGAACACGTATTCATATTTATATCATGTCTTCTCATAATTTTTTTTTTTTTTCTTAATTAATAATTATATACTATTAAACTACCCGAGCACTAGCTACTATAGGCCTTCGGCGCGTTGTAGCGAAAAAAGACCAGTGCCTCTGGTGGGAATCGAACCCACGATTCCCGCACTGATAAGCCAGCACGCTACCAACTAGCCTACCGGGGCGCACGTCTTCTCATAATTTTTAGTTTTTAGTCGAGTAAAGACGTTTATTCATTAAATTTTCAACTATGCGATTAAAAAACAACTTTAAATTTATTTATAACAATTAAATAATTTTTAAAACACTTTTTCTTCTTGTATTTTTTTAATTTTAGGCGTTTAACATTTATTTATTTTTTTGCTTACAATGTTTTATGCATGTGTGTGTGTGTATTTTGACAGCTCACATCATGATATTGTTGTTTAGAGATTTATCATAACAACACTATTTTGATATCAGATATAATAAATACTAACAGTAACAGTAATGTGTGGCCCACTCGTAACATAATTATTCTTTGTAGACCCAGAAAACAGACTCGGTAGTAGCAACCGTATTTGTTGCCAATCGAATGTTTCAGTTGCTGCTACCTACACTGATAATAATCCATGCGTAAAAATACAAAAAAACGTCAAAATAACCAAACATTTTATAAAATAACCCAAAATTTGTTCATTTTACAAAAGATTTTGTTGTTTTGAAATTTTTTTTCGTATTTTTAGCATGGCTTATTATGAATGTAGTTTTTCTGTAGTGATAACAATCATTCGATTGCAAGACCAGAAATTCGAACACGAAAATAGAATTTCGATTACCTCGACACAAATTCGGTGATAACTACCGAAAAATTCGATAGCTACATCAAACCATTCTACTGGCTAAAAATACCAAGTTTCTTAATAGATCTGAAAAAGAGTTTACACGCCGAGTGGATGGATGCCAATACAATTTTTTTGGAAAAATACAAATGTAAATAATATTTTTATGAAAAAAATAAATACTATTTTTTTGAAAAATATTGGTTTTAACTATGTTTTTTCTCTCTGTGTACATACATGAAAGCTATGTATTACTCTCAATTCATTTTTTTTTACTACGTTTTGTTACAATTAAAGAATTTGTGTAAAAAATATGGCAGCTTTTTGATGAACTCTAATAATTTCTGTGTTTTAATGACTAAAATATGATATTATACCTCAACTAATTGTATGACGTTGCTTATTATTGTAAAAAGTTGCATCAAGAAAATAATATGAAATTATTAATTTATAATCTTTCTCATATCGTATAATATTAATTTTTGAAGTTGTAAATAAAAACGCTTTTCTGCCAAATACAAGTCATTGCTCTAAAAAACAAAAACTAAAAATTATATTTTATTTTTCTAAATAACCTTTTGTTTAATATCAATAAAGATATCTTCTAGTGATAAGGTACGAACACACCAAATTTTAAGTTCCTCAGTACAGATATCTACTGGTGATAAGGAACCCACTTACCAACCTCCAAGTTCCTAACTTTAGTGGTTAGTGGCCCGTCAAAGGGTGAGACTTTCCCCCTACTGCCCCTAATAGTAGGAATTTCTAAAAGTCCGCTCTATATAGATTTCTACTCCTGATTAGGAACCCACATACCAAATTTGAGGTTCCTAGCTTTGACGGTTTGTCCAGGCCGTAAATGGGACCACTTTTCCCCCTACTGCCCCTCCCCGTAGGAATTTACAAAAATTCGCTCTATACAGATGTCTACTCTTGATTAGGATCCCATATACCGAATTTGAGGTTCTTAGCTTCAGCGGCTTGGCAAGGCCGCCTAGGTGGAGACTTTTTGCCCCATTAGCCCCTAATTTTCCAAAAAGTAAATATCCGAAAGCACATATTGAGGGGGAAACTTTTCCCCTTATTACCCCTCCCCGTAGGAATTTTCAAAAATCCTGTCTCATCGGACGTCTACGCTGGAGGATGGACCCCGATGATAACTTTCCAGTTCCTAGGTACGGCGGTTAAAAAACAAATTAAATATATTTTCTATGTGGGATTTTATTGAATTCTACAATTGGCGATCCTACCAATTACCTGGATAAAAAGAACAAAACGTAAATACAATAAAAATCTTTACTTTGGACGTTATATAGAAGTTGCATAACAGTTTTGGTTGATGTTATTGAAGGTCTCAGGGCGAAACTGGATGCTAATATGCTATCGTTTTTGGTCCTATTAGACCACAGTAGGGCATTTGATACTGTCAACTTAATATTGGTAAAAAAAAACTTCAAAAACTCTTTAATTTTTCTAATTCAGCTTGCAAGCTAATAGCGTCTTAGTTTTCAACCCGCTCCCAATTAGTATATATGAACCGTCAGAGCTCAAATGCTGTCTGCGTGAGTATAGTTATACCACAAGGGTCGATATTGAGCCCTCTGCGTTTTTTTTTTGTACCGGAGGTATCAAGAGCATTGTAATGTACAGATGTAAGCCGACGATGTGCAAGTATATGCTAGTACCAAGTTAACTAACATTCGCACTTGTGTGCTCAATATTAACAAGGACTTACACAATATTCAGAACCGCCAATAATGGATTAATCCAGCCAAAACAAAATGCTTATTTATCTCTAGAAATAAATGTACCTAGGAGGATAAATATGAGAATAAAATTAGCAATTCAGTGATTACCTTTGTAAAATCTGCGAAAACCCAGGTAATAACTTTCAACAATCAACTCACATGGACAAATCACATAAACTGTGTTGTCGGCAAAGTTCACGGGATTCTAAGAAATCTCTGGTCTGTGCAACACTCTACCCCGTTTGATATCAGAATTCTTCTCGCAAAACCTTATCTTATTTCTGTTCTACTTTACGGCTGTAAAATCTTTGATAATTGTGATTCCGAAGACCATCGTAAACTCAATATCGCGAACAACAATATAGCGAGATATGTATACAATAAGGGTCGCCGTTCAAGTATATATATGTTCTCATACCGTATTAACAATAGGAGTTTCTCAAATTCGCTCAAATATAAAACGCTAAAATTTCTTCATAAAATCATTTTCGAAAAGTAACCGGCTTATCATTTTAATAGAATTAAATTCGGCCGTCATGTACGCGGAAACATAAAAACACTTCTTAATATCTACTATAAGTCTTTGGAACAAAATTCCATATAATTCTCAAATAATAAGCAATGCAATTACATTTAAAAGGGAGATAAAATAATTGTTTTATAAAACTTTCCGGATTTGATTTTTGATTTTTATAATTATATTTCTCTATGTAAATTAACGTTCTTTGTTGCGTTTCATAATTTGTTTGTTTAACTTTTATATTTTGTTCTTAAAATATATTGAACTATTTAAAAATGTATATTCACAATATTTACATCAAATTAACTTTTAAATCACAAACGAAATTAAGATGTCAATCTTGTTGTGCTTGATTTATCTAGTAAGTTAAGTAAAATAAATAAATAAAAATTCAAGTAACCTATGGACATTTTTTATCTATGAAATCAATGCAATCGTTTTACAAGAAGTTTCCAGTTTTAAATTAGACGATAATGATTCTTTTTATATAAATTCAGCAACACTTTTGCTGAATTTCCTGACTTTTTTGGGTATACTTAAAGGGCCGCAATAAAAAAGATATTTATGGATATGTTCTTATAGTAATCATCTTAGATTTACGGAAATATACACTTTATACCGTAAAACAACAATTTTCTTAAACCATTTATGATCAGGAACTACCAAATATTTCCCATAGTGCACTGCGGGAAATATGCCAATAGGAACTCCAAATTATTCGTGTGCGTAACTTGTAACATATACGCGTAATCTTGTAACATTTCGTGTGTCGATTAATAAAATTTTTGTCATCTGACAGTCTTGGCGGGCAGTCGATTTACGTGGTCCAACACTTTCTGACTCTCTGTACATTATTTCTTTGACGGTATCTCGATACAGTCCGGCATACCGTTGATTTGTTAATTTTAAATTAATGGGCAACTTCATTTGAAGGGGTTTATTTCATGGAGTCGAGATTGGGAATCTAAGAAAATATTCGGGTCACTTGTATAACAGATCCAAATCGGTGGGTCCTCTAGTGGAAGGGTTTCCTTGTTAGTTAGTAGTAGGATTTAGGCTACGTTTCGACTGAAGGTGTTTTAAAACAAAACATGTTTTGCACATGTTTTCCCACACTTTTTTCACCAAAACACATGCTATGCTTAAAACACGTAAGTGGAAACATAGTATAATATTAAGTAGCTTAAACCTAGCCTGAACATAGTTAAAATAAAGCAAATCTAGATCATTTAAGTTTAGCATTATTTATTTTCGGGTAACAAAAATCTTTATGTCAAGATAAAAACCTATTATTTAGGATAAATTAATTTTAAACAATCAAATATTTAATGCATATTAGGTAACGAAATTTGGAGAATTGTAATGTTTTTCATGAAATATGTAGTTCTCCGATCCTTCCATATTCTTTACATCTTTGATTCAAATGGAAGAATAAGTTAATATGCAAAATTTTTTCAAAATATCTGCACTATAATTAAATCTAGTTTAATTATAAACACCTCGAACCATTCCTTCGCGATTTCGAGTATGCCACTTACAAGTCAGAATTCGGATATAAGTTCTTCGAAATGATGCATTGCAAAGAGCATAGCAGACTGGGTTTATCGTGGAGTTGATATAACAAAGGGCATAAAAGAACTCCCATAGTTCGTTTGGTATACAGTCGGAACATGTAGTTAGCGGTTTTATTAATACTAAAATATTGTACGGGGTCCAAGTTATAATAAAACTTAGAAGTATTGCTGATAGAGTTTTGGCTGCTTTTGACTCCTGTCGTTTCTCTTGTGATTTTTTCTTCTTCTTTCCAACATTTCGCGCATTTGTATGTGCAGATTTGCCAAGTTGCTTTGGAATTATTTTAGCGTTTAAAGGTATTCGAACATCGGGTGCAATATGAGACATGCGACGTCCTAGCGGTAGACTATATTCTGAGTCTCGAGATGGCAATGCTCGTCGAGGGAGTAAATTGGTGGGAGCAATTGGTGAGTCTTCATGTATCATTTTTATTGATGGTGCCATTTCGACGCCATTGCTTGCACTGGCGCCGTCAGGTGGCAATCTTATTAATATAGTATAAACTGATTCCTGGCTGACGGAACGAGTTCCAATTTTATTATTTGATAAAGATCGTGCTTCACGTGCTCCTGATACAGATGTTAAGTCCTGAATTTGCGAAAGTGGAGTCAAAGGAGGTCTCATAGGAATCGGCGATACATCTGGTAATAATATACTCGGTGGGCGTATTCCACTGACACTTCCGCCTAGAGAATAAGTATCACGCATTATATTTGAAGCACATCTATTAAAAAAAAATAAAAATATTAGTAAAATGAAGAAATAAACAAGCAAATAATTCATAAATAACACTAGTTTCCGACTATTCTTTTTTATCATGTATTTAGTCATTCTAAAACCGTAAAATCGCATTAAAAAATATTTTTATGGAGTCATTTTTGAAATTGTTTTTATTTTATAATTTAATTTTTTGAATAATTTGACTTTTTTTATGACTATATCTTGAGCGAGGTTCAAGCTATTTTGGTCAACCAAATATAATTAAATGCAATATATTTTACGAATATGGATTTTAAATCGGCTCAGTAGTTTAGGAGCTATGGGTCAAAATACTACGGAAAAATAATCTTTTGCGACAAAAATTTAAATTTTTAAATTTCAAAAATATATAACAGATATTAGTCTTGCAAAGTAAAATATAAAAATTTTTTTTTTCTTAAATTTCGTACTTCTACTAAGAAAATACGCCATTTTAAAAGATAATATATGCATAAAAACCGAAGTTATGATAATTTATCTAAAAATATCGAAATTTGTAGTTTTCTCTAATTTTTGTTTTATATTACTCTTTTTTTCGGAATTACTACGCACTACATGCGATTAGTTTTATTTATGTATATAGGTCTATTTCATGGAGTATTTTATTTTATTATTTTGTTTTTTTTTCTTAGGCGATATAAGTATGTAGAAGCATGTCGAAAAATCACCTTTTTCCGCAAAAATTAAAATTGCACAGTTAAAAATTTTAGAAGGCAAATACAAATAGTTTTTGTCGTAAAGCGAGTACTTCTGAGATGAAAATAAAAGGGAGTTAAAAATAAAAATTAGAGAAAATCTGTATAAAATTCCAAAGGTATGACAATTTACATAAATGTATTCAAATTTGAAATTTTTTCTATTTTTTATGTTTTAAATTGTTGTGCAATTTGAATGTTAAATATTTTGGAAGAAATAAAAAATCCTAAGTCTATATAAAACGGAAGTAAATATAGGTTCTGAGTTATTTTATATTATTTCCAACCTATGTATGTGTAGGCAAGAAAACAAGTGCACTCATAAATGCAAATGAAAAGGAACGTTAGCATGCATTTTGTCGTTGTTACAATAACAAAACACACACAATGACTCTGGGTCTATACCAGGGATGGCAAATGGAGTTTATAAATTGTACCAACCTTCATCAAAAATTGTACTTTTTTGAACATAATTTTACCAAAACACATTTTTTTAATATTTATTTTATTTACATTTATTAAAAACATAAAAAAATACATACATTTCATTTGTACTATTAATATAACATGACAAAAAAAGTACATAAAATTTAATTTGTACTGTTAATATAACAAAAAAGATATCACTTTTATAAATAATTTAGTTTTTAAAAGGCAAGTGCTTGAAATTAATTATTGAGATCAGTATTATGAATACGACATTTTCTGCCTGCATTTCCAAATTTATGGAATTAATAATTTTTAAAATATATTTTAAAATTAAAAAGGTAATTTTAAAAGTGGGGTTTGAAAATATTGATATGATAAACTGCAGTTTAAAGTTTTTAAAATCTGATTCGAAATCATTTAACGTAAAATAATAGTGTAATGGTTCATTGTTCCAAAATTCGGTCTATTACTTCTTGACGCGATAACCATCTCGTACAAGAATACTTCAAAACTATATGGATATCAGTACCAAAGTACTCTTGAAATTTGATGAACTCTTCACGTCGACAAAAATGGTGGTTGATTTCTCTCATAAATTTTTCAGTTTCATATGATATGCATCCAAAGACACTAAATTTAAAATGTGGCAAATACAGCCATTAGTATATAAATGGGGAATAATGTCCGCATAATTATCGGCGGTTATACCTACTATCTGTTTTATAGGAATGTTATTTCCATTTAACATTTTAATTGTAGCATCAAATATCCCATTTGCTGTACAAACCTCAATTTTGATTAATCCTAGAAAACGATCACGACATTTATTGTCAAAAATTCTTATTATTACAGCTAAATTTTTGGACACACTGCAGTCTGTGCTCTCATATAATACTATTGAACAATAATTGTCCTTGCAAAAGTTTTTAATGTCCTTAACATTTTCAGGGCCGATAACTTCAGTTACAATTTGTATTGCTTTCTTTCTCTTGATATTGATTTTTTTACAATTAGAGAGTCGGAAATACCTTGTTTTATTAAGCTGTTTAGAAACTAAAACTAGGGAAATTTAATTTGTACTAAATATGTCATTGGTGTACCATTGTACTTTTGAATTTCAAATTGTACCAAAAAAAGTACAATTGTACCAATTTTGCCATCCTTGGTCTAGACTTGGGTTGACAGATATGAAATCGACAAAAAAGTACATCGATGGGAATAACAGTACAAATAAGAAAAAAAAAGTACAAATTTTTATTTAAAAAGAAATCATAAAATTCATTAATAAAAGTAGCAATTTATATGTAATTAACAACTAAAATATTCTGCTACAGTTTACTTTTTCGGGCACCACTCAAAACAAAAAGTATGTGATTAAAAAAAAAATCCATTATCGGTTAAAATTTCATTAATGCTCCTGAGGCCATCCGTTCCCCGACACCCGTTTCAGAAATACAGTTTATTTTAAGTTCCATAAAATGTGTCCCCTTCCGATCTATTTTATGCCCTCTTGGAGTCAAAAATAGCAAAATTCACCTATTAAAAAAATTTTAATTTTCTTACGAATTAACTTTTTGGATTTTTCTTCCTAAAATATATAAAAAATCCTTTCGGTTTTCATAATGTTTTTAAAGTTAACTTTTAAATTTGAAAAAAAAAAAACTAAAACACAAAATTTTTTTTCGATCTTTTATCATAAATTATGACCTTAGCAATCTTTAAAAATGATTAAGTTTATATTTAGTTGATCATTAAGTGGGTAAATAAATAATTTTTCTTCGATTGGAATAATAATTTTTCTTCATTTTTGTTAAAGCTTGATCCACATGCTATCCACCGCTGTCCACCCATAAATACTACTTCCCAGTATTTTGTCATTTTCAAAAGAGAATTTACAATAATTTGACAATTCGCATCACCAATAATGGAAAATACTTAGGGTTTTCTTTTTCCCGCACTTTTTCGATTCCCGGAAAAGCGAAAATTTGTTTAGAATTTCACGGGATCCCGCTCCATAGAAAATAATAAAAAGTAAATTTGAATAAGTATTTATTAAAAAGCATCACAGCTAACACATTTCTAAGCACTCAGATTTTATGACTCGTTAATGACTATAAAATATGATAATTTTTAGAGCGCTCAAATTTCAAAAATGAAACATAATTGACTCTTATTTATGGGCATGTTTGAAAATATTCCCAACGCTCATAAAAGACTCAAAAATTATCCAAAAAAGACTCGTAAATGACTCAGAAAATTCTTAAATTTCCAATAATGCTTATATTTAAGAGTCTTTTATGAGTCAGAAAGTCGTTATATAAATTCATTCTTTATTTACAATCTATCTGAGGATAATAAATTTGTTAAATTTAATACATAACAGGGGTTATGTAACTTCAATAAGATACATTATATAAAAAATAAAAATTAACCTAAGTCATTTTTATAAGATTAAATTACATTCGTGAAAGAAATTTACTTAAATAATAATGGATCTTAGTTACGAAAAGGGAGATCTAATACATGATCTCGTTTAAGTCTTCTAGTTTCATTGGTACTGTGCAGCAATAATATCGCCACAGGATTAACTTGGTTACTAAGCCTCTGAAAATACCTCTCGCTTATATATCTGGCTTCATCTCGAACAGATAAAATTGACAAATCTCGTTTGATCACAACATTTCTCACGCACCACGGTGCATAAAGGACCATATGTCCACACAGGTTTCAGAATAACTTTGTAGATTCGTAACTTATTATTTGAATTTAACTTAGACTTCGGACCTATAAGCCAGCAAAGTCGTTTTATTTTAATTTTTAATTGTTCCTGCTTACTTTTTATGTGAGACTTCCAGGTATGTCATCTATCTAGAATCATTCCTAGATATTTGACGTTATCACGTTTTGGGATTACGTTACCATTCATGATTACATCGGGACAACCACCAGTTTTGAGAAGAATAGCCAAGGTTTCAGAGGCTCTTTTTTGTGAGTCAAATGTACACTGGGGTGAAATACTACAATAAATAAATTCAAATTGAATAATTTTAGAGGAATTTGGATTATTAACTTTTAGCTTTTAAATGCAAATTCCATAAACACGTTTTCTTTGATCAAGAAAAAGTAGTCTAGTCTGATCTAAAAATTAATACAGTGGCTTACAGTGAAAATTTTCCACCTGTCACAAAAAACTTCAAAGTGTAAAAAGTTAAAGAAATTAAAAGAAACTTTAAACAAAAGAGACTAAATTAGTTAGTTTACTGTACTTTTAAAATAAATACATAAAAAAATAACAAAATTAGTAACAGTTTACACAAAGTTCAACATTAAGCGAAATAAGAGAAAAATTCATGTCACAGTGAAAATGGTACACAATACAGAACTACGAAAAATACCGGTACCTTTCTAATTCTTATTGTTTTGTTCTATAATTTTTTATAGCACTTATACTTTAATCTAAACACGGTTTAAATCGATTCCCTCAGTTGTTTATTTAAAAGTTTGAAGATGGGTCGCCACACTGCTCTCGAGCTGTGAAATTTAATTATGGAACACTATAAAAAAGGAAAAGTTGTAGAGGCGCTTGTAGCCGAAATATTTATGATTTATTATTTTTTTTATATTTATATGAATTTTATTAGTTTTAATTTCCTTTTTTTTGAACACTGTTTTTTTTAAATCTTAAAAACTGTTAAAGATGAAAACTTTGACAGTGGCAGTTCTATTTTAGTACGCCCTGTTGTTGAGGGTAAGGCAGTGTGTGTCAAAAAGTTGGACGTTTATGGTTTATGCTAGTGTTGGTAAAAAGTTATGCATGTATGTGTTACCGCTGAATTAGCGGGTTTTTCCAAAAAAATTTCCAAATTTTTCCAACCCTTTTTGGGTATAAAAGACATAGCGGGAGCAAAAATCTTTCTCTTTTGCTGTCCATCGCCTGAAAGTTTTTTAAATCGTCGTGCTGACATTTTTCAATCACGTAAGTTTTTTATTAAATATTTTTTTTGTGAAAACTTTAAAATTTTGTTTTTAAATTTATTAATTTTCGATTAAGTTTCATAAATTTATTTTATGAAAATACAAGGAAAATTTACTTTTCTCAATTCTTTTAAAGAACATTTAATTTTTCCTTGAAATTAATTTTCTTTTCAAAATTTTCAATTAATTTCCTCTTCTCAATTCTTTTAAATTAAATTTTATTTTTCCCGAAAAATTATTTTTTTTCTCTCGAAATTTTTCAATAAATTTTCATTTCTTGAAACAAAATTTTTCCACGAAATTGAGTTGAAAATACTCCTAAGCTTTCATTAATTTCATATTCTAAATTTTCCGAAATATTTTTCTTTTTTTAACAGAAAATTTTATAATTTTAACTGCTTGATTTCGATTAATAATTTTCATTTTTAATCAACCCTGGATTTGCTGTTAGCTATATAAAAGAAGGTAACACAAACATACACAAACACGTAGAAATTTGCAAAACCATAACTTTTACATTAAATTCACGGGTCTGCGCTGCTTTATTTTTCTTTATTTGGGGCTGTTTCTATCGAAAAGGAGGAATTTTCTTTGGCAGGAAAAGTCCTAAGAAAATTTTCGTCAACATATTCTTATCATCTCCAGGAAAAATTAACAGAATTAGTGACAGTGTAGTGAAAAACTGGGAAAATTTAGTTTAAAATCTGTGAAAAGTGCCTAGAAACTGTGAAAATTCTTTAAAGTTTTATTAAAAAAATTAATTTTCTATAAATTTAATTGCCAAAAGAAAATTTGTTTAAAAATTGGCTAAAATCATTTGAAAATCAAAAACTACATTTTTTTTCTAAAAAAACAACAAAAAGCGAGAAGAGAAAAAAACTGAAAGAAAACCACCCTAAAAACTAAAATCACAGATTTTTTTTTTATCACAGAAAAATTAATAAAAATCGATTGAAAGTGCTAGAGAGAAACTAAATTGCAAAATTCCCCTAGAGGATATATAACCCTAAAAATCAACAAAAACACTGTGCCAATCATAATAATTCATTATCATTTTTTTTATTATTGAAAATCATTTTTTTTATATAAAAATTTACATAAAAGTGTCTCAAGTTCAAAATCTTCTAAACAAAACACTAAAAAGAAGGAACAAAACCACAAGAAAAAAAACACATTAAAACAAATTTTAAAATAATTCTATTTTTCATATTAATATTTTCAATAACATTTTATTTAATAATACATTTTAAAAAACTTAAATCTAAACACTTTTCTTAAAAATACACTGAATTAGTTTCACTTAATTAATTTTTTTTATTTAAATTTTTAATTTTATTTGCTTTTTTTTATTTCTAAATTTTTGTTCACTTTATACAAATTTGTCAACCAATATTTAAAAAAAAAACAAAAGGGAATGCAAAAATCAGAAAGAAACATGTGCAAAAATACAAAAAATAATTTAAAACAAGTGTCAGAAAATTTATCTAAATGAAAAACTTTGATTTTAATAAAAACCACATAAAAGCAAATAATTTTAAAACTTTAAAAAGCTATTTTTGGAAAGCTATAAACAAAAATTAAATTTAAGTGTTAAATCGGTAAAAATAAATGTTAAAGATTTCTGTAGTGCGATTCACTACGATTTTTAAACCATAATTTTTTTCGTTTAAAAATGTTAACCACAAAAATAACCATTTTGCTATTCACTAACACTTTAAACGATTTTTTCTGGCGTTTAAAGTCAGCTGTTATTTTTAACAACACAAATTGTGGTTTATTAACAGCAGAGTTTTTGGTGTGGTTAATTTTTTTTAGAAGGTTTTATTTATCGTTGTGCCAATATATAAAATAAATATAATGGCTTTGGAGTATTTAGCCTACAATTTATTGGAGAATGAGCCATTTAATAGTGCTCCTACAGTCAATTTGAATGCACAGAAATATAAAACTGTTTACCGTGGTTAAAAATAAGTTAGTGAATCGCATAGTGGTTAGTGCAAACATCAAAATGTGTGGTTAAAGATAACACCTGCTAAATGTGTTAAAAGTTAGTGAATCGCACTACTGGAAATTTAAAAAAATATTAACACAACAACTATTTCAATTTTTAAACAAAACTTTTGAACCAGCCTGCGGTAACAGGGCTATCTTTCGATGTATGATCCAGTCCTGGTAAGTAATTTTATTAATTTTTACTTTATTATTTTTTTTTTATAAATTTAAAAAAAAAAAAACATAAAAAACATTCACTTTAAATTACCAGTGTTAAATTAGTGAAGAATACTTTTAAAATTAATATTAACAGGGTTATGTTATTAACATAAGTGGCAGTGTTAACCATTTTTGTTTTTTTAAAAGGGCAGTGAATGTGGTTTTATTATTAAATATTTGATCGAGAATGTGTTATAATTGTCGTGTTGGAATTAAATTAACGAATAAAAATATCTTTGTTTCATTATAATCGGTTAAAAATTGAAAAAGTTATTAACTAACACGTATTTAATTATTTAATTAAGATAACGGGCCTGAGAATATTTAGTTACATTTTCTGTTAGTTAACACAAACGCTAAATTAACACGTAAATTCAATATCCGGTGTACCCTACTTGGTTAGAGCGTGAACCAATAATCTCGATGTCGTGGGTTCGATTCCCCGTGACCTCAATATATTTTTTTTTTAATTAATTTTTAGTAATTTTTTTTTATGCCGTTGTATTTTTTTTTTTGTTGTAAACTCACTGGTTCAATTTTGATTTTCCCCTAGTAAAATTTTTTTTATATTTTTTTTATTAAGATAAATTGTTAAAAATGAATATTTAAATTTTGCACATTCATAAATAATTTTTATTATATTGTATTGAATTAATTTATGATAGCCGAGTTGGATATCACCATTTAACCTTCTTTCATTTTGAATATGAATATTTCTTTTAATAGTGAATTTTATCGTTGATCTATAAGTTTATGTGTGAGATTTTATTCGTTCGGTTTGAGATCATGACAAATTTTTCTCTAAATTAACAGAAAAATTATAATTTTTATATGATAATTTACTTTGACTGTTAGAAAAAAACACAGAAAAAGTTATTAGACACTAGCATGAATGGAATGCATTTTCTGACCCACTACGGTCTTCATCAACATTCTTCGTGCCATTTAGTGTTAATCGTAAATATCTTATATTTAACTCACACGTTAAAGAAATTGGGTAACGTTAAATCCCACATTACTCTGTGTGTTGAGTTAGAATGAAATTTACCACAAATGATTTATATTTATAGTGTGTTTGTTTTTTCTCTAGTCATTATCATAATTGTCAGTTTAACTTTCAGTTAAAACTTTAAATGGCAATTCTTTTCTCTAATGTCATCATATACTATCCTTCTACATAAGCAAAGCATATCAACAAATATTAAAGTTTTTTGTTAATACATATGTCGAGCATATACATTAAATGATTTTTACACTGTACCTGGTGAGTGGTTTTAATAGTGAATTTTATCGTTGATCTATAAGTTTATGTGTGAGATTTTATTCGTTCGGTTTGAGATCATGACAAATTTTTCTCTAAATAAACAGAAAAATTATAATTTTTATATGATAATTTACTTTGACTATTAGAAAAAAAAAACACAGAAAAAGTTATTAGACACTAGCATGAATGGAATGCATTTTCTGACCCACTACGGTTTCATCAACATTCTTAGTGCCATTTAGTGTAAATTAAATATAAAAATTATAATTTTTCTGTTAATTTAGAAAAAAATTTGTCATGATCTCAAACCGAACGAATAAAATATATTTCATTTAATTTTATTTTAAATTTTCAATTCACTTTGCGCTTCGCTTTAAGCTGAAAAATTTAATTTATATAAACCTATGTTTAAGGGTTTAATTTTTATTTCAATAAAATGTTGAATTTTAATATGAACTTGTAAAAAGGTTTCGTTTTGATTCCTGGGTAACTGGTAAGGATAGGGAATATAAGGGATCATGCTCAAAAATATTAGCCCTTTTTAGTATGATCATGGTTGGGAGAGGGAATTTCGTTCGTGTTAACATCTACACACGACTTAGTCAATATAGATAACTTCCGCAGACATAAAATCTTATTTCCGTTTCCTTATTTTTCCTATTCAGTTTTTTTTTTCATTTTCTCCCTCTTTCTCCTAAAACTTATTGCATGCACAAAACAAAATAGCAGTGCTGTAACCGTCAAGTTGAGATAAGTAGCACCGAACCTCGACCAATAGCCGACGAGATAGAAGCCGGAAACTTTGTATGCAACAGCAGTTAACGCACACAGAAAACTTTCGAAAAATACATTGAACTACTTAACGTTATATGCTACAAAGTCAAAGAGAAATCTCGCAAGTTGTTAACAAAGCTCGCACAACAGTTGAAAACATCATTCACCGCTATAAAAATGAAGGACGAGTTATAAATAAGCCGAAAGTTAGCACTAAAAAGCTTTTTACAGAACGTCCAGAAAGGTGGACCGTGAACCAAATCAAGGTAAATCCAAGGTTAAGTGCACCAAATCTACGGGATATGTCTGAAAACCACTTTAATATAAGCTATAACGCCGAGACAATAGAGCCCTTAGAAAGACTGGATTACATGGCAGAACTGCAGGCAAGAAGCCCTTTGTAAGCCGTAAGAATAAACAAATTCGATTGCAGTTCGCTCTCAGCTACGCTGGGAAAGATTTTCGTTCTGGAACAATGTCCTATTTACAGATGAGAGCAAATATAACGTTTTTGGGTCAGGTCACAGAGTAAATATCTGGAGAAAACCCAATCAGGAGATGAATCCAAAGCATTTGCGTCCGAAAGATAAACATGGTGGTGATCATGTGATGGTCTGGGGTGCTTGTTCGGCTGCTGGTGTTGGTAAATTGCACTCTGTTGATGGCATAATAGAAAAATTCCAATATTTAAATATTTTGAAAAATAATCTTAAGCAAAGTGCTGAAAAACTCGGCATAAAAGACACTTTTCATTTCTATCAGGATAATGATCTAAAACATACATACATACATACGGCTGGAATTGTAAAAGAATGGATGCTGTATAATTGCCCTAGAGTTATCAAAACACCCCGCCAATCACCAGATTTAAATATTATTGAAAATTTGTGGCAGAAACTGGAAATTGAAATACGAAAACATCAAAATTCACACAAACATGACTTAAAAAATTACCTTTTGGAGTAGTGAGAAAATACAAAAAATGTGGTGGAATCTGTTTTAAATCGAATTAGATCAGTTATTATTCAGAAAGTCTATCCAACAAAATATTAAAAATAAAAAATATAATAATAATCTTTACCTAATTGAGTATAAGCTCAAGTAGACCATTTTCACTGTGACATGATTTTTTCTCTTATTTCGTTAAATATTAAGTTTTGTGCAAAATGTTATTGAATAACCAATATTTTTTATGTATTTATTATTTAAATAAAATAAACTAATTAATTTAGCCACTTGTCTTTTGTTTTTATACCGATTTTTTAGGCTTTTAACTGTTTTAAGTGGTTGGTCACAGGTGGACCATTTTAACTGTGAGTCACTGTAGTGTTTATAATTTTTAGAGAAAAACGATTTTTCTTCTTCTTAACCTCAGCATTTCTAAATTAAATTTGTCAAATGCATATTAATTAAAAATTAATTGCGACTATCTACATGACGTTAAAATAACACTGTACTAAAATACATTATAAAATTTGCACTGTTGCGATGTCTCAACTTAAAAAACAAAGTTGTCAACACTGAACGTAAAAACCATACGTCAATCTGGTAACGTTGTGAAATAGAGACGGAGGAGATTAGAAAAATAAACAAAAATCTAAAAATAGAATATTTGTGTTTGTTAATGTTGTCACTTCTGAGTATAATATACAATAACAGAAAAGCTAATAGGAAAGAAAATTGCAATTTACCTGCATTCGAGGTGTGATCGCTAAACGGTCATGACTTGGTAGTGTTACGTTTGTAATGTAAGAAGAGCACCGGTTTGATTCTTACAGCTGCAGGTTGTTGACAAATTTATCATATAGAGACAATCTGACAATTAAAAAAAAAACCACTGATGACGCCTGTCCATAAAAACAAAAAAAAAGGCAGAAACTAGTATAGTCTGATTTAAAAATTAATAGTGTTTATAATTTTTAGAGAAAAACATTGATTCTTCTTCTTAACCTCAACATTCTAAAAAAAGTATTATTCTTCAGATTCAAGGTCAAAACACAACAATTCAATTCATATATTAAAAGCAATACAGGTACCCTAAATTAACTTTTTCGGCTTAAGAAAAAGCGTTTACTAACTCTTTAGAAAGTATATTTCTGATTTTATTAACAAATTTCCCTGTTACCGAAAATTCGTGTTAACATTCTACCGAAATAGGTAGTATGTGCGTTATACTGCATATACTAGTAGTTTTTTGAAAACTACTGTCAAATTCCACAAAAATATTCTTTATGGAATATTTTAAAGTATTTTTGGAGTAAGATTAAGAGCATTCATTTAAGTTATTAATATCTGATTTCAAAACTTTTTCAAATGTTTTTTCTTCTACAGCAGCACATTCCAATTTGTCCACTTTTTTATTTCCCGGGATCCAGCAACCAAATTCGCGAGAAATTTAATTACCTAATTTCCGGGGGAAAAAACCCATAGAAATAATAGATATGGAGGGATAGCGTGTGAATTGCCGCTTTTGTTTTAAATTAAAAGAAATTTGATAAAATTTTGACAATAAATTATAAACAAAATTTATCATAAGCTGCATTTACATTAGCTCGAATTCCATTTAAACTAGATTTCGAAATCTAGTTTGAAGTGCAGAGGCTAAAAAAAAGTACTTTTGCGCACTTGCTTAGGAGGTATGCTGAAAAAAGTACAATTGCGGGGAAAAAGTACACGTACTGCTAAAAACAGTACGTATTGCAAGCCTAGTCTTTAGTCTGGAAGTCTCATTCCGTTTGTGTTATGTAAAAAAACAAAAATTTCAAATCTACCTGAATATATAATTTCAAAATTTTAGTATGACGCGACCTGACAAAGGAATATTTAACATACACAATTAACAGTGTTTTAAAGATTTTCGAGCTAGATATGGCGGATTTTTTCCTCCTTAGCTAGTGAAAAGTGATTTAGCTACAAATCTTGTTTTTTTTTTGAAAGCCTGGTTTAGTTGGTATTTAAAAAATTGCTAGTAAATATCATCGTTTCCAAAATTAACACATACATTTAAACAAACTTAATGAAACAAATTCAAAGCAATAAAAACAAGTACAATTTCGCGTGTATTTCTAATTTTTGTTTACCAGGTCTCTTTAAATGCAATGTACAAACGATAGTATTTCCAAATCGATTGCAGAGAAATTTCAAATTTATGTGAATTGCACTGTAAATTACATTTTTTTTTTCAAAAACAATAAAATAAAATTATGAGATTATGTATGCAAGAACAAAAGCACCGTGTATTGAATAAAACTAGTTTTAATCACAACAAAACTCGACCTGACGATAGCTCAGAGGGCTAAAGCGCTCTGTCTAACGTGTAGTGCGAGTGCATGTGGCATTAGAAATCAGTTTATCGACACCACGGTCAGTGATTGCACAGAAAATTTCATATAGGCGCAATCGAACAAACAAAAAACATAACAAATATTACATTATTCAAAAAACAGGATCACTGACGAAGGTTCAATACCAGAAACTGCGCAGTCTGATTCAGAAAAAAATGAATATTTGTAAATAAGTTATGATTTTTAGAAAATACACTCATTCTTCTCTACCACGCCTTTCACAAAATTTTTTTTAGTTGAAAACTTTTTGAAAAAACCTTTATTGTATATCCACCAAAGGTATAGCTTGCACATAACGAACAAGTTATCAATTTGTTTTTGAGCAATGGTGATAATTGTTAACTTCGAGCTCATATTTAGTTCTCAATTAGTGGTATAACTAGGTTATAAGAATGTTTGATGTTTGCATGGATTGTCACTTCTTTTAAAACGTGTTCTGATGATGGGAACATAGAAAATTCCCGAAATAGATCTACCAACACATTCCTGTTGAGGTTAAGAAGAAGAATAAACGTTTTTCTCTAAAAATTATAAACACTATTCATTTTTAAATCAGTCTAAAATAGTTTCTGCCTATTTATGGACCAGCGTTATCAGTGATTTTCCATTTAAATTGTATTATTATTTGTTTCTTATAATTGTCAGATTGTCTCTATATGATACATTTTTTCAACAAATTGCAGCTGTAAGCGCTCTTCTTATATTACAAACGTAACACTACCAAGTCATGACCATTTAGCGATCACACTTTGAATGTAATGCAGCTAAATTGCAATTTTCTTTCCTATTAGCATTTATGTTATTGTATATTATACTCAGAAGTGACAACACTAACAAACACAAATATTCTATTTTTAGATTTTTGTTTATTTTTCAAATCTCCTCCTTCTCTATTTCACAACGTTACCAGATTGACGTATGGCTTTTACGTTCAGTGTTTAAGTTGAGACATCGCCACAGTGCAAATTTTATAATGTATTTCAGTCGCAATTAATTTTTAATTAATATGCATTTGACAATTAATATGCATTAGAAATGTTCAGGTTAAGAAAAAGAAGAATAAACGTTTTTCTCTAAAAAATTATAAACACTATTTATTTTTAAATCATTTTCATTTTCATTGCACAATTAAAGAAAACATAATTTTTATTTTTAATAAAAATTATAACAAACTTGTGAAGACTTTTTATTTATAAGAAACAAAATTTTTTCTTGAAAATAATTTGTTTCACAATAGTTCTACAACTGGTCACATATGACCAACGAGCATATTACTTCAATAATTTACTTTATACAATATTTATCTAATTTACAATTGTCACCAAGTCCTTCTGCCTATGAAGGACCCTTAGATGGTCGTCTATATTGAGGAGGATTCTTGTGTCCACATTGACATGCATCATTAGTCTCATATGGTGGGCATTTGCTGTTGATGTAGTGACTTTCTTAACAGTCTCAATTTTTAAGTCACAAATGTGGATGTAGTAACATCCTCTTGTTGGGGAAGGTAACTATTGAAAATTAGGTGTAATAATGGCTATAATATGCTTACCTGTGGCACTCAAGCTCTAACTTCTTTTAGTTTAGAGAATTAATTTTCGTATTTAACACGGAAAAATCTTTGTATTAAATACGACTTTAGTATCAAGTAATAGTTTTTTGGCAGGTACGATTTTAGCTTGAAGAGAAGTCCTTCGTGCCAAACTTTATCGAACGCTTTTCTATCAACTGGAGAGCCAACTTATTGGCCATCGGATATAAACAAAAAGAGAAGCAACACTCAGGAAATTCTTCCTATTAATTAGTGTGATGCTTTCTTTGGAAAGGGGATAGTGGAGAGATGAAAGGTGGTGAAAGATGAAGGGCTTCAAACATGGCAACACTGTAATTGCGCGAGATGATAAGTCTTAGAACAGTTGTTGGTCGCCACCTGATGTAGAGTTGGCGAATATATTGAAGCTTTTTGTTTCATAGCCCTGATTCATTATTTTACTTCGGTGGGGTTGAGTGCTATGGGAACACCGAAGGTGGGCGCAGCGATACATATAAGTGATAGAAAACTCATACATATAAGTGATAGAAAACTCATACATATTATTTTTCTAAATTGATGTTATCGTCACTGGGAATCGAACCCGGGACCATCTGTGTAACAGTCCAACGCGCTAACCATTACACCACAACACCCACAATTAAATTTCGATTAGCGAATTTCACATGTGTTGATTTTGTGTTGTTAACTTTAATTTTAATTTTTTATTTCCATTTAGCTATTTCATCTACAGCACATTGAAGTCTGATAGCGGCTTCTTATGCACTTCTTCTGGTAGCAAGGATGGCTGTGTCATCTGCAAATGTGGATGTAGTAACATCCTCTTGTTGGGGAAGGTAACTATTGAAAATTAGGTGTAATAATGGCTATAATATGCTTACCTGTGGCACTCAAGCTCTAACTTCTTTTAGTTTAGAGAATTCATTTTCGTATTTAACACGGAAAAATCTTTGTATTAAGTACGACTTTAGTATCAAGTAATAGTTTTTTGGCAGGTACGATTTTAGCTTGAAGAGAAGTCCTTCGTGCCAAACTTTATCGAACGCTTTTCTATCAACTGGAGAGCCAACTTATTGGCCATCGGATATAAACAAAACTCCAGATCTTATCGATTTTTGTGTCCTAAAGACCATAAATAAAAACTGATTACTATTAAATCATGTTTTGATTTGTCTTCAAACCATTCGCCAATTTTAATAACATTAAAATCTGAAATAGTTGAAAACTTGCCACAGCCTTTTTTACATTCCAGAAAAACAAACTGGAGTTTATTTAAGGAATGTTGTAACAATAGCTTACAATTAGACGTTTCCCTCACAACAACAATCCAACAGTCAGCCTGGTATTCCACTCCTAAAACAGAGACCTCAAAAAACCGAGTGTTTATTTTAGAGATATCAAAAAAATGATCTCTGTTAAACGGCAGTTAAGGAAAGTTTGGCAAAATACGAAACATCCGAATGACAAAAAAAAAACTCAACAAAGCTTGCAAAGAGCTTAAACGTGCACTAAATGTGCAGAAAAACAAGGAATTTGAAAAATATGTATCAAATCTCACAACGACGGATGCGACAAATTTCTCTCTATGGAAAGCAGCTAAAAACTTTGATAAGGCTACAGCTCGTATACCTCCAATAAAAAAATCAGATGGATTATGGGCAAAAACCAATATTGAAAAAGCTAAATTATTTGCTACTCACTTGTCAGACGTTTACCAACCATACAGTGCATTGGTACAAATTGATGACTTGATGAAATATATGAATTTTTAGACGCTCCCGCCCAAATGGACCTTCCCATTAAGCCTGTCACTTACAACGAGCTAGATAAATTAATAAAGCAACAACCAAATAAAATAAAATCACCCGGTTATGACCTTATATCAGTAAAAATTTTAAAAGAATTGCTCGGATTAAAGTACATAACTCACATATTCAATGCTATGTTAAAACATGGATATTTCCCAGCTCAACTTAAAGTGGCACAAATCATATTAATTCCAAAGCCTGGCAAACCACCTGAAGAAGTAACGTCGTACAGAGCAATAAGTCTTCTGCCAGTTCTAAGTAAAATATTTGAAAAACTTCTACTGTTCAGACTAAAACCCATCCTGCACGCCAATAAACTCATCCCAGGCCATCAATTTGGCTTTAGAGAACAACACTGTACTGTTGAACAAGTTCACAGGGTGGTTAAATTAATAAGAAGAGCGTTTGAAAAGAAACTATTGTTCAGCTGTATTTTTAGACATTACGCAAGCCTTTAATAAAGTGTGGCACGCAGGCCTTTTATATAAGTTAAAAAACAATTGACGTATTCTTATTTCGAACTACTGAAGTCATATTTGGAAGATAGATACTTTCTAGCCAAGTGCAATGACGAACCCACGCAGCTGCACAAAATACAATACGGTGTACCACAAGGCAGTGTATTAGGGCCCATTCTTTATATCTTATTAACTGCTGATCTACCCACAAATAACCACACCTCCATCGCTACTTTTGCTGATGACACAGTTATTCTGTCTTCCCATCAAAACCATATAACCGCATCAGAAAACCTTCAAGTGCATCTCAATCAAATTCGCGAATAGCTCGAAACGTGAAGAATGAAAGCTAACCCTAGCAAATCAGCCCATTTAACTTTTACCTTAAGAAAAAAACAATTGCCCTGGCGTAATGATGGGAGCTGATACTCTTCCTCCATCCGACAACACGAAATACCTAGGAATCCACCTAGATAGGCGGCTCACATGGCAAAAACATATTTTCACCAAACGCAAACAACTTGGCATAAAACTAACCTCTTTGTACTGGCTCATAGGAAGAAACTCAAAACTTTCGATAGACAACAAGTTACTCATATATAAAACCATTATTAAGCCCATATGGACATTAGGTATACAAATTTGGGGGTCTGCCGCAAAAACAAACATCAATATTTTACAACGTTTTCAGTCTAAAGCTTTACGCACAATATCAAACGCGCCAAATTTCGTCACAAATAATGCACTACATAACGTTTTCTTTATTCCAACAGTGAAGGAAGAGATCATCAGGAGTAACGAACGCTATTCACACCGGTTATCACAGCATCCCAATGCCCTAGCTGTAGATCTGTTGCAGATATCTTCAACCCAAAGAAGACTTAGAAGATTTCCGCTAACACAGCTAATTGTTACAAGATAATCTGAAATGATATACCACTTAAGCAACAATGGTTACTTCCTCTGCATGCCTTTTTTACAATTACTTATATATCTTTTTTGAAAGGAAATGCTAAATATCTTTATATATAGATAGATTGCAAAATAAATTGGAGCTAATAAAAAATTCTAAGTAAAACTGAAATACAAAATCAAAAGTATGTAGGGAATGGCTACCTACATTACTCCCCTTCCTTAAAAAAAAACATAATGAATCTTAAATTATTACAATCACTGAGAGCAAAAGTCATGGTAGGCACTGGTAGGTAAATGCTGAAGTTATATTTTGGATCTTGAGTATATATTGAGTATATTGAGTCCATATTTATGTTTAATAAAGAAATGTTACATAACCGGTTGGTATAGGGTTCTTGCCGATTTGTTTATTTTCAAGTATCTGAATGCAAAATTTCAATATTGTGGCATAGGTGGTTTGAATTAGATATGATTACAATTAGTGGATGAATTTAGCGACTGAAGCATCTGAATGTACACTAGGGTGGTGTGAAATTCTTTTTTGTCTTAGATCGTCTTCTAATAGCAACATTTTGTTGTGTTACTAGTTCAAATAGAAGTCTTTAAAATTTTATTGAAATATTTTAAATGTAAGAGCCCGCGCACCGAAATTAAATGTTTTTCCTTGGTTTGTTAAAATACTCAATTTTATTTGTCGTTCTTGTAAAAAATACACGAAATACAAATCAAGTGTTCGACTTAAAAATAATAAAACTCCATTAAGAGTACGGTAATATACATTAAAAAATTCTTGTACATGTGATTTGTAGAAGGCGAGCAACAAATATTGTTGTTGTTTTGTTTGCGACTTCAAGCAAATAAGTAAATTACTGATAATTTAACCGTTATATGCCGTAGCAGAGTGCTGCATTATTTGCAACATAAAGTGCTTTAGTTAGTGTCTGCGTTTACAGGGAAGTCAGTTCTTGTCAGTTGTCAGACCTTTTCTAATCTAATATTATTCGTGATAATTATTTAAAACATATATTGCGTAAGTACTCAATTTAATTTATTACATTATTGATGTGAAATAACAACAGTGATTGGTGTTTTTGCAACAGTATGGAAAGCAGAAGTAAATCTTATAGCTGCCCTATATTTGGAAGCATTGGTGATTTAAAAACCAACGTATTACCAACGTACCAAGACGTTATGAAATGCTACGAATGGGAAAGACAACAATTAAAAAACAAAAAAAATAGCAACGCATCCAAATTACAAATCAAAAAAGAGCCTTTATTTTCTAAAATAGCTGACATAGTGACCAAAAAGTTTGAAGATATATGCAGAAAGGCGTCGATTCCTACTGTAACGCATACAAGAACAATACAATTGTTAAAAGCTTTCCACGCAAAATGTGAAAGTCATTTGAAGTCAATAAAAAGATTGTCAGAGGATAAGAAAACTGATTTCCTGCGTAAAAGTGAAGCGTTATTTGATATATGTTCTTGCATTACAACTGTGCAGTTGCTCTCGAGATAAGAACGTTCCTAATGAAGAAAAACCCTTCTTATTCGATCAAAGAAATGATTGAAAAATGATGATAAGTGGCATCGATCGCAACAGGACAATAGTATTACAAAAGAAGCTTTCTCGAAACCTGAAAAGTTGTTCATCATCGAATCTTAAACAGAACGAAAATGACCATGAAGATCATACACTTTTTTCCCCTACAAGTGATAGCGAAGAAAGTATTCCGTCACCGCCACCTGTTAGGACTTCAACTTCTCAGCATGTGGCAAAAAAGACCATTCGCAGCTTTCCTACAGTAGCTAAAACATCCGATCGTTATATCGTATCTGATAGAGCAGCTGCAGCAATTGCTTCGGCAGTATTACATGATATATCTTCTGACATTGAAGTTATAGACAAATCAAAAATTAGAAGAGAAAGAAAAAAAACACGTAATGAACTTTTACAAAAACAATGTAATCAAAATATGCCTGCTATTTACTTAGATGGACGTAAAGACAAAACGCTGAAAATAGTGAGCAAAGGTAACAAGAACTATAGGAAAGTTGTAGTTGAGGAACATAGATCTGTCTTAAAACAGCCGGGCTCCCTGTACGTATGATACGGTACTCCTTTACAAGCCACTGCCAATAGCATCGAGCGGACTATAATGCGTAAATCTAACAAAATCTGCATCGATGATATATTGGCAATTGGTTGTGACGGTACTGTAACAAACACGGGGAAATTTCGAGAAATAATAAGACTATTTGAAGAGAGGTTGAAGCGTCGTCTACAATGGATTATCTGTTTGCTGCATTTAAACGAACTACCTTTAAGGCATTTATTCAATAAATTAGATGGCAAAACTTCTGGACCGGGTTCATATAACAGACCTTCGTTGGAAAACTGTGAAACAAAGCCTGTTGTTGATTACGTAGCTATATCCAGCCAACTACCAGTGATCAACGCAGATGATTTAAGTACAGATCAGAAATATTTGTATAAAATATGTACTGCAGTAATCACTGGGAAATGTCCTGACGATTTGGCACATAAATCACCAGGTAAATTATCTCATGCTCGGTGGTTCACTAAAGCCAATAGAATATTACGCCTCTATATTTCAACATCAAAACCATCCGAAAATTTAATACAACTATCTCACTACGTTGTCAAAATTTATACACCCGTATGGTTCCATGTTAAAGCACACCAACTCTTCAGAGTGGATCCCGAAACTTTTTTCAATTAATTAAAAATTCAAGATATCTGCCCTCTGAACTGAAAGTTGTCATTGATCCTGTAATTCAGAGAAATGCCTATTTCGCACACCCAGAGAATTTGCTCTTATCTTTATTAACCGACGAACAACAGCATTTGAGAGAAATAGCGGTGAATAAAATAATGAATGCAAGAAATTCGCCTGTGACAGGAAATAAGCCACGTGTTTTCGAAGTTCCGGAAATAAATTTTAATGCGATCTGGTACAATGATATCATAAAATGGCCAGAAATTGACTTTGACCCACCAATTCTTCTCAACTATTCAAATGAAGATTTAATGCAAATGACAACATCTAATGAACATTTTATTTTTAATAAACACCGTGTCATACATAAGCAGTAGAGCGGACAGTTAAGGTTGTGACAGAAGCAGCGATGACATTGTGTATTAAAAAGTCAAGAGAAGGTTTTATCCTGGCTAAATTGACCTCTAGAAAATCTATGCCAAAATTTAACACAAAGCGTGATTTTGCACCATTGATATTATAATTATTATTGTTTTAATTGACCTGAAATTTGAATAAATTGATTTTGTTAGTTTTTTATAACCTTCACATAGTTTTTTTTTTTAATATTATTTTTTTATGAGCTGAATGCATTATTTTTGCTTAATTATATTTTTTAATAAAAGTTGAAATTAAATGAATAACCTGTTTTCTTGTTTTTCAAATTTTGAAATTCTTGCGCGGGCAAAAGATATGACATAATTATACTTTTTTAGTCAATTATTGTTTGTTTAAAAATAAGACAATATAATATCACTATTAGAATATGATCAAATCACTTTTTTTTCTGTCCCTGACCCACCCTAATGCACACCGACAAAGTTGTAGCATAGATAACTTGGAAGTAAAAAAGATTATTGCAGAGATGTTATGATCATCCGGTGAAAATAGAATCAAATTTTCAATTTATTGAATTCTAAATTTGTAGCGTATTGGATTGTTGATATGAACTGGCCAATTTGTAGCGATTTAACCCTCTAACGGATATGGCTGCCTCAAGGCATTCTTCATAAAATTTACCACAAATCCGTTAAGTGAGCGTTTTATACTTAGAAATTAATATATTCCGATAGAAAACTAAATTTTCTAAATATTTTGCGAAGAAATTTTTCGTGTGCCGTCCACGGTTTGGAAGCAAGAGAGCTTCAAAATTTCGTAAAATTGCAAAAAATAAATATTTTTGAATAAACATAGTTTTCAAAAATCTAAATAAAAATTAAGTTGGTCCAAGGACTCACAGGATTTTATCAGGATTCCTCTAAATGGCATCGTCTTAAATTATAAACTAATAGACGGATTTTTATGAATTTTTGCAGAAAGAAGACATTAAGTATTAATAGAAAAGCGTTGAAGTTTGAACAATATAAACTGAAGTTTAGATACTTTTTCGCCAAATTTCGCTTTTTCTAAAAAGCGAAAATCGCGATATCTTCTTAAATAGAAGTGTGGTTATATCTTGGTAAGAGAAATAATTTTTATCCAAACAATTTTGTTGAAGAACTTATTATTTCTTTTTCCAGTGGAACACATGGTATGAATTTCGTTGCAAAACTTAGTTTGCCAGTTAGAGGGTTACTGCTAAGCCAGAATTATAAAATAATGTACCTGAATAAGTGTCATCGCAGATGCGGCATAGGTTACATTGATTTTCAAAATTTATTTAATTATGCAGCTTTTCCGGTTGTATGGTTGATGTCGTAATTTATACGATACTTAAATGTTGGTGTTGACGTTGTAGTAGTATTTTAACTTGCTTTTTTTATTTGTTTGAAAATTAAATATCTTTTTGGTTCTTCATAGATGCGTATTTAGATTAAGTATTTTTTTAAGTGTATTTTTTATGAATTAGATTTTGATTATATGTTTCTGGTAACTAACTTTATAATAAACTGTGTATGTCCATAAATCTTTAAAGTCCGTTTCAGAATCGCCAATATAGGATCCCGAAGGCTCCTACTTAAAAATAATTAATTTTTATAGAATTTTTATATTTTTGATTGAAAGAGCCAAAACTGAATAATAATTTATTTATATAAACAATATTTCAAAAACAAAAATTGAAATTCTAAGTAAAACTGAAATACAAAATCAAAAGTATGTAGTCAATGACTGCCTGCACAGCTTAGTTGGCAGGATGTATGGTATGATATACAATATTGGCGATTCTTTAGTAAAATGAGTTTCGGATATCCAACATATATCTATATTTATTTCTTTGAGAATTTGCTCCTGGTTTTGTTTATGTTTCATCAGTCCGTTAGCAGTCCACGCCATTATTATTATTTTTTTTTTAATGGTATTAAACTGGGCAACACATTTACAATGAGTGCAATTGGTTTCCAGGTCGAAATTGTTTTATTTATTTATTCAGTCTACAGATATTAAATCATTACAGACTATAAATTTAAGTTATTAAAATTTTACAGGTTTAACAAAAAGTTTTAAATTTGATTAAGATAAATAATTAATTCCCGCTTCACATTATCCAGACTTGTGTTAAAATCAACGATATGATATAATTGGTTGAAATCAGAACAAATTCGTACAGTTTTTAGGCGAAGGAAATCGAAATTTCTTGTTACGTAAAAACGCGTATTAAGATCGAGTTTACTTAGTAGGTGTTCAGAATTTATTATTCTATTTATTAGTTTTAAAAGAAATGTCACACTTAGCATTAGTCTCCGACTTTTTAGTGTAGGCAGTCTAATAAGAAGTAAACGGTTTTCATAAGAAGGAAGATTCACAAGTGGATTCCAGCAGAGATTTCGGAGAGAAAATAGCAAAAATTGTTTTTGTACCGACTCGATGGATTTCGAATGTGTTTCATAGAATGGATCCCAAACAACAGATCCGTATTCCAGAATTGGCCTCACTAACGTTGTGAACGTTTTCTTGACGAGTTTGAAGAATCTGGTACATCATATGAGTAAATATTTTGTTGTTGTTTTTATTGTACAGATCTTATTTTCCTGGAATCATTGCGTATTTTCTGTAGTTCTTTTGCTACAAAATATCCCTTATAGCTTGTTGGATGAGCTTCGCCCCAATTACAGCATTTCGCATGAAAAGTTGGAGGTTTATCCATTCGGAAGTTGGATGTTTTCCGGCACATTTGACACATCTGGATGGGCTCTTTGGTTCTACTTTTTAATTTATTTCTAGCAGATATTGCCTTTAGTCCTTGTTGAATTAAATCTTCCACAATATCGACGGGTGTACATGAATGATGTAGATATTTAGCAATCACTCTAATAGGCCTAGCTTGTTTGTCTTCATAGGTGTGCCAAGGAATTTTTTTCTCATTTAGGGTTTTAGTTATTGACATATAGTCATCTGAATTTTTAACGTTGATTTTAAAAGTGTTATTGTTTAGCCGTTTTACTAGAGCTCTGCCTTTTGTATTGGATTTTATGACCAAATCTACTTAGCTATACTCATTTATATCATTCACCGTAATGGTTGGTGGAGGCCGACAATTTACTTTAAGACAGAACTGATTTTTTACACAAATAATTAAACTTTCCCCGTTTTGTTTACTAGAATTTATATAGATTTTGATTTCTAAATGAGAACAAAAAGGGGAACTTAATGCGGACATCATTACAAGAGTCGATTGTATGTCAACGATATCTTGATATTGCAACAGCATTGAAATTAAGGTGGAAATTTTGTATTTCACCTGGGATAAACATTGTGTTATTTCTACACTGCATTGCATAACTATAATTACAAATGATTTTTGCTATTGTTTGTACTATTGAAACAAGTTTTTTAAAACTTATAACTGTTTTTAAGAGTGTAATAACTGATCTCTTATTGTGTGATATTTATGAGATTACTTAATTGAGTTAAGAGAAAAATTGTTAATAATATTTTAATAATATTTTGTTAGTGTTTTATAACTATAATTCAGTGTTGCCAGGTTTATTTAACATAAAATCGTTTAATTTTCCAGAAAAAATCGTCAAAATCGTCATCATATTTTGAAACATCGTCAAAAAATTATCAAAATAAAATTTTTTTTAAATAAATAAGTGGGATAAAGTTATAATACAAAAATAATATACAATAATGTAATTGACATTTCCAGTGTTATCGTTGTAATATAACACGATTGTTGACACTTCTTTGGTTTAAACTTAAAAATCATGACATGTTTCAACTATATCACTTAAACTGTTAATAACTTTTACATAATTCTGTGAACAGCATTTCAGTAGCACAATTTTTTAAATCTTAAATTCATTCAAAACTTGGGAATAGTTTAACAAAGTTTTTTTTTAATTGCAAAATTTGGACTTTTATTAACGAATTCAAATTTACATTTTAACCATAGATTACATATATCTCAAACTCTAGCTGGCAGTACACCTAACTCATGGGAATGTGTTGGACATACGTGGTATACAAAAACGATTTGAATGTGTGTGAAAAAATGTGTTTGTTGATAAATAAAAAGAAGAAGAGTTTGAAATCTATTTAACCTATGATTTTAACATTTGATGACATAGTTTAGTACAATAGATTCTAAAATTTTGGGCTCGGTTTTTTTATGATGTGAGCAAGATTATTCAAGTTTTAGATCATTTGGTTTTTGTTAAACAAAAAAACAATGCAATGTTTATTTATTAATTAAAAAAGTTTTCAAAAATATATATATAATAAAGTCAAAAAAGTTTTCTATCAGCTAATTTAAAGTAGACATTATCTACTGACAGGTCCTTACATGTTTCATTTCGTGCCACCGAAAATCGTCAGAGAACCAATGTAGAGTGGGCAGAATATTTTTACCCAAATTTTGAAGAAAAAGATCAACGATTTGCCCGCATTGTTTTATTTACCCGATGAGAAGTAAAAAAGTAAATTGGAAGAATTGAACTAATTCAAATCAAAAATAAAACATTTTTAACTAATAAACATTGTTCGTGTATAGGCTAGAATCTCTAGTCATAATACACTGTGTTGTTATTGTTTATTAAATAAGTCAGTTTTTCAGTACTCTGCAATTTACAAATTTTAAAAAATTAAAACCAAAAGTTTAGTTTTCGATCTTTTATCATAAATTATACTGTGAGCAAGATTATTCAAGTTCAAGATCATTTGTTTTTTGTTAAACAAAAAACTGTTCAATGTTAAACAAAAAAACCGTGCAACAATTAAAAATGTTTTATTTTTGATTTGAATTAGTTCAATTCGACCTTTTAATATTTTATAAATAATAATATTCGAGCTCGAGGTCTGTTTGTTTCGCAAAAAAATTCATGCTCTTTTTAATTTAATATTATTTAGTTTTTATCTAAATCTTACGCCAATTATTTTATGAAAAAGAAATTAAACTTAGCTAAACCAAAAATAAATTTATTAACAAATAATCCTGTTTTGAACTTAGTGTTATTTATTTAATTGTAGGAGTTGGATTTTTGCAAAAATTTTAGATTTCGACCAAAACAAAGTATTTTTTTTAACGAAATAATATCAATCCAAAAATAGATAAGGTGATTTTATAAGAATGGCAAATAAATATGTTTTGCTGACATATAAAAAATCGTCATTTTAGGAGCAAAAATCGTCTAATCGTCATTTTGTTTATTGGGAACTAAAAATCGTCAAAACCTGGAACACTGCTATAATTACATATAACGGTAAACAAATTCTTCAGGTAAAGAAAAATTAAACAAGTATTTTTGTTTTTTTTTTAGCAATTTTGACCAGATCAAAACCCCATTGCGAATATTTGGGGAATATTAAACCGTCAATATGAAAGAGTTTTTCATCTAAAAGAAGCATTTATTGATGCGTGGAGATTTATAATGGAAGAGCTGGTATAAGGAGGCCTCACGCATTATTAAAACTGCTGCTTTAAAATATTTTTCTTAAAGTTTTGTATATTTTGATATATTAATTTAAGTTTATTTATAGTTATGAAACACTAATTGATTTTGTTATTCCTTTTTAAACAGTAAAATAAAAAATAAATGAATTGTTTTTTTAGTAAATATTATTAATTTTCCATTTCTTTTAGTTTTATGTTGGTTAAACTCTTCTACTTTTTTTTAACTTACTCAATTTAGTGAAATTAATGTGTAATTATAGTTTTGCAACGCAGTGTATACAAATTGTTTTTTTTTTTGTTAAAAAAACAATTAACATTAAAATAATGGAACGCCTAGCCCATGTGAAATACAAAATTAAGGACTTAAGTTGTTCCAAGTCGATAAGCTCTAACCATCTCATAAGATCGCTATTAACATTGTTTTGATGCATAATAAACATTGTTTTGATGCATACACCACTGTTTGACATATGCAGTAAAATTTTGTATACAAAAATTTTACAAATAGTTCATTATTGTTTTGCTGCAATTGACTTCATTATTGTTTGGCTGCATTACCAAAACAACGGACGTAAAATCAAAATAAAAAACGAGAACAGCTTTTAGGCGTCAAATGTATGGTGGTGCAGAATAGTCATGTTAAAAAAAATTTTCCAATATTTCCAAATCAATTTTTTATATTAAATTTGCCCATAATGTTTATACAAACAATATTAAATTTTGCTTTTAAACTTATCTTACTATAAATTAACTTAAAATTTATTTCAATTTGCTCTTTTTGCATTTTGAGATTTAATATCCTTACATTTTTTTATTTCATAGCTTTACTTAATAATACTTACTAATTTTAACCGAAAAACCAACAAATAACCCAACAATTTGTATATTTTACAAGTTTTAGCGGTTTATTTCTAAAACGTTGCTAGTTTTTTTTGTCACTTGGATTTTCAATTATGGAATTAAGCATTTCTGAAGTAGTTGTAAAAACTTTTTGTCGGTCTGCCTTTATCACCGGTTCTTAAAATTTTTGGCCTTCCTCGTGTTCTTTTTGTTTTAGACTCACCCTTATCTTCATCACGATCATCCTCAATTGGTTCTCCCTCCGAGGCACTGCTTGCTGTTTCATATTTATCAGGTGACTGTGGTACTTGTTTTTGATTATCTTCGTTTTCATGTTTATCTTCTTCTTCATCTTGTTTATTTTCAGGTTTATCTTCTTCTTCTTCTTGTTTATTTTCAGGTTTATCTTCTTCTTGTTTATTTTCTATTCTATCATAACCGGCCAAATTTGAAGTATCAATATATAGCAAATCCTGAACGTCGTCTTCTTTTTCAGACTTCTTAAACGAATTTTCAAAAAAGATTACATCTCTAGCTTTAACGACTTCCCGTTTATTAGTATCATAGAGACGGTAGCTCTTTGTTAAATTTTCATACACAA
This sequence comes from Delia radicum, assembly GCA_021234595.1. Lineage (NCBI taxonomy): Eukaryota > Metazoa > Arthropoda > Insecta > Diptera > Anthomyiidae > Delia > Delia radicum. Next base: position 59,325,084 of record CM037855.1, on the reverse strand, counting down.
CCAGCTTAAATGGTTTGCCTTTGGGTGTAAGTTTACCACCACTTCTGTACTGCATCACAACCAAATTTACGGAAGTGTGAAACCGATGGTTTTTTGTTGCACCATCTTTCATACGGGGTAACGTTGCCAAGAACTTTTGTAGGGCTTCGATTACGAATATATGTTGCCGTATTAATGGCTTCCGCCCACAAACTTTGAGTTAGTCCAGATTCACAGAGCATACATCTAACCATTTCTACAAGAGTCCTATTAACTCTCTCGGCAACCCCATTTTGTTGAGGTGTGTGGCTCACAATTGTTTGGTGAAGTATGCCATTTAGTTGAAAATAGCTTTTAAATTGTGAGTTGACATATTCCTTACCGTTGTCACTTCTTAGTGATTTAATTTTGCGGCCTGTCTGCTTCTCCGCCATCGCAGTAAAAGTTTTAAATGCTTCAAAGGCTTCAGATTTTTTTTTAAGAAAATATGTTGTTATATACCACGAATAATCGTCTATAAACGTGATAAAATAGAACGCGCCACCTTGCGATTTAACTTTAAACGGACCACATAAATCTGTGTGCACGAGCTTAAGAGTTTCTTTAGTGTTTATTTGCGAGTAACTATGAAATGGTTTAGCACTTATTTTGCCTACCGCACAGGTCATACAATCAAATTGTTCTATAGTCTTTATATTTAAACCGTTCACCATATTCTTATTTGACAGTTTGTTTAAATCTTTTTTATTTAAATGTCCAAAACGTGAGTGCCACTTTTTAAATTCATTTTCATCTGAAACACTGTTTATACGTTCTATTGTTTTCTGTTTTCCAATTTCGTATAAAATATACCATTTTCTTTATATGCTGACAAAATATTTTGTTTATTTTTGTTTTTTACTATTCCACTTCTATTTTCAAAAATCACAGTATGACCAGCATCAAGAAATTTAGATATTGACAAAAAATTTGAGTGAAATTTTGGTACATACAAAACGTTTAAGAGAGTTATGTTCATAAACTTTGATTTCACTTTAACCACTCCTTTGCCTACTGCACTAACACACTCTCCAGACGGCATCATTAATTGTTGATTGTGTTTTTGCATTGAGTCAAACATCTCTTTATTACGACACATGTGAGACGTTGCTCCGCTGTCCAAAACCCATAAGTCGCTGCTTACTTGTTTTTCGACTGCACAAAAGGCAGCAGCAACTGACTCACCAATATTCGCCTTACATTGAGAGCGAATATGCCCTTTATGTCCACATTTAAAACATTTTATATTACTGCTGTTTTTATGATGATCTTTATTTTCGTAACGGTTGTTATTTTTTCTATGGTTTTTGTTATTGGAATATTTTGTGAATTTTTCGTTTTTTGTATTAATTGCAAATACACGTTCTTCTACATTGCTTTTATCACCTTGACGTCTTTCTTCTTCTAAAACTTTCGAGATCAATTGTTCAATTTTAGGCAATTTGTCTTGACTCTCAACCGCAACAACAAAATTTTCCATTTCTTCAGGCAACGAACATAGCAAAAGCACAGACACAAAGTCTTCATTTAATTCAATACCGATGCTTTTTAAATCATCTATAATACCACAAAATTCTCCAACTTGTGTTGTAATTTTTTCGGCAGGCCTTATTTTAAAACGAACTAAATTTTTAAACAAATTTACTTTTCTACATGCTGTATTGGCTCTGTATAAATTTTTCAAAGTGTTCCAGGCCGTTTTTGCAGTATTGCAATTTTTGATGTGAATTAATTCACTAGGCCTAACACTTAAATTTATTGTTGCGAGAGCCTTCTGATCAATAACGTCCCACACTGCCTTTTTGTCTGCTGCTGTTGGAACTTGATCTTGTATAACCGACCATAAATCCAACGTGATCAACAAACTTTTAATTTGTATTGACCAAGTCGCATAGTTTTCACTATTTAATTTATCAATACTTGATAACGCGTTCATTTTTATTATTTTTTTTTTTTTTTTAATTAACTGCACCGATATTATTAATTTTTAAACCACGTGGACTGGGCCCATAACCATTGTTATTCCTATAGTATGCGAAAAATTAAAAGACACGTCCGTTTATTACAAATTCATTTATTGGATTAAAACTATTTCAAATGTATTTATGTTTAAAGTAAAATGTCAATTAAAGGAACAACATGAGAAAGCAATTGGATTGTAGGGTTGCCAATAATCAACAGAACAAAAACTCGGAGTATAAAATAATTGTTAAAGATTTGATTACGAATTATGAAATAATAGGTATTAAATACTGTCATTTAATTTCGAATATATTTTTTTGTTTTTCGTAATTTGTTCTTTTTTCAACAGATGTAAATATGTCACTTAAGATTAATTTTTTATATACGCACTTGAGTTTTTTCGATAGCTAATCCCGGTGACGTAAGGGATGAGCACGGAGAGAGGTTCCACCAAGAAATGAAGTCCTTTGAGAGGCGATATGAGAGATATTGAGATGAGAGAATGATGAGGGACGACCCCCAACAAAAACAAACGTAATTTAAGGTCTAACAAATATTTTTAATGCTAAAATACATAGAGTAAATAAAATTGCATATAGAGTATCGGTCGTACTCACCAAGAAATTCAACATCAGCGAGTTTCAGCTGAAAGATTTTTACTACGATGGGCAACTCATTTTGTTGCTACTTTTCAACACTCGTTTAAAAACGAGTTTTAAGGTTTAATGTGATGATTATTTATAAGTTATTGAATCAACAAAAACATATAAACCCGTGTTATTTAAAAAAAATGCTTTAATACAACTAATCGCTTTTGAAAGTGGTTTAATTGTACCAAGAATAATCTACATTGAGGATATTTAAAAGTCTGTTGTGGTTGTAGAAAAGATTTTCTCGAGTTAAGATTTTGTGATTGGAAAGCCTAAGTTGTAGGAATTTGTAGTTGTTTTTGGTTGTGGTTGAATCAAGAATAATCTACATTGAGGATATTCAAAAGTCTGTTGTGGTTGTAGAAAAGATTTTCTCGAGTTAAGATTTTGTGATTGGAAGGCCTAAGTTGTAGGAATTTGTAGGTGTTTTTGGTTGTGGTTGAATATTGGAAAGCCTAAATTGTAGGAATTTGTAGGTGTTTTTGGTTGTTATTTTAGTTGTAGCAAGAATAATCTACATTGAGGATACTTAAAAGTCTGTTGTGTTGTGGTTGCAAAAAATACACTTTTACCGTTATCTCGAAAATTTAAATTAAATAATTAAATTAATACTAAAATAAACGTAACAACTTCAAAATTGTTGATTTTTAATAATTGATATTTTCGATTTCAAGTAAAACTTGACAATAAGGAAAATTTCTTAAATTGTCTAAAATGTTTACAATTTAATTTTAAAATCTCCCGTTATAAATATTTTCTTATATCCCACACAATTTTATTTCAAAAACAAAGTAATTCTTCAAAGCTTTACTTTTTTACATATAAGTATGTAAAAAAAAATATATATGTATGTACATATATTCGTAGTTTGCATTAAAAAAAACTCTCCCTTTTCAATAAAAAACTATTTTTTTTCATAAGAAAAACTCCCTCTCTCTCTCTCTCCCACAATAAAACCTTTTTTAAGTTGTTTGTGCATGCCCATCTATAAATTTTTTTAGAAAATTTCTTTAACAATTTAGAAAATTTATAAAGTATTTTTTAAAATCTCTAATATAAATATAATAACTTCAAATTGATTTTTCCATTAACTGATGTTTTAAATGCAGACAAGGAAAACACGTTAAATTGTCTAAAATATTTACTAATATGTTCTCAAATCTTCTATTGTTAATATTTTATTATATAATTTCATTTGAAAAACAAAAACAAAGTAATGCTTCAAAACTTAACACATGTATTCAAACGTATACAAAAGTAATATTGGCTTATTATTGGTTATCTGTCTCTTTTTATAATAAAAAAACTCTTCTTCTTTTTTAAGAAAATATCTCTTATCCTTTCCAGCATATTTAAAATTTAACAATGTATGGGTGTGTTTTAGAAATTTTATTTAAAGTTCTTAGAGTATGTTTCTGATTTCCATGTTTAACTTACATCGTGTTGCCTTTTCAGTTTATTTAAAGTTCTTTGTGTACGTTTACCATAATTTTCATTTTTAACTTACATCGTGTTGCTTTTTTTGTTAGCTCTGGAATTGCACATTTCATGAATCGATATAATTTTATATCGCAAATTAATAAAAGTTAAATAGTATTTTGTATAATCTCAACAATGTTGAAATTAGTAACTATTCATCGCACCATCTTAACTGGAACAAAACTCCGGATTGCATATCCTCTATATATTAAAAATCATTGAATAATGATTAAATTTTAAACAACAACAATTAATAAAAATATACAAAAAAAATATTTTTTTTCTCTCATCGCTTTAGTAAATTAAATTTTTACTATCTTCATATACTTTTTCGCATTTTAAGGTTTTTTTGTATCTCTAATTTTTTATGGTTTTTTGGATTATTATTTTCATATAATACTTTTTCGCATTTTAAGGTTTTTTTTGTATTTATATTTTTTTGTTGGTTTTTTGAATTTTGAATTATTATCTTCATTTCATATACTTTTTCGTATTTTAAGGTTTTTTTCTATTTTTTGTATTTATATTTTTTCCTCAATAATACAAATTTACATATTTTTTCTGTTCTATATATTTTTGTTTCAACTGAATCTTGGCAACAACGCAAATTCTTAACTTGTCTAAAGTTGAAGAAACAATAATAGAACTTTTATTTTGTCCATTTTTTTTTTATTACTGTTATAAGTGGAAAAAAAACTTAAAAAAACTTTTCTGTTAAACCTTAGTGGGAATCGATCATTGAACCTTCAGCAATCGACAACTTTTAAAGGCAGCCCTTTAACCACTCGGCTATTAATGAGTTGTACCAACATTTGGCTAAAACGTATATATTACAACACCCTTGCATGAATTTGTGTTGGAGTATTAAATTTCAAACATTTCCAACAAATTCTCCAACCTCTTACAAAACTTAGAAACAATTTCCTACTTCATATATATTAATAAAATATTTATTTAACAAAAATATTAATATTATTTAAAAATTTCTTTTTCTGTTTTCTATTGACTTCTTTTTTGTTTTTGTTTTTATAAAATTCAATATTATTTCATTAATTTCGTATTATTTATATTAAATTTCTAACATTTCCAACAAATTCTCCAACCGCCTACAAACTTTGAAACAATTTCAAACCAATCTTCCAACAAATATTGCAACAAATATGTAACTACAACCAAAATAACAACCAAAAACACCTACAAATTCCTACAAGTTAGGCTTTTCAATATTCAACCACAACCAAAATAACAACCAAAAACAACTACAAATTCCTACAACTTAGGCTTTCCAATCACAAAATCTTAACTCGAGAAAATCTTTTCTGCAACCACAACAGACTTTTGAATATCCTCAATGTAGATTATTCTTGCTACAACCAAAATAACAACCAAACACACCTACAAATTCCTACAACTAAGGCTTTAAAATCACAAAATCATAACTCGAGGAAATCTTTTCTACAACCACAACAGACTTTTGAATATCCTCAATGTAGATTATTCTTGATTGTACTAAATGTTGCCAGCCGAAACTCAAATTTGTTGCAGCTAGGTTTGCCGGACGAGCTGTTTTCATCAGCACGCGTACTTTTTTTTGCATAACACCTAAAGAAGACGCAAAAGTACTTTTTTAGATTCTGTTCTTTATATTTTTTTTTTTAAAAACAGCAAATACATATTATTTTAAATGACTTGCAACAATGTCTTACGCCAGCTTTGACTTTTTGTAACCATTTTCACGAAATGAAACATGATAAAAATGGCGGCTGCACAAAATGCATTGTTTGGAAAATTAAATTTTTTTAAAATTTGCAGTTTTTATCCAATTTTTTCTCTACAAATGACTGAAAATTTTTTATAAAGTTTCATTTCATTTAAAACATCAATAAATGCGATTAAATGATCTCAAATCGAACAAAAATCATTAAATTGGTAACTGAATACTCATTAAATAAACAACTAAATAAAACTTTATCATTTTTATTTTAAGAAAATATAACGATACCCGAAGAGATTTCTTATATATTTCAGGAAGGAAAATCCCAAAATGTTACTTTTTCAATAATTTATCATTTAGCTTCAAAAACACTGATGAAGAAGTGATTTTCCACGTTTTTTTGATTATTGATTAATCAATATTTTTCTTGAATGCCACTAACCAAATATAGCAAAAAAATTCACATTTTATCATAGAATTTTGCAGATTTTAAAAAATGGCGGTGGTTCTAAAATTCTATTTCGCATAATGAGTGGTGGGCGTTGTGTTCTTAAGACTCGGGAGCGTTTGTAAAGAAATTACTGTACTTTTCTGTTATAGTCACGATCTAGTCCATTAAAGATATAATCAAATTTGACATACATATATGCCACGTAACTTAGATTACTAAAAGTAAAATTATATGCAAATAATTTAAGTTAAAAATTTCCAAAATAAATCTGAAATCTAAAAAAAAATTAAACTACTAAATTATTCAAAATTTTCAGATGCCTAAACAAAATCAGGGAATTGAGCTAATGCTTTTTAAACATCTTTTCTATATTTCAACTTGTCCACCCCTTACAGCTAACGCTAACTACATTTTATATATTCGCATTAATTGATGACTATATCCGAAGTCATTTATATGCAGCGAAATGGCATACATATATAAGTATTAGGCTTATAGTCAAACGCGAAAATTGATTAAAACAAAGTTCTGAGTCAACTTTCTTCTTTTTTATTGAAATACAAGGATTATTGTGAATGAGATTTGAACTTCATGGAATAAATACTTAGAGAATGAAAATAAAAAATTTTAAAAATATATCTCAGGGAAACGATTTTATTTTTGCGGATTTCGAGAAAAATGTGTTTTTTGGTGATAAAAATAAAAATATTTAAAAAAAATTCAGATTTTTGAAAGTAAGTCAGTTTTATAAAAATTCAAAAGAGGTAAAGACTTTTTTTTATCTTAGAATTGATAAACAACTTTAACAAAATAGATTGGTAGAAAAAAATACAAAAATTTTTTTTTATATAATCATATCAGGGGACTTTAATGCCAATATCATGAGAGACACAACTTTTACTGACGAAATGGTCTGTTACGGACTTGAGCCCACAAATCGTACTAATCCTACTCACTTTTCAACATTAAATAATAGTCTCCTTGACCTTTTTTTTGTGAGTGATACGTCTAACGTCTTATTGTATGACCAGATCTCAGCACCTTGTTTTTCAAAACATGATATGATTTTCCTAGCCTACAACTATCAGATTCAGCAAGCAGATAAGTCGTATTCCTATCGTGATTTTAATAACATAAACTATCACCATCTCTATGAGAGTTTTTCCGCCATTGCCTGGGATAATATTTATCACATGACAACGGTTGATGATCAATTATCCTTTATACAAGACAACTTGTTACAACTCTATGACGAATCTGTTCCTCTGAAAACCAAAGCCGTTTCCGCTAAGACAAAGCCATGGTTTACAGATGCCATTAAACAAGCCATTTCTCGTAGAGATTTTGCATACTCCCGGTGGAAACGTTTTAAAACCTCTGTTCTTAAAAATGAATATCGTACGGCTAGAACCGAAGTTAATCTCATGATAAGAATTGCTAAATCGGATTACTACTCTACACAATTTGGTGCAGCCCTTGAAACGAAACACACTTGGAAGACAATTAGAGATATTGGAATTGGTAGAACGGATAATTTTTCTAGCTGTACGATTGATCCTAATGATCTTAATTTAAAATTTACAAACTTACCAGCTGGTCAGATCGTAAACGATTTATATAGAAATGACAATCTCAATAACATAAGTTACCACGAAAACCTCTCTGAGGAAAACTCGTTTGAATTTGCTTGCGTAGACCAATTTGATGTTATTAAAAGTTTTTCTTTGATTAAGTCCAACGCTGTGGGATATGACAATTTACATCCAAAATTTGTGAAACTCCTTCTACCATTTATCCTGCCTTATGTAACCTATTTCTTTAACAATATAATAATGTCAAGCTCTTTCCCATCCCTATGGAAACACTCAAAAATTATACCAATTCCTAAATCATCATCTGAATATCGTCCAATAGCTATTTTATGTTTCCTTTCGAAGGTATTTGAAAAAATATTACACACTCAAATGAGTAAATATATCTCGGATCATGACTTAATGTCTGGAAAACAATCGGGCTTCCGCCCAAATCACAGCTGTGTGACTGCTCTGGCTGACGTTTGCGAAAATATAAGGCGCGACCTTGATGATGGTAAGATAAACTTTTTGGTGCTTCTTGACCATTCTAAGGCTTTCGATACGGTCGAAGGGGCTACTCTTTGTATGAAGCTTAGGCGTCATTTTAACTTTTCTTCTTCTTCAACTCAACTACTGTCATCATACCTTATGTGCCGTACGCAATCCGTGTATGTTAACAATAAGTCATCTGATCTGTTAAATCTTATAAAGGGTGTACCGCAAGGATCCATCTTAGGACCACTTCTTTTTTCTATATACATAAATGATCTGCCCGAACATATCTCTCACTGCAAGATACATATGTACGCAGATGATGTACAACTCTACCTGAGTAGTCCCAAAAGCTCTATAAATGAAAATATAGCACTAATCAATGCAGATCTTAGCCAACTACACCGTTGGGCCTTGGGAAATGGGCTTTGTATCAATCCGCGCAAATCTAAATGCCTAATTATTCGCAAAAATAGGACAGATCCAGTATTTGACAGTAACATAGTTATAGATGGTGAAAAAATTGATTTTGTTCCGTCAGCCAAAAACCTTGGACTCTTTTTTAATAGTACACTAACCTGGACAAATCATATAAACACAATAGTTTTTCAGACCTATGTGAAGTTAAGGCCATTATGGGCAACTCAGTCCTTTACTCCTCTTAGGATTAGAATACTTCTAGCAAAGACATATTTAATTCCTGGTTTACTATACGGCTGTGAACTTTTTGCAAATTGTGACTCAAGAAGTAAACGAAAACTAAAGGTTGTGTACAACAGCATCATAAGATACGTCTATGGTCTGAGGAGATCAGTTGGAACCTCTTCTTTTTCTAACAATTTATATGGCGTCTCATTTGAAAACCTAATGAAGATAAGAGTTCTTTTGTTTTTACACAAAATAATCTTTACCAAAAAACCACTTTACCTTTATGAGAAAATTAGGTTCGCCAGATCTAACAGAGGTAGAAAGATAATACTGCCACGACACAGAATCCTTGTATCTGAATGGCATTTTTACCTTAATGCTTCTCGTCTTTGGAATATGCTTCCAGAAGCTCAACAACTTAACAGCAACGCTTCACATTTTAAAAAATTTCTATTTGAACAATTTTTTCGAAACTAATATTTTTTTGTTTATCTATAATTCTTTTTTTTTTGTTTTTTTTTTTTCTTAAAATTTATATGCATAAAAAATTATATATTCTAGTTTAATGTTTAGTTTTAGTTTTATATCCCTGTCTTTCTTTGTATTACATTGTTTTCAATTTTTAAATTGCTTATCTTAATTATTCCTGTACTCTAATTATAAGATTTATCTTGTTGTACAGGAATTAAATAAATAAATAAATAAATAAATAAATAAATAAATAAATAAATAAATAAATAAATAAATAAATAAATAAAATATTTCGCAATTTGTTGCGATTTTCTATATCCTAGACCAACTTCGCACAAGTAATGATACATGCATAAATATATCTATTAAATGCAATGACCAATATTATGTTTCCAAAAAAAAACGCTAGAAATTTGAAATATTTTGTACAACTTGCTTAATGTCCCTATCGAACTCGAAATAAAGATTTTATATTTATTTAATGTTTTTTTTTCTAAATTACAACAACAAGCTTTAAACTTTAACGTAAAATGAAAAGTTGTTGTTGTACAATAATCTATGTGTTCATTTTTACTTCAAATCTGTTGCATGCAAGTGTCCCTATTTTAATTCACACCACTCTGTATTTAAAATCGTATTATATTAAATTAGATAGAATCTTATAATATAATGTATAATTTAATAAAATTAAATGTATAGTAAAAATTGATATTATAGTAAATGATGATATATTTAGTAATGTGGATTCTTTGTTTCATTTGCACTAGGTGTGCAGTTTATTTTGGTTTTTATTATTACAAGTTAAGATTACAACTAACTATACAAAGAATTTAATGCTAGCTTATATACTAAAATATTGTCTTAGAACTACATTTTCTGAAATGCAAACAGCAGCATTTCCCACGACTTTGTTGCACATTTGTGACACACATGTTTCTAATACTTTTCCGGGTTGGTCAGTATGTCAAAGCAGACATACACCCAAACGTTTTATGATGCCGTCATAAATGTATCGCAAGTACACAAAACTATTGAAACAAGAAACCCTTTAAGTTTGTTTATTTTTGGTTTTTTTTGGCCACACACATATTTAATTGTTTTCTTTGTTAATAATTTCAATGTGGTTCAATGTCAATTGTGCAGTTTCAAATAACCGTAGAACAAAGTCATGCTATGCTCAGTAAACATGCACTTATATGAATACTACAGTATGCATATACTACAAATGATTACAAAATTCGGCACCGCGCGGGTTAACGTTGTTCTTTTTGGCCAACATTTTTAGGCTTAAGTGCACTGTGGTTTCCAGTCTCAGGACAAAATCTGGTCTCCAGGGTTTGTCCTGTGGCAGGAGACTTTAAAGGTGCGCGACCCCTAAACCGGAGTGTTACACGACCCGTGCACATCGGTAGGTTTGCAGTTAGGGGTAACCAACTGTATTTTAACGGAGTCTTGCTGATACCTGGGCACCTCAGCAAGTAGGTAGAGGCAGAGGCCGCCCTTACTGCGTTATCGGGGGCTATGACGCGGTGGACATTTCTTCCCCCACACTCGTGGGACCAAAAATGAATCAAAACCGCAATAAAAACAAAAAACTAATTTCGTTCGCTGCTGGTTTGACTAGATTTACTAGTTCTACCAGTCAGTATCCGGAGGCTTCGACTAAAGAGTCGGGCCTTGAAAAGCCGACTGCGACAGTAGGCCGGCTCCAGGCAAAAAAGTCCGTCCGTCTAAAGTGAGACACAACCAGAAGCGGCTCTGTTCCAAAATTGTAGGAAAACTGGGCAATAAGGATCCTGCTACGCTTTTTGATCAACAGAAATCGTCGCTCTCTTGGGCCAAAGGCGTTCTAGGTGAACTTGACGCCGGGGCTGTAAAACGTGCCTCTGAAAGTCAGGGCACTTCGAAGCAGATCCTTCAAACGGCTGGAAAAAGGCAGCGCTCGCCAGACGAGAAACCATTATCTAAACGACCTAAGACGGTGACAAACCCAGAGTCTAGGTCGTTTAGCGAAGTTGTGAAAGGCAACCGTGTGATGGCTATCGTAAACAGGGGAGACGAGGATGGCACTATGCCAAAGGGCCAGTGGGCGTGGATCGAGGCTAAATTAGCTCAGGTCTACAAACAGGTCCTAGAGGAGATGCAAAGCTCGCCTCCTTTGTGTGACGACGCTGGGTGGTATCAAGGTCGCGTTAAGCTGATCTCGTTTGAGGACAATCGGTCAGTAGCCCTCTATAAAGTAGCCATCAGCAAGGTGGGTGAGATCTTTCCCGGGGCTAAACTGGATTTAGTGTCTAAGCACGAAATCCCGTCCCGGCCTAGAGCTCATGCCTGGATTCCGGCATTCCCAGTCGACGCTGATGGTGTACTCGACATGCTGAGGTCCTGTAATCCTGATCTCCCAACTGCGAGTTGGAAGATTGGTAGATCGGGTGAGTTGGATGGTGCTCGACGGGAAGCAATTATACTGCTTAACGCCGAGTCACTTCCGCACTTATCCAGGACCAAAGGCAAGGTCAGGTACGGCTTTGGTAAGGTACAGCTGAAGGTCTACAAGAAGGATCAGGATATCGTCCCTGCTAACTCCGACACAACAGGGGGTTCTACTGTAGCGGAAATATCGTCTGCGGTGGAGGTGTCTGGGGTGGAGCAGGTGGCAGGGGAGAACTCACAAGTGACCTGTATACGAACAGTCCCGGAGGACGAGGAGGGATATCTCTCTTCGGACACCGAACTGTTGGGAGATGTCAGTGGGCTGTTCGGCTCTGAAAACAGAGACGAAGATGGCCACCTGGATAGCACGGAGGAAGAGGCCGACAACACAGTGGTGGAGATGGAGGTGGAGGAAACCATCAATGATGCGGATCCTGCAGATAAACCTCCAGAGGATGGCTTCTGTGAGCATCACGGGGGCACTCCGTACTACACCAACGGATGCATTGGAGATCATATTGCATCTTGTCCCCTTGGACACACTGGGGAAGCAGGTAGCGGTTGACGCGACCATAAGACTACGGTCGATTTCGCAATGGGTGGGCAATGGATTTGGTCACGGTGCGATTCTGGGGGGATCTACAGAATGTGGATCATGTGACTCCAGTGACGGCGTATGAATGTATCTTTGCGGTCCATATACCGACCAGGGACTCCTGGGTGTGTGGGGTGCCGGCAAGGAGACGTGGCGTCAATTTCTACACGGACGGATCGGGGCTCGGCGGGCGAGTCGGTCTCGGCGTCTACTCCGAGGAGCTCGGTCTGGAATTGGCTCTGAGGCTGCCCGGTCACTGCAGCGTTATTCAGGCTGAGGTGATGGCGATAGGAGAGGTTGCCGCTTGGCTCGGACGGAACGTCGTGTCCACGACGAGCGTTAACATCTTTTCTGACAGTCAGGCCGCGGTAAGGTCCCTGGGGTCAACGTCTCTGACTACGGTAACTGCCCTTAACTGCCGCGCATCCTTGGATGATATGGCCAAGCAGTTCGACATTCGACTCTTGTGGGTCCCGGGGCACAGGGACATACCAGGGAACTGTAGAGCTGATGAGCTTGCAAGGCTAGGAACCACCCTGCGAGTTCCTGCGGAGTTTGCTGGAGTTGGTGTTCCCCTAGCAACCTGTCAGCTGAACAATTGGCTCTACTCCGAGAGGGCGACTGACCTTAGGTGGGCTAATGGCGTGAATTGTGTGGTGACAAGGCACATCTGGCCGGCTCTGGATCTGGGGCGAACGAGGGCGCTCCTGTCGCTTTCCAGGGGGGAAATCTCTGACATGGTGGCGGTGATAACCGGCCACTGTCTTATTGGCAGGCACGCTCGTAGGTTGGGGGTGTTATCGCCTGACTTCTGTAGGAGCTGCGGGGACAAGGAGGAGGAGAGAGTATTGAACACTTTCTCTGTTCATGTCCTGCGCTGGCGCTACGTAGGAGGGCCTCACTTGGATCGGCGTTCTTTCACGATCTTGGGGATCTTTCAGGTGCTGGTATTCCGCACCTTCTTAGCTTCGTAAGGAGCTTTAACTGGTTCAACGGTGGAGTCTTATCGGTAATCCGTCAGTCTCGTGGCATTACGACCTCAGAGTCTGAGTGTGCTGGTGCTCACGGAGCCGGCTACCACACCGACCTAACCTAACACATTGGGTTATAATATTTGAAATCAAGTTTCTTATAATTCATTAGTAGTAAGCAAAGCTTTCACGTTTTCTGTAAATTGAAATAATTGAAAAAGTGTTTTGTCATTTGGGGCCGCTTGTCCACATGGGTTAACGATGTCCAAAAATGTTTCTTTTCGACCTTCAGTAATGATAATAAAATAAAACAAGAAACGGTCCAAAAGCAGCTAACGATTTATTTATTTATAAAGATTTATCTAAAATGTTTTAATTTTTGTATTAAAAGACTACAAAAATTGTGTTTTCGGTCTTTCTATATTTTAATATATTTAGTTAGAATGTTGTTCTACCTCAAGTCCAAAAATCTAATATGATTTTGTCATATGTGTTGCTTTTAAAAAAGTTTTATCATTTTCTGATAGACAAAACAATTGCTTCAATTTCATCACCCAATTCTTCAGTTGTTTGCAATAGAAAAAGATAATTGGCTTAACTCAAACCGAGACATTACATACAACAGACAACAAAAACTCTATGAGAATCTGACCTGGTAACCCTTATTATAAAATCAAACTATTACATGTCGATATACATTGTTAGGGTTGCCATATCAGGCAGTTTATACACTAAGGCAGACAAAAAGTTTCTCATAGAGTTTATTTTGTCTGTTGTATGTAATGTCTCGGTTTGAGATAAGCCAATTATCTTCTTCTATTGCAGACAATTGAAGATTTGGGTGATGCCAATGAAACAATTGTATTGTCTATCAGGTAAATGATCAGACTTTTTGAAAAGCACCAAATAAAATCTAATATTACAATATCATATTAGATGTTTGGACTTAAGGTAGAAAAATATTATAACTAAATATATGGAAATATAAAGATTTATTCCATGAAGTTCAAAACTCATTATTTTCGATTTTGTTGAAGAAAATTTTTGAACATTTGAAATAGGATATTTGAAAAATATACAAAAAAATGTGTCCGTTTTTGACATCACCTTAGAACAGGTTAACAACATCCAGAAAAAAATATTCCATATCTCAAAATTTATGAGTCTATTAAATAAAAAATATATTGCAGTATGTAGTGTATGCATAATATTAATTATTACTGTATATGCATACAATGTATTTTGTTGTACTGTATTCAAGTTTCATAGAAGTCAATATGATTATTGACCACGGTCAAGTAGCTCTTTGTGTAACCCACATATTTGTTTCATTGTTTTCATTGAAGTATAGCGACAGTCTATATTTTGTGTAGAAAACAAATATGAGTTGAGTAATTAGAAATGGGTTGGACCGCACACGAGTTATGACACATGTAAATTACAATACGAGAATAAACTCTTTAAGGGAGGAGTTTAACTCTGAGTACGACAAAATGTATTGTAGATTTAATCATAGGATATTGAGAAGGCTTTAGTAGGTCTCTCTTAGAAAGGTCGTCTAGAACGTCTCATAAGTTATTTATAAGTAGGGCATTTTTGTAAATAAAGTAATTCTAAAACTGAACACAAAACAACAACTTGTATTCATTCATCACATGGCGATCTCGCTCAAGTAATAATTTTCACATTAGTGATCTGTTGCAATATTTATTATAAATGAATGAATGAATATCTAGTTCCACTCAAAAACTACATTCGTTTAAAGTAGAAATAAAAAAAATCAAATTTTTGCAATGTTAAAAAAAATTTTGATTTGTATAAACTTTTTCCCCCAGCCGCTTCAAAAGTTGACACATTTTTAAGGGAAATCAACTTCAACCCACCCACCCTTTAACACAAATTTGACCCACTGTTAAAAATTGTGCATTCCTCCATTTAGGCAGTGGAAGCGGTTGTAGATACTAAATAAAACATATACCCAATTTATTGGGTAAGTCACTTACAATCCCCGTTTAAAATGCATCCCATTTTTGGATTTTTTTATTTATCTGAATTGTGGGATAGCTTACAGCAAATCATAAATTCGGACCTAAATTTCACATTGCTGACTTAAAAGTCTATTTAAGTACAAAAAATCATTGGATTATGTCTATTAATAAATATTTTATTGAACAAACTCCATATCAAAAGAACCAGTTGCAGAACAGAAATTTTAATGCAATATAAGTTATTCTGCAACCAGTTATTTGGATTTTACTGGGACTCTTTTTAAAAATATCGTAATCTACAGAAAATTTGCCTCTCCAATGATACCAAACTCTGGTATGTTGTGTTGATATCCCTTAAGCAAATATTTCTTATATGTATTTCTTATTATGAGTGTTTGCATTCATTTTTAACCCGACTTCAATGACGCAAGATATGAAAGATATGAAAACAACGGCTCATAATAAGAAATGTTTGCATAAGAAGTTACTTATGAAGATTTTCAGTTAAGGAGTTATTAACATACATTGAAGTGTTTGGTATCGTTGGAAAATAAATTACTTGTAGACTGCGACATTTTTAAAAAGTGACCCATTTAGCACTCTTTGTTGAACAAAAACTTGGGTAATCCTAATAGGAAGTTAAAAATTAAAGTTTTTGTTAAAATATAAATTTTTTGTTAAAGTTCTGCCTATTATATAGGCTCTAGCTTTTCTAAAACTTCGGGTTCTGATGAGATCTTTAGCCAGATCGAAATACTAGTATCAACCTAGCTAATATGTTTGATTTGCTTTATTTTTGTAAATATACGGAGGTTGAAAGCTCGTTATAAATTGAAAATAACATAAAAATAATCTCGATGTATATAAAAACAAAAAACTAATATAACTGTAAAAAATATTACTTGAGCCAGAGTACACACTAAAATTTTTTTATATAAATAGAACATTTTTGGTCTTCAAAGATTAGTAACGTCATGATGCTTGTTAGGAAAAGACCTAACCACGTGGTTGATTACTAAGAAGACAAGAATGGAGCAAAATTGATTATTAATAGGTTTTTTGTTAAAGTTCTGCCTATTATATAGGCTCTAGCTTTTCTAAAACTTCGGGTTCTGATGAGATCTTTAGCCAGATCGAAATACTAGTATCAACCTAGCTAATATGTTTGATTTGCTTTATTTTTGTAAATATACGGAGGTTGAAAGCTCGTTATAAATTGAAAATAAATTTTCATTGTTCAATAAAATATTTATAAATAGACATAATCCAAAGATTTTTAGGACTTAAATAAACTTTTAAGTCAAAAATGTGAAATTTATGTCCGAATTTATGATTTGCTGTAAGCAATCCCAATTTACAAAAATAAAAAATACATATTTTGCTTACATGCCTATTAGGGTGGGGCGATTTGAACATCGTAATGGGAGCTTCGCGTTTCTGATTCTTGGGATTGTACTGAGCAAAAAAGTCCACTAGACCATACGTCTACGGTGAAAATCGAGCTTCCAGATTTTGACTTTTTAGCCGTATTTTGTGAAAGTAACAATGTGTGGGATGGACATATCTTAGGAAGTAGGAGGAGCTTATCCAAGATTATGGTATCAATCTCTTCTTTGGAAGATTCTCTAGCAGATTAATGCATCATATTTGTGGGTGGGGTTTAAGGGGTTAATTTTTAATTTCAAAAATTTAAAGTCAAAATCTGGAAGCTCGATTTTCACCGTAGACTTATGGTCTAGTGGACATTTTTGCTCAGAAACGCGAAGCGTCCATTAAGATGTTTCCTTCCATACTAATCGCCCCACCCTAATGCCTATATTTAAATCTGGGATTGGAAGACTTACCCAATAAAATAGTTATATATTGGAGTATCTATAGCCGCTTCCGCTACCTGACTGGGGGCGTGAACAATTTTTAACAGTTTGCCTTTAAAATGCGGCAATTTTAGTAGCGGTTGGTAGGAAAAGTATATACAAATCAAATTTTTTTTAACACAACTCGCTTTTATATAATAAGACCTTCCAGAATGTCATGCATATATTCAGTAAGAAAAAGAGGTAAAAGACTGTTGGTGCTTTTTGGGGAAAACATCGCAAAAGTTGATTTTTTTTTAATTGCTACTTTAAACGAATGTAGTTTTTGTGTGAATAAAGATGTTGAAATTGGCTCCGATTTCGTGCCGCTATTCGCAAAAACTGGACCAGATTCGGACCAAACTTGGAATTTGGCATGTTTAAATTTTAATATCTCGGGAGTTATTAGAGATAATCCACACATGTAAAAATGTTTTTTGTTTGTCTCTACTAGCAGATTACAAATATGTTAATTTTTTTTTTTATATGCAAAAAAAGATTCCTAGTTTGGGTGGTCATATTGCCCCCGGTGTGTTTGGAACGTCAAAACTTAAGTCACTTATTGATTGCCAGTTAGTGTTTAACCTACGTTTGCTGTTGATTAAATGGAAATTAATCCACACATTTCATCAACGTATGGACCCCAACACAGGTCTGTTTTAATTTTTATTTTATTTACAATCTAAAAAAGTTAATCTTAGTAATTATTAATTTTAGATTTTTTTTTAACTTTTTTTAATTTGTTTTATTTGTTTCAATTTAAAAATTCCAAAATATTTATTACTATTATAAGTTAGTATATTTACAGACTTTGTGCGTAAAAAATTGTATTTAACAAAATAATACTAATTTTAGACATAATGTGTTTAATTGTAAACACATAATGGGTAAAAACACTGTAAGTGTGTATTTTTGTATATAAAAGTATGCCCAAAATAGTTTTAAATTTAAATTTACCGAATTTGCGTAATATTGCATAAAACTTTACTTATTTTATGGGTAAATTTACAATAATTTTTTAGTGTGAAGGCACCTAAAACACTATTTTTTAGTGCATGAAGTTTCTTTCCCTGCTAATAACTAGAGTTATGTAGTTCGTGAACGACCTAGTTCAAATGAACTAGTGAGAAAGTTCGCAATCTTCAGCCCTTTTAGGCCTTTCGCTCTTTTCGTTCTTTTGTGTCATTTGAGTAATATTTCTTTTCTTTATGTTGCTTTTGAGTTTAATTTTTTTAATATTTTAACCTAATTCCTAATATGAATAATTATTATGAGTTTGTTATAATTTTTATTAAAAATAAAAATTATGTTTTTTTCGACCTTTAATTGTGCAATGAAAATGAAAAATAATCTCGATGTATATAAAAACAAAAAACTAATATAACTGTAAAAAAATATTACTTGGTCAGAGTACAAACTAACAATTTTTTATATAAATAGAACATTTTTGGTCTTCAATGTTTAGTAACAACATGATGCTTGTTAGGAAAAGACCTAACCACGTGCTTGATTACTAAGAAGACAAGAATGGAGCAAAATTGATTATTAATAGGTTTTTTGTTAAAGTTCTGCCTATTATGGAGGCTCTAACTTTTCTAAAACCTCGGGTTCTGATGAGATCTTTAGCCAGATCGAAATACTAGTGTCAACCTAGCTAATATGTTTGATTTGCTTTATTTTTGTAAATATACGGAGGTTAAAAGCTCGTTATAAATTGAAAAAAAGAAAATTGTCAGATTGCTTTTCACAATTTGTTAAATAAGTTTTGGGACTTTAGCACATTTAATTACTATAAATGCAATTAATGTTTATCCCGATGAAAATAAATTTAAATAGAAAATTATTCAAGTTCGAGGCCATACTCTATATTTCTTCATTAGGATATTGTCCTAACAAATAATCTATAGAGAAAATTCCCGAAATAGATCTATCAACACATTCCTGAAAGGGTCAAATAATAAATTTTAAAACAAAAAACTCTATAGGTTATTTGTTAGGATAATATCCTAATGAAGAAATATAGAGTATGGCCTCGAACTTGAATAATTTTCATTGAATAATTATTATATTAAAAATTATTACACAAACGATCTATTGAACTAGAAGAGCGACCTATTTCACTGAGATTAATTTAACTAGAAAGGGCGCCCACTCAATCGAACTAGATTACAAAATTCTGCTAATAACATATACTGCTAATTTCAACAGGTGAGGGGCATACACATTTATTATTAAATGAGACATAAAGCTAAATTTACACTCGAAAATATTGAAAATTTCAATTCGCTTGCTCTAGATGGATAATTTTTTTTAGCGGTCTCAAATTTTCAGCATACACATTTCGAAACATATTTTGAAATCTAAGAAAGATACTAAAATTTAACCAGATTACTGGTTGCGCTTCCAGATATTTTTAAGATCCTACTATTAGTTGAAGATTTTAAAACTTTGATGCGACACTTTTCATGGAATTGCAGGCTGTGTTAATAATATCTTTAATAGCTTTAGTTTTGGGTTTCTGGGTTTCAAAATTGAGAATAACTTTGTCCGGTGGAAATGAATAAGGAAATTAGTTTAAAGAAGTTCATTTTGAAAACACTTTTATAAACGAAACTAGCGTCATAAAAATATTTCTTAAAATATGACAACACATTTAATGCGGCTTTAGATATGATACGCAGAGAGAAAACAGCTTGAGGTAGACCAAAAGCACCCCTACATAGCTTAACCGATTAGTGCATAGTGCCTCTTTAAAATGACGATTAGTTGTTAGCTCTTCAGATCGAAATTTTTAGTTAAAAATTTAACTTTAGTTTCATTAATTTTCTTGCAGTGATAAACAGTCATGTAAAATTCGTCAACCTAACCAATTTGTGCAAAAAATTTTTCGATAATATTAAATTTATAATAACAAAACAGAATTAAGATAAAAATTTCCAGGAAACTTTATGCATTAATAGGTTAAATCATTCACAACAGATCCATTAACAGGTATTTTTCTCTATATGTAGCAGTTTTGTTTCTCGGTGTCATAGAAGTTAGAAATTTACCCCTTGTGACAAGTTATCTACGCAGCCAGAAAAATACGAACGGCAAAGCATTCCCACTGCTTTCAACAGTGGAATGAGCGTTGGCAAAGCGTTGGATTTCTGAAGATTTAAGTGCTTTCCCAACCCCAAAATGATAACACCGGGCAGGGCTTGGTCGTTCCTTTTTTAAAACGTTGGTAAAGCACTGGGCAGTACCAAAACAATAATTTTAAAACGTTGGCAAAGCATTGGTAGAACAGCCAATAAAGTGCTTTTTTAATAATAAAATAAGTGCTTTGCCAACCCTAAAATGATAACATCGGGCAGGGATTGGCGGTTCTTTTTTAAAAAGTTGGCAAAGCACTGGCAATAAGCGATTTGCCAGTACCAAAAAGATCATTTTAAAACATTGGCAAATCATTGGAATATTAACCAATAAAGTCCTACTTTGTAATTCACTTCAGTAAAGAGTTTTATTAATTCTTATTGAATGATTTTGGCAATTTGAACAGAAATAACAATAGGCTTGCTTCAGCAAAGTTAATTACAAAATAACTGAATATTTTTTTTTATCAAATTATTTTTGTGATAAGTTAGCACGATTTTTTTACTACAATTTTACTTAAGAAAGAATTTGAAAATAAATTTCTTAAGTAAAATTTTAGTACAAAAACAATACTTTGTGCTCACTAAGTATAATGGGAGACCTTAATTTCCTTAACTTCATAAATTGGAATTTAGTTTTGAATTTTTCCAATCTTGTAATTTAAAATTTTATAAAGGTATAGATTAGAAATTTTAAATACGATTTGAGTAAATACTTATTATACACTCAAAAAAAGTCAGTAAAGTCAGCATCATTTTTGCTGGGAGGATACTTGCAGAAAAAATGCTAATATCAGCAAAAAATTTGCTAAATTAGCAATTTTTTTACAAGATCCTGAGTGACAGGTCCGTTCCATATATGATGCCAGTTCGTCTAAATTTCCCATAGAGTAGAGTCTGAAAATTATAAAATCAATAGAGTCCGAATCTGTTATTTATTTGAAAAATAAACATAATTTCAAATATTTTTCAGAGCCTTTTGCAATGTTATAAAAACAGGTAATGTGATATAATATTTTAAGTAAGTTCAGTGACTGGATCCGTCCGGGTTCTTTCAGTAGTCCTTACATAATATGATACCTGATTAAACAAGTTTATATATATGCTAGACATAAGAATATAAGATATATCTCTGTTTATATAATTTCATCTGCATGGGTGCTATATAAGCTTTTATCAGATTCCATTTGTCATTATACAATCTAATCTAATACTATCTAATTAGATGCTCTCTGATGTAATTGCATCCCGAAATTGGGCACATGTACTAGTATCCCATGTTATATAAATTAATAAAATTATAAATTATTTTATACAACTTAATACAAGGATACTATCACGTAGCTAGGGGTGGCGTGAGTTTGAAATCGAATAAAAGTTTAATTGAAATTTTTATTATAATTTTGTCTGTGTATTTTGACATAATCTTTTAAAATCTTTTAAGTTTACGTGTGTCGTAGAGTGTCATTTCAAAAGTTGATTCTTTACTTACAGTGTACTCTTTTTATTTTAATTTGTTTTGCTACGCACGGATCTGGAAATATAGTTTTCAGTATATTTTTACGATATAATAACTTGTAAGCAATCTTTCTGTTTTTTAATTTATTCAATATAGAGACAATGCAGACATTTGTATATGTGTGTAAAGAATTATATTCATTCCAAAATACATTCTATCACTACAACCCATTCCTGACATGTATTAACACTTGTGAGATATTGTAAACACAATTTTAATGAGTCCTTCAAACTTTTGGTTGCCGTATTAAAATATATTTATTTAAAGTAGATTGTTTACTTAACATACCCCATATCAGATGGATCTTCCTGTTCATACGGATATTCATCAGAATCATCACGACCTGAATGCCACCACGCAATGCACCATTCTTTTATGCCTCCCAGACATGGATATGTTTGTTTTGAATTTTGTATGCTCTTTATCTAAACGGGTAATAAATTAAAAAATTAGTTAAAAGTATCGTAAAATTATTATACATACCATACACAGTTGTGCCTTCTACATAAAAGTGGTAATAATTATTCGAACTCCAGTTGACGGCAGTAGTTGTAAAAAAAGTATTTAATAGCTTTCCGAGTAAAAACGTTCATATACAATCATATCTTATTTGTTAACATATTATATAATAAAATGTAGCTTTAAACAGCTTAATATTGATATAGTATGTGATTATGCATATGATCATATATAATTTTATCTCAGATTTTGTTTTTCTAAATGTTTTAAAATGGTCCTATACATATTAATATCTAAATATATATTGATTAATATTACCATTGATAAAATAGAATATTTTGTGAATTTTCATATTATATATAATTATATCCGAAAAATGAGAACATCTAATTGTATCATATTAGATCTAATCTGACCCAATTTGACATTATTTGATACAATTAGATATAATTTGATGATCGAAACAATACTTGTGTGTACGTAGTGTAACCAAGCTCCACTTTAGCCACAATCATCGCTGTGTCGACCGTGGCTCAACTCGTTAAGAGGTGAGATTACGATGCATAGCTTGATGCTAAGGCAGTGAGTTCAAATCTCAGTACGACACCAAAAAATAAAAAGTTTTTCATATAGAGCAAATTAACAATATAAAATACTTTGTTCAATTGACACATAAATTAACCACTGACGAGTCCCAGGAGGGGGACGAAAATGCGGCAGTCTGGTGTATCCCTTGTGTCCGTAAAATTTTTCAATAAAAATGTTTATTTCTTCTTCTTCCTGTAAAGAGACTAACTAAAGTAATATTCTACAGTAATTAATATAAAAATTAATTACGATTGTCATTATCTGACGGTTGCAAAACACTTCCTAACACGAAATTAGATATAGATTGATACAATTGTATCCGAATTTTGTTCTCATTCAAATGTATCAAAATATGTATAATGTGATACATTTACATCCAATTTGATACAATTGAATATCCAATTACATGTGACATATATAATAATCTTATATAGATAAATATGTAATTATATATTTTATATATTGCACTATATGAAATGAAATATAAAGAAAGATATAATTACATATATATTTTTAATATAATTTTATATGATTTTATATGAGTATATATTTTGCAATATATCATTATAAATAACTATATAAAGTAAAATATAAAACTATATCAAAACTTTTTTACTATACATATTAATATATGCATATTTTAATTAACACCATTTAATTAAAGCGTATAATAATAATATATAGTCTAATGTTAAAATTTTGTTTTATATTATTTTGTACAGACCTGGGCGATGTCAATTACATTTTGCACTTGTTGATTTTTGTAATTTTTATATATCATTAAGCCTTTCAGATATTTACCCATGTCTGATATAAGCAAAATCGCAAATTTTCCAAGGAAGCGTTTAAGCCCACATGTGTGAGCGTACACTAAAAAAAACTGTAAAGTCAGCAACATTATTGCTGGGAGGAGCAACAAAAATTAGTAAATTTAGCAAATTTTTGTTGACATTAGCAATTTTTCTGCAAGGATCTTCGCAGCAAAAACGTATCTGACTTTATATTAATTTTTGAGTGTAGGTCTGAAATGATTAATGATATAGAAAAATCACACAAATCATTGCTAAATATAATAGATTTGATTTTATATATGACTTAGTGTTTAAGGCATTTTGGGTCGGTTATCGACAAAATTGGCGATAATTTGTTTAATGTAAAAAAATGTATTTCTTTGATTTGTATCAATAAAACCACAAAGAACTGCTGTTTTCTTTAATTCCAAGTTAAGAATTATAATTATATAACATTTGGTTACGTTTGTGTTTTTTAGGATGATTTAAAGCGCCTTCGGAATTTTAAAGAAAACATGACTTAAAAACTTGAGGTTTTATTTTAGACGATCTAAGGGCTCTTTAAGTTAAATATTAAATATGTTTAGTGAAAGAAAATCCTTATCTCTCTAACCTGCATATAGTTTTTTTTTTCTCAAGTTTTTCTATCAAATTTGTTGTCGATATGGGCAAAATATTCTCCCAGCAAAAAATACTGCTTCTGTGGAAGAAGTTTCTTAAGGGATATTTAAACCTGCAGCGCTGTTGATAGCAGTGAAAATGTCATGATTTTCGTTCTAGATGTCTCGCCTGGCAGCACTGATTTCGAGCATCTAAATGTCATGAATTCCTAGCATTTACTTAATTCTTCTCTTTATCATAAAAATGGTTGACACAGCATGCCATATCGGAAGATCATTTTATATCGCATTAAAAATATTTAAATGCATGCACTTTTTTTCTGACTGGGGTGTAGCTTTAAGGAATAAAAATATGTGTATAATAAATATTAAGTGTAGTACACACGATCAATATTATTGATACATTTTTTTAAATTCAACCGATCAAAACAAATTATTTAAAAATAAAATATTCTGATTGGTTGATTATTGATAGATGGATAAATAATATTGATCGTGTATACTTGCCTTTATATTTAAAAAATTAAGCTTCTAATCAGAACATCTAAATAATAATCTCATTTTTTAATCATCGCATTTTTTCAATAAGCCAAAATCAAAGTTTTCTATTTTTTATATAAATTTTACTTTTAATAAATTAACTATATATATTTGAATTTTCGTTCGATCAAACTATTTTTTAATCCAAGTTTTAACAAATTTTAATCAAAATTCATTAAAATAATAAGTAAGAGTTAAAAATTTATTGCTCATTACATTACTTTTTTGAAACCAGAACAAAAAGTAATGAAATTTTGCCTTTCATTTCTGCTTTTTAAGATGCTATGCATCCTACGATGTATTAAGGAAGCAGTAAACGTTATACTGCTTCTCATTTTCTGCGGGGAATGTCTTGCTATTACGCTTAAAAGAAGCGCTTCAATAAGACATCTTCCGAGTTTTTTATTTTTTATATAATTTTACTTTTAATAATTAAAAATATATATATTTTAATTTTCGTTCGAGCAACATTTTTTTTGGAAATCACAACAAAAAGCGATATAAACAATCAATGAAATATGGTCTTTCATTTCAGCTCTTTAAGAACGAACGTATCTTACGAAGCAGTGAGTGGAGAGGCAGTAAGGATACAGTAAACGGATTTAACTGCTTCCTATTTTCTGCTGGGTTTAGAGTGAATCTTTTTTGTTGTTATTAGCAATTTTTCAGCAAGACTTGTTTTTGAGTGTAGGTTTAGGTATTAAGTATTCCTTTTATTAAGATATATCTTCAATCTTTTTTTGTGCTTTAACTTAAGAAAATATGGCGACTTTCGCGTTTCTGAATATGTGAAATTGAGCGAAACGTTTTCAAGTTAAGACGATGTCCTTCAGAGGTATTATATCATTGAACCAAAATTGGAACATTGTTTTAAAGCCTTAGTTTTTAGTCAACTAAAATAAGACTTTTTAAAATTATGCTAGTTTCAAAATATTTATTTTTCGAAATTTTAAAATTTCCCGAGTAAAACGTTTACATATAAATCATGCATTATTTTATATAAATATATATGTTATTGCATGGGAGTAAATATGTTTATGTATGTTTATATATAAAAAATTGTTCCTCTAAATTTTTTAATACTATTCCACATATAATTACATATTATTACATATCGACCAATATATAATCATATATGCTTGATCTTATTATGTACTAATACATCAATAATTCATATATATCATATATGCTTGATCTTATTATGTACTAATACATCTATAATTAGATATAACACAAAATCAAAATTATATATACTAACATATAGTGTATTATCAAAAAAAAAAAAATTATTTAATTTTGGATAACACGCTAAATTGACCTATTCATAGTTATATATCGTTCCATACCAGAAAAATGTAAATCTTCTATTGGATAAAACAATATATTGCCGCAATCTATATATTAATTAGCCTGTCTTGAATTTAAAAAACTGTAAATTTCGTCATGTACTAAGCGATAGGTATTGTTGAGCCGTTTATGGATAAAAACAAAATTTTTTTGAGGGTACTTACTTATAGTTGCTACCCGTGGTCTTCGTAGTGTGTTTTGAAAAATTTTGGACAAAGAAGAGTTTAAAAATGATGCAATGGGAAAAACATTTATAAAATTTTCATAGTTTAATTTTGGTCCACAGCATTATTTAATTTG
Source organism: Delia radicum (assembly GCA_021234595.1). Lineage (NCBI taxonomy): Eukaryota > Metazoa > Arthropoda > Insecta > Diptera > Anthomyiidae > Delia > Delia radicum. The sequence continues at coordinate 59,298,487 of CM037855.1, read as the reverse complement.
AAACAAGTTTATATTTGTTACTTGTTTTAAATTGAAAGATGTAGTGGACCACAATTGCTCTAGGGTAGTTTTATAAATATATTTTTAAAAATATGATCAGCACTACCTATTTTGATCCCAATTTTGCACAAAAATCGAAAAAAATCGAGTAGCGGACTATAAGTATTCTCAATGAAACTTAACAAGCTGTATGCCGTACCTTTTTTGAAAACCGAAAAAAAGTAATATGTTCCTTAATATTTTTTTATGGACTTAGCGGATATGGTAGGATAATCATATATTTGTATGAAATTGTGTATATTTTCATGCAAGAATATACAAAATGTAACATTTAGTACAATTTTAACAGACTAAAACTCGGATCTAATTATATTTAGATGAATCAGTTTACATAAAAGCATATGCAATTATATAAGGTCAAAATCCGGATGCAATAATATCTGGTTTTTATATAATTACATCTATTTGTATCAGTTTAGATATAAACTGATGCAATTAGATAAATAACTGATACAATCTAATACAATTCCATAATTCGGATAAAATTGTACTGGACATTTATCTAATTGCATCAGATTAGATCTAAACCCATGCAAACATATACAATTATATGGGCCCTTATTTCGGATGAACTTTAAAAAGATAATAACTATAACTATAACTATAGAAATTGATATGACTACATAAAGATCAATATCAATTTTTTCTAATCGGGCTTTTATGTTAACACTTCCTAGCTTCAAAAACGTGCACTGCAAACGAAGAATTTCTCCTTCAGGTAGAAAAATACAAAGGGGCGATCACTGGCAAAGCACTGAAAAGGATGGTATGATTACTTGCTAACAGTGCTTCCCAACGCCCAAATTATAACACTGTTCCACGCTGGTACCAATGCTTTACAAAGCGTTGGGAAAGCACTGAGAAAAATAAAAATCAAGTGCCTTCCCAACGCACAAATAAATAAAATGTAAGTGCTTTCCCCACACCCAAATGATAACACCGTTCCACGGTGGTGCCAATGCTTTAAGAAAGCACCCAAAAAATCAAGTGCTTTCCCAGTGGTGCCAATTATTTATAAAGTGTTGAGAAAACACTCAAAAAAAACAAGAAATTCTGTATTTTTATTTGATTACACTGCGCGACTCGAAAATAAGATGAGAGTATTGACAGTTTTTTCACTTATGGACTAGATTTTCGCAAAATTTAATTAAAGTTAGACATGTATTAACGCTGTTTTTCAAATATAAAATTTTAAAATAATTCACAGTGTTGTATTTTATTTTTTATGTTTATTTTATGAAGTTCAACGAAAAATTAATTTCATTTACTAAACCGAAGCAAATAAAAAATATACTACATATTTAGAGTTGTCAAAACCGGTTTCCGAATAATTCGATAAACCGGTTTTACAAAAAGTTTTTTTCCTGGCCACACACAAATTAAATACATAGTTTTCTATAAAATTGTTAAAAATTAGTTTAGTTTCGAAAAGGTCTAAAACTATCGCTATCTTGTAAACTTAAATTTATAGAACTCAACGATTGGCATTTTTTTTAAATATATGACGACCAAACTTTTAGATTTTCCTAAAACTCCTTTTATTAACAAAATTACGAAAAAGGATCTTAAGATATGGATATGTCAACATTGACGTTTTTTGTAATTTGTATAAAATGTTTCAGATATCAGCAATATAAGGATTAAAAAAAAATATGAAAAACCAGAACCGATTTTTAAAAAACGATTTAAGATTCTAAATTTTGTAAGCCTACTACTAATAAAGTACCTACTTCAAACGTTGAAAAAGCACTCGATTTTGGTGCTTTGCCAGTGCTTTTATTTCAAAACCCGTAAAAAATGTTTGCAAAACAAGTACTGGATAAGCACCTATTAAACGCTTTAAAATCATTTGCATTTCCCGCTTTTACAGTGCTTCTTTTTGTAAGATCACGGTTTATTTTTCTAAATTTTCAAAGTTCAAATGTCGGTTTCTGCACTGATGATTTTGTTTGAAATTGTTAAAAAAAAAACATTTTACAACACTGAGTATTACAAAATAATGCAACCGCGGTTGATGTCATTCATTTAATTTTTTCTTTTGTGTACATTAGGGCGGTCCTTATTTTTCAACTTGCGATTTTTGGGGCTGCCCCCCTCTTAAAATATTTGTTTGGGTACAAAAATTCACCATGCAAAAAATTAGAGTTCTAGCATAACGGGAAGATGTCCCGCATCGCCCTTAAAAATCGGACCCCTTGGAAAAATGGGCATAATTTAAAAAAAATTACAAGTTTTTTTTCTTCAAAATTAAAAAAATATAAAATAATTTTTGTGTTGGGTTTAATCATAACTACTCAGATAAAAAATATTACTTTCCCAGAAAATCGCTAACTTACCCTAACTTTGTGTCAAAAAAATTAATAAATATTTTGGGGGTACCTCAAAGTGACTTTTTTGCATTTTTGAAAATTTTATTCAACAAAAATCAAAAACCTAGTGTTTGCTGTCAAGTATTTTATTAAACACATCTTAAGTATTAAATAAGCCAAGTATTACTGATATCCGTTTTCAAAAATTTTTGTTAGAGCATTTTGATTCTGGCGGATTTCAACGTTTTTTTTTAATTTGTATAGACTTTTTTTTAACAAGATTTTTGTAATATTTCATCAATGTTATTGTGTATGTTATTTTATATAATTGTAATAACTTTATTATAAAGTATTTAATTTTTGTGTTCATAGTTAACCTGTGTTTTCATGGGGTCACAATTGACCCTCGTATATTAAAGAGTCAAAAATCACAAAGATGACCAAATAAATTTTTGTTTATGTTTCTAATTGTAAAATTAAAATTAATTATTTAGTATAAATTCAGATACTTGTATTCATATTAAAATTGATTTTTTTGTACATATTCAGGAGTATTTTCGGAAAACGTATTTTTAATTTAATAGTGTAAATTTTTTTCACTCAAAATTTTTATTATGGAAAAGTTTTAAGTTCTAATTTTTACTAAATTTTTACTCGAAGACTAGAAACGGTTAACGAAATTTTTTTAGAATAAATATAAATTGAATTATTCCTTTCCTTATTTTATTTATAAATTTTGCCACAAAGCTGCATTTTTCTTACGTGGGTCATATTTGACCCCAGGGTAACATGGGTTAACTATCAACAGAAAATATAGTATTTTAAAATAAAGTTATTACAATCATATAAAAAGGCATATACAACAATATTGATGAAATATTATTAAAATCTTGTTTTAAAGTACAAATGTATAAAAATAAAAAAAAAACCTTGAAATCCCCGAGAATCAAAATGCCCTAAAAAAAAAAAATTGCTAACGGATATCCGTAATACCTGGCTTATTTAATACTTGAAGTGTGCTTAATGAAATACTTGACAGCAAACACTAGGTTTTTGATTTTTGTTGAATAAAATTTTCAAAAATGCAAAAAAGTCACTTTGAGGTACCCCCAAAATATTTATTAATTTTTTGACACAAAGTTAGGGTAAGTTAGCGATTTTCTGGGAAAATAATATTTTTTATCTGAGTAGTTACGATTAAACCCAACACAAAAACTATTTTATATTTTTTTAATTTTGAAGAAAAAAAATTTGTAATTTTTTTTAAATTATGCCCATTTTTCCAAAAGGCCCGATTTTCAAGGGCGATGCGGGACATCTTCCCGTTATGCTAGAACTCTAATTTTTTGCGTGGTGAATTTTTGTACCCAAACAAATATTTTAAGAGGGGGGTACAGTCAAAATCTCGTTTTTATTTTTCGCCCATACAACGAAAGACCACCCTAGTGTACATAATTAAAAAAAAACAAAGGAACGCCTCAAAAAAGCTGCGTGTACATAAAAATTGTGAATATAAATAAATAAAACAAACTAATTAAAAAAAATACTTTGATAAATTTGATGATTGAAAAATCTTTTGTGAAGAATCCGTCTTTAAGATAAAGGGTTTTTATGATATTTATTTTGTATTTCAGAATTAGCTTAATTCAAAAATGTAGAACTGCCAATATTATTGTAAGTAATGGGAAATTATTATGTTTTGATATTCAATTACTAAATATTTTATTTATATAAAAATAGATTTAAATTTCAGCAAAATAAATTAACTAAAGCAATAAGTTTATACTAAGTTTTTTAGTTTTTTCAATCTGCTAAGATCCGGCAAATTTTTGTTGATTTTAACAAGTCGATTTTCGTTTGCATTAAATTAAGTGTCAGCAAAGCTTTTTGTTGAATTTGCTACGTTTTGCTAAAAATCATTTATTGCTTCTTAGATCACGTGCCAGAATCGCTTTTTTCCTGTTAAAAAGATAAATACCAAGTGGGACATCTTCTCCCCCAGAAAACATACTCAGTAGTAGCTATCGTATTTATAGCCAATCGAATGGTTCGGTTGTACCTACCGAATTTCTGTTGAGGCAATCGAAATTCCATTGTCTTGACAAAATTTCTGTAGCTTCAACCGAAGAATTGTTATCACTACCAAAAAATTAGGTCGCAACAACCAAAGCATTCGATGTGCAACAAATACGGTTGCTACTACTGAGTCTGATTTCTGGGTGCTGGATTGAGTTTAAGAAGTGCTCGATGTTTAAAAAATGCCTTCCACACCTGCTTCTGGGTAAGCACTATTTGTTGCTGGGATTGTAAACAAAATTTTTGGAGACTGAAGAATATTTCCTACAGAACTAATATGTAAAGTGACAGTTGTGTGACATCGACAATCGAACAATTTCAACCTTGTTTTGCAATAGATCTAGATATTAATTTTCATTAATTTGAATTTCAAAAAGAATTAAAACAGAAATTAAAAATTTTCTATTATTTTTAAATTATTTTTTCCGACATTAACCGAAAAGTGTCGATTACTCGAGGTATCGGTTAATCGATTAACAGATTTTGAAACCCTATCATATTAAAGTAAAAAAGTGTGTAAAGTGTGGTTAAGAGATACAATATTCTCCATCAAACTTCGTTTCAACACAAAATTTTAGAGTTCTTCGATTTAAACGTCTTACTATGTTTTTGCTTCTCCTTTAAAAAAGGGGAAATTTTTGGTTGACAGCACAAGTAAATAAGTTTATATATATTCAGATGTATTTTTATATTGTCTCAATATGTATTTATATATAATATTTTTAAAATGTTTTACCAAAAAAATTCATGCATAAGTACATCCAATCATGTATACATAAAATGCTATTTTGAATTTTATATTGATAATACATGGTTGATGAACTTGATTAAATTCTTATAAAATTAGATATAACCCAATACATCTTCAGTTATTTTAGACATACTTATATATAATCCAAAATTGAAAAATGGCAAAATATTTTACGAAAATAGTTTACAATTTTGCGAAATCAATTTCCCATCCAAATTAAAAAAAACCCCTACAGCCAAATTTTTTAGAACAGATTACCTATGAACCTGTTCCTGGAAATCAAATTGTATGGTTTCACTGTCCCAGAACCAGTTCTATAACTGGTTTTACAACCGGTTCTAAAGCAACTTCTTCTAGTTGTGAATAGGACAAATTGAATATAAAAAGAATCGGTTGCAAAACAGAATTTATAAGCCATTATGTTGTTCTGCAACATGTTATTTCTATTTTACCGGGCCATTTAATTATTGACAAATATTTTTTTTAATGAAATTAAAATTAACAATTTCATTTAAAAAAAAATTTGATGTCCTAAAAAAATATCAATAAAATATAAGTTATTTACAAATTTCAATCATACAGTTTGTGTTTTTAACCCGTTTTATGCAGGTTATTATGTATCTAATTATATCTATTTGTATCAAATATAATGCAATTAGATGTAATTATATCGAAACAAAATTTGGGTAGAATTGGATAGTTTTTTATTAAATTGTATCTAATTATATATAATTAGATCCGAAGTAATATAATTTAATAGAACCATTTTTCGGATCAAATTATATCATCTTATATTTCTGGAAAATGTCTCATCATATATAATTTTATATAAACTTTTTTACTCGGGTAGTCATATTAACATATATCTTACATAGTGTCCCCATTAGATATTAACTTTAATATAATATGTGCGAGAACGCCAACATAATAGCGGAATTAAATTATCTATGTGCATATTAATGTTTAGGGTGGAGAACACGCATTCATATTCATATCATGTCTTCTCATAATTTTCTGTCTCCCGTTGAGTAAAGACGTCCGTTTATTCATTCAATTTTCAACTATGTGATTAAAAAATAACTTTAAATTAATTTACAACAGTTTAACAATTTGTAATACAATTTTTCTTCTTGCATTTTTTCAATTTTAGGCGTTTAACTTTTATTTATTTTTTTGTTTACAATGTGTTTATTTTGACAGCTCATATCATAATATTGTTGATTAGAGATTTATCATAACAACACTATTTTGATATCAGATATAATACTAGCAGTAACAGTTGTGTGGTCCACACGTAATATAATTCTGAATTTGAAGTTTGCTGACAGAAAAATGTTAAAGTTAATATCTAGTGTGGATACTATGTTAAGCATAAATATTTGTATCTTATTGTATATAGCTTTGTGTTGTTTAAAAAATAGTTATATGGGGCTATATGTAGCAATATATTATTTTATATTGTCTTATTTACAATTTAACTTCCCGATTAAAAAAAATGTATATGGAGCTTTATGTAGTCATATCAATTTCTTATTAACTTTCATCCGAAATATGGGCCCATATAATTGTATCTGTTTGTATTGGTTTAGATCTAATCTGACGCTATTAGATAAATGTTCAGCAAAATTTTATCCGAATTAGTTTTGTATCTAATTGTATCCGCTTATATCTAAACTGATACAAATATACATAATTATTTAAAAACCAGATATTATTGTATCCGAATTTTGACCTGATATGATTTTATGTAAATTGATACATCTACATACATATGTATATCCAAGTTTTAGTCTGGTAAAATTGCACTAAATGTTACATTTTTGTATATGATTGTATGAAAATATACATAATTCCTTACAAATATATCACACACCCAGTTCAAAAAAGGACTCAACTCAAAATTTTAATTTTTCGGTTTTATATGCTTAAACTATGCACAATATACTTGTGTACCTATAAAAAAATATCAGTGTATTTTGTTGTTGTTAACTGTTGCTAAAAAACATTTATGTCTTTCTTTTTGTTTCAATTTGTATGAAGTTGCAAATATTTTTTTTCGATTTCTGAAAAATTAAAAATTTTGAGTTACTTTTGTACTAGGTGTGCACTATTGTTACCATCCTATCATACCCGTTAAGTCCATAAACAAATATTAGGGAACATATTACTTTTTGCGGTTTTAAAAAAAGTTGCGGCATAAATCTTTTTTAGGTTTTAATGTACATTGAGTTGTCCCGAAAGTGCACAATTATACTTTGTATTGCTCAAACGATGATTACTATCCAGTTGATTATGGGGAAAAAAAAATAGAGAATACTTATAGGCCGCTACTCTAATTTTTAGATTTTTGTACAAAATTGGGCTCAACATTTTCCATATAGTGATTTTGGTACACTACATCTTTAATTTTAAAACACGTAATAAATAAAATTACTTGTTTTAAACTAAATGATGCTGTGGTGGACTAACATTTATCTATGGAATTTTTTTTTACAATATGCTCAGCATTACTAAACTTTTAAATTTTTATTTGTATAACATTTTTGAAAATACTCTACGAACTCCGCGGGTAGCATCTATAGATGTGTACCATGAAAAATTTTTTTTTTGTTTTTACCTATAAACAGCTCAATAATTCCTATCGTTTGAGTACGTGTAAGTGACAGTATAATATACAGCCATCAAACTTTAAATTCAGCAATATATAGTTTTATCCAAAAGAAGATCTACATTTTTCTGCTATGGAACTATGAATAAGTCAAGATATCGTATTATCCAAAATTAAATAAATTTTTTTTAATATTTCACTATATGTTATTATATATAATTTCGATTTGTGTTATATCAAATTATACATCTATTAGATTAAAAATATATAATTGTATATGTCATATACGAATATGTAGTTATATGTGGCATCATAATAAAAAATTTAGAGGAAAATATTTTTATATATTAATATACAAAAACATATGTATTCAGCATGCAATAACATATGTATTTAAACGTTTTTACTCGGGTATGTACGAATACATGTATTATTAGATATAACACAAATCAAAGTTATATAAAGGGTCCGCCATATAACGTTTTTTTTTCAACTAGTGCTTATTTCGTGAATGGTAACACTTAGCTCATGTCTGATTTGACAGATAATTAGTTTTATCCTTTTGCTGAACGAATATGGTTGTGTATACGCTTGAACAACGCTGGGAAATATTGCGACATTACTTTGAAAATCATGGTAATGTTGCAGAATGTGTGCGAAAATTGCGTACGGATTTTGGAAGAAGAGAAGCACCTTCAGCTTCGTTATCTTGTGAAAAAAGTGAAAGAAACTGGCATCCTCATCGATAAACCAAAGCGTGAAAAGCCAAAAACAGTGCGTACACCCGAGAATATTGCTGCTGTGGCAGAAAGTGTGCGTGAAGCGCCATCAACATCAATTCACCGTCGTTCTCAACAATTGAACAAAAAATTGGACAGATCGTGTAGGCTACTGCATGGCCAGCCGAGGCAGCCATTTGAATGAAATTATTTTCCATTATTAACCGGTACTTGTACTTTCAAATAAAAAAAGAAATTTGAGAAAATATTCAGTAGTTTTTTTTATAGCATTTTCAAAAAAAAAAAGTTATTTGGCGGACCCTTTATTAAAAAAATCTATTTAATTTTGGATAAACGACATCTTGACCTATTCATAGTTATATATCGTTACATACCAGAAAATTGTACATACCAGTATATATACATTTGGATAAAACTACCCGACGAAAAAAGTTTACATAGCTTGATATAATTATATATGTGGCCATATGTAACGATATATCTTTACATTTCATACTTATTTTTACGAAAATTTCTAATATAGCTTTACATTTCATACTTATTTTTACGAAAATTTCTAATATAGCGCTATATGGGAAAATCTACAAAACCGTACTATTTCAGATTTTAAAAATGAAAAATTTTAAATTAGTGACACACAATTTATTTCTGGATTAACTTATTTAAAATACACTAAGAAGCAATAATGCGTCCGCGTGAATCAATTTTTTTGAGTGCTGAAAAAGTTATAAACAAAAACCGCAAAAATTTTCGCTTATAAAATGTTTGAGTTTTTCGGGAATGCGACCACATGTTTTCCAGTAACCTTTCCTCGTTAAGTCCGAATTCGGTTTCCAAATTTTCCTAAAACATCTAATTTTTAGGGAAATTGAGGTCAAAATTAAGAAAAAACTTAGAATTGAATCGCACATGTACGGTTGAAAGAATTACTGGGTCAAATTTTATTTAATGACAGGCATTAGCATAACTATTTGTATATATATGTAAATATTAAATCGATCTGATAATATTTTTTGGCTCTATATCAATTTGTTCTTTAAAATAATATGGGCCATATAATTGAATATATTTGTATGGGCTTAGATATAATATGATATGATAATTATGTCCGATAGAATTGTATTAGATTTTTATCAGTTTTGTATTCTTTGTATTAGTTTATTCATTCATATAATTATATAAAAGCCAGATATATTTGTATCCGGATTTTGACCTAATATAATTGAATATGATTGTATGTGAACAGATACATCTAAATATAATTTAAATATGCGGAATTTCATACAAGTGTATCTATCTGTATCTGTTAAATCCTATCATATATGTTAAATGCATAAATAAATATTAAGAAACATATTACTTTTTTGCAGTTTCCAAAAAAAAGTTGCCGCATACAACTATTTTAAGTTTTAATAAACATTAAGGTGTCCCGAAAGTGTAAAATTTAAGTAATTGCGTATGAAAAATATAATGCGTATGGAAAAGATAATAAATTCAAAAACACTTATGGCCTGTTTCTCGATTTTGAAATAATGCTTTCTTTCGCTTTCTAAGCGAAAGAAAACTAATTTGGGTTCCTCTAACTACATTTCTATGCGAACGATGACTTGAAGTACAAGTCGAATGAAAACGTAACAGTTTTCATACAAAATTTGGTTTCTCTTTTTCGAACGACTTGTCAACGCTGCGAACGTAAATGTCAAAACCAGTCACTTGCTTTTTCATTTCGAGTAACAAAATATTTTCAAAAAAATATATCATTTATTCCATGAGAAAACGCAAAAAATCTGAGCACGGGTCCTCTGATTTGTTTATTTTTTGTACATAAATACTCTATGGTTTTTAGTTCTCATAAATATCAAAAAAATGCTAAAAGTACTTCACTTTGAAGTGCCATAACTTTTTAATTGTATATCGCATGTTATTAATTTAAACGATATTTGGAAGATGCACTTGTCTACTTTATCGCTTGTTTTTTTAAACAAACTGACTGCTAAAAAATGCATACTTAATGCAAATGCAGTTTTCTAATGCATTTTTCAAAACTTTCTCCCATTACGATTTTCAAAAAAAAAAAAAAAAAATAGAGTTTACTAAAATATGGAATATTAGCTAAATATACAAATACTGATTTTTATGTGACAAAGTGTCTTTTATTTTTAATTATTTTTTTTTATTCTATAAAATGGAAATATTATAAAAATATTCTTGTATTTCATATTTTGTGCGATAAATTTAAAATACGAACTCATTTAGTAACTTGTTTGAAGACCTATATTTATACAAATATTCATTTATTAAAAAAATATGGAAAGAACAAAAATCTGAAAAACTATTCAAATGAAACTTGTAATTTATTCTTTAATCTTACTAGTATACTTATTGGCAATTAAAAAAATATGAGTAACGATCTTTTAAATAGTATTTGGGAATAGAAGTTTTGGCTGGGTTTTTGTACGGAAAATAATCTAAGTACATTATATTTTTATTTTTGAATCCAAAATAACTTTCTTGACATCATATCGAAAATTTAACTAGGTGAAGTCATATAAAAAAATACAAACAAATATTTTAAAAAACGATACAAAAATGTATAAAAATATTTCCATATTTTAGTACAAAAGAATAAACTTTGTTTAAAAAAATCATTACAAATAGAAGACATGTTTGTCACATAAAAATCAATATTTGTATATTTAGGTAAGATTCCATATTTTAGTAAACTGTATTTTTTTTTGAAAATCGTAGGGGGAGAAAGTTTTGAAAAATGCATTAGAAAACTGCGTTTGCGTTACGTATGCACTTTTTTAACAATAATTTTGTTTAAAAACCTCCAGTTATAAAGTAGACAAGTGCATATTCCAAATATCGTTTAAATAAGTAACATGCGATGTACAATTAAAAAGTTATGGCACTTCAAAGTGAAGCACTTTTAGAATTTTTATCAAATTTAAGAAAATTAAAAACGTGCATAAAATCGCGAGTTTTTACAAATTTCGAGATCTTTAGAAGGCTATGTGCAAGTGGGACTATAAAGTATTCATATACAAAATATAAAAAAAATCGGAGAACCTCAGAAAAAAAATTTTGATTTTTCAGTGTTCTTTGCTGGAATGAATGATATAATAAAAAATTATAAATATCTGTAAAAAAAAACAGTGGATAAAAAAAGGTATGAATAAAATAACGCGAATATTCGTAGATTATTAAGAACTTTAAATTTCAGCTTAAAGAAATCCACAATGTAACAGCTGAAAACGCTGGTGTACTTTTTGATTTATTTATTTTTCTTTTGTTTTATTTATTTATTTGTCATATACAGCTGATCACTGTTAAGTAATGTTGTATTTATCTTCAAGCAATTTAGTAGTATTTTTGGTATTTTTAAAGGAAAAGTTTAAAATATCCGGTCTGGCACCACTATGATTTGTAAATACGTAAAACACAATAATTGACACACGTAAGTATAGGCGAACGATAGCTTTCGAAATAGAGAAACCCAAATTGATTCGAATTCGAGTGACTAGATTTCTTTCGACTAGGTTTTCGTTCGAGATCGAGGAACAAGCCATTATAGTTCGCTAACAGCATTTTTTATCGTTGTACAAAATTGGGCCCAAAAGTTTAGTATTGCTGAGCATTAGGGCGGGTCGATTTAAAAATCGCTCAACGTTCAAGGAATATCAAAATAAGAAACTTTGCCAAAGGAACCATACCTCTAAAACGAATTCTGATGTCCCGACTTTTGACCCGTAGGGTAAAATTTTGAAAAAGCCCACTTTGATATTTCAGAAAGTAGGAGGAATATCTCCAAGATTATGGGAGCTGCTTCTTCTCCGGAAGACTCGCTAGCAGATCAATGCATAAATCATCATTCTAGGTGACCGTTAAGGGGTTAAAATTTAAGTTGAAAGAAGCCTTTTTAGCCGTGTTTTTATAGCAAAATATACAAATATCGGGATAGAGATATTTCAGATAGTAGGAGGAGTCTTTCCAAGATTAGGGTCTCTATTTTTTCTCCGGAAGACGCTCTAGCAGATGAATTTATAAATTATATTCGATTGGGTTGGATTCGATTGGGGCACTCTAAATGTGTCAAAGTGGAATTTTTAAAAATTTGACCCTACAAAAGTCGAGACATCAGAATTCGTTTTAGAGGTATGGTTTTTTTTTGGCAAAGTTTCTTATTTTGATCCCTAGAATACGATTTTCCTTGAACGTTGAGCGATTTTTTTGCCTCCAAACAAATCGACCCGGCCCACTGAGCATAATTTTGGGAATATATTTATAAATTTTTTTTACACTACATCTTTCAATTTAAAACAAGTAATAAATAAAATTATTTGTTACATATTTGGCAACTGTGATTATATAGTTACTGTATTAATTTTAGTTAGATAAAATATAAATTAAATTGTTAAATTCACAAAATTTTAGTTATATTTTGCTAAAATCAGCAAAACCTTTTGCTAAATATTTGTAGACAAACGAACTATACTTACAGTATATTTTGCTAAAATCAGAGTTCGAATTTAAACACTATCAAACGTTTTTCTATCGTTCTGTTTTGCTTTTTGCTGAAACTCAACACAATCATTTTGTTGTGCACAGTAAACATAAACACAAAATTTCTTTATTTTCATTTTGATTTGTAAACAGAACACAAACACTTTCACAAACTAGTTTTCGATGAGAGGCCGGAACTAAACGATTTTGTTCTGTTTGTTCAATATTTCAAACAGTTTGATTTTGTTGTGTTTATGGAATGGAACAAAACTATTTGTAAACCGTTCTTAGTGTTTATGTCATATTACAAGTGAAAAAAATTTTCATTGCATTTTATGAATATTTGCATTAGTTTCATAAAAAGTTCCAACGGAGGAATTGCAGTGAAATTTCATAAAACTAATGCAAAAAAAAATTGATAACATGCAGAAAAATCATTTCTTTATTCTGCCAACCACAACGTAAAAAACGCGTTTTAATGTTTAAGTTGAATGAACACTAAAAAATAACCACTACGAAATAATAATGTTTGACGAAAGAAACATTTTCGTTTTTTTCCGTTTGTTATACTACAAACAATGATTTGAGCACTTGTGTTGTGTTTATAAACACGAACGAAACAATAGAGATCGTTGTATTGGTTTTTTTGATAGCAACGTTATGTTAGTGGTATATAAATTTTCGAACTCTGGCTGAAATCAACATAAATATTTGCTAAAAAATTGTAGACTGCTATTTGCAGAGGGCAGATATTTTTTCAATAAAAAAAAATTATGAAAATATAAGTTTTTTTGTGATTATTTTGTCTACTAATATTTTGCTGATTATAGCAGATTACTTTGTTAATTGAAAGTAATATAGTTGTATAATTACATAGCACTTCAATAATATTCCCACAGTTTTTTTTTCTGCGTGTAGTAGATTTCAGATAGTTATTTTTTCTACATTTGCAAGTGTTTTTACAATTCTAATATTAATTGCACGTTAGTTTTTTTGACCGTTTTTAACAGTTTTTTTTTTCTTACTTTTAAAGTTTTTTTCAGAAGTTAAACATTACAAAATGTTTAGTAATTTTTATGAAAAACACAGTTATCACGTGTAGGAAATCTGCCTAAAGCTATTTTACTTTAATTCCAAAACCGCTTCAAACATTTTATTCTGAGAGTTGCAAAATTATTAACACAAAAGGCATCACTGTGATACTTACACTTGATTTCCTTGAGTGTATTCCTTGGTAACTTGAATCAATAATCATGTTTGGCATGTAAACACTCTCAGCGTCCGCAGAAGACTCAGACCTTGGTCGCCTCCATGCATCGTGGTCGTTGGTTACACCTGTTAGTTGCGATATTGATAGCATGCCGGTGTGGTTTATAACTGTATTCTCCTCACTGTAAGTAGACACGCATAAAAATTATGACATTTTCAAACATTAATTCTTTAATCAACCTTGAATTCGAACGCTTTGAGGAGTCTTTTTTCCCAGCCTGCAAGTTGGGTAAATCTTTCTGACGTTTTTTTGTTTCTTTCCAAATGCGGTAGTAAAGGAAGCACATAATTGTGACGGGGAAATAAAAAGCCGCCAAAGCTGTTAAAAACGTAATATACTGATTTGTTTCGATGAACTGAATGTAGCATTCATCTTGCGGAACCGTACGCTTCCCTTCTATATATGGCCAACTGTATATCCAAGGTGGCCACAGGATCAAACTGATGCCCCATGCTGCTGCTATCATAACAGCTGCTCTGTTAGTCGTTCTCTTGGCACGATACGTAAGCGGCCTTGTTACACTGAAATACCGATCAAAGCTAATGATAAGAAGGTTAAGAACTGAAGCATTCGATGCCAAATAGTCTAGGGCCAGCCAGGTATCGCAGATATGAGAACCGAGTGGCCAGTATCCTACAATCGTGGAGACAGCAAACAAGGGCATGGATATCAATCCGATTGCGAAATCAGCAATGGCCAGTGAAAACAGAAAGTAATTGCTTATTGTTTGAAGCTGCTTGTCGATTTTGAATGAAATCATAACCATGACATTTCCAACCACGGTCAACAGACTTAGAATACCTGCAATAACGCCCATAAAAATCATCGACGATAGCGAGTAGCGTGGTCCACGATTATCCATAATGTTTGTAAGGTTCATTGGATTCGTGACGGAATCATTACCAAAAAAAACAACAGTTGTTATGTTTTCAATTATTTCAGACATAATTGTACCATGAATAAATGTGCTATATGATGGAGGTGGTGCTGTAGACGTAGTTGTTGTAGTCGTCGTGGTTCTAAATGATGGTACAAGTGGTTCTAATATGTTCGGTGGTCCATGAGCAGCTAGTGCTAGACTTAAATATGGAGTCATTATTGTAGTTCAATTTCTAAACTGTAAAGAGAACAAATAAAAAGGAAAATTAATAGTGTGTTTTGTCTGCTCCAAATGGTATTTGTTGAATTTTCGAAAAAAAAATAGGCAATCCAGTAATTTGGCAGATTTAAGTGTTATTTAAAGTGGGGAGAGCTCTGCACTCTTTATTGATATTTTTTGAATAAAACTTTTAACAAATTAAAAATCTATTAAGGAATCCATCGCTCTTTCAAAATGCACACATGCTCTAGAAAATCGGTTACCACAAACATTTGCTTAACGGGTCACTTAAGACTTATATATACCTGATCAAACCATGACTTCTGGTGGGTGGTGGATTAGAATGAGGCTGAAGATGACCTAGTCGCTTAAGTCGAAACTGCGGCACTCCCTCTAGCGCTGATCCTCACAAGATTTTTTTGTCTTTCTCTTACATTTATTAACAATTAGTGTTCTCTATTTATAATAGTAACCTATTAAATATGGTCTCAAACCTGACAACTCAAATTCAATCAAGCTACAAACATGGTGTTTGTATTAACAATAAATGTTATAAAGCAATTTTTACAAGGTGTTTTTTCTCAAAAACATATTTAAGATGTTTTGAAAAGAATATTTTACCTTTATATAATGACAAAATGTACAATTTACCTGTATACTACACTACTCGAAAAGCTTTTAACACAAACTATCCAAAAAAAAAAATGATTTTCCTTGAATTAATTTCTGATTGTGTGATATTTACTTTGTCATTTTAATTGCCTTTGAGTCAAGAAAGATACTTTCAGCGAGTTTCAAAGTCGATAATAAATAGAAAAGGTGCACTGAATTTTTCTAATTTTGTTTGATGTTTTTAATGAAGAACATGAAGAACATTTCACCAATGGAGAAGGAGCTGGTCGAATACGTGGGATAGTACCAAACTCTATTACGCCTCAAGCATTATTGGCATATAAGTTTGCTATGCCCGAAGTTTACATATGCCCGAGATGTGATTCCGATGATGACTTGGAATGAATCCATACCATTTAACAAATTAAAATGTTTATTGTGATTTTCACAAATTTTGTTGTATTCGCCACCACCAAGCAAATAAAATTTTATAATTTTTCTTAAATTTTCCAAATCAGGTGTTTTACTTGCATTTTTCTATATTTTCAACAATTTTTTAGGGGGTGGCAACCTGTAAGCATTTTTTTAATGGTTCGATTTTAGGAACTTTCGAAAATTTGAAATAAAAGTTTTGTTTTTTAAAATTTAAATAATTTGTATCTCAGGATAGTGAATTGATATTTTCTATTGCCAACCTATGATTATGACAACAATACATAGATTTAATTATGAGTTTTGGGCAAAAATCTAATAGGTGGCAACCTGCCATCCCCTACTTATTTTCTCGAACTCTATTAGACATAGGGTAAAACTTGTGATAGGACATGGTCCAATCTTTCAAGTTTCAAGAGACATTGAGATATTTAAAATTGATTCATTCCATTTCCTACAAGACACTGACATATTCCAATTGTCGTGTAAAAGTTAAAAAAGTTTAAGTTTTTATTTAGTAGTATAGAAATTTAAGCATTGTTTGTTCGATTTGATTTACAAAAAGTGATTTTTATAAACGTTTACCTCCTGATTCCAAATTTCGTCTTCAAATTTGTTTATTCCATTATAAAATTTTTTTAAAAGAGAAGCAACACTCAGGAAATCCTTCTTATTTCTCAATGTGTTGCTTGCTTTCTTATTGTGTTGCTTGAGATGAACGGCGCGGAAGGATGAAGGGCTTCAAACATGTCAACACTGTAATTGCTCGAGATGATAAGTCATAGAATAGTTGTTGCTCGCCACCTGATGGAGAGTTTTCGAACTTATTGAAGCTTTTTTTTTTTTCTTAGCCCTGATTCTTTATTTTACTTCGGTGGGGTTAAGTGCTATGGGAACACTGAAGGTGGACGATGCGATACGTATGAGGAATAAAAACCTGATACGTACTATTTTCCTAAATTAATGCTGTTGTCACCTGAGTTCGTACCCGGTACCGGGACATAAACAAGATAATAGAAACGACGCATCCTTTGGATAAGGTATGTATTAGTTTATTAATTTGGCCGTTGACGCCCAATGGGATATATATGTACCATGGATTTTTTCATAGAAGAAGTTTGCAAAAAAGATTTTTGACTGACACTTTTGATTTGTAATGTTGGTTACATAAACACGAATCCGCAGAAAAAATTTTAATTTTTACAGAAGTGTAGGGAATAAGATATGAGAAATGTTAAGCCTGGATATTGAAAACAATAGGGATGAGTTTCAGATGATATAATAAATTTTGTGAAAAAGTCATAATACGCGAACGAATATATCAAAACCCGGGGTTTTCTAATTTTTATGTTAAGATTTCTCGAAAAGTTGATGTGATGGAAAAATCTGATATTCAAAATCCGATTCAGCGGACCTCAAGCCGTTAGAAAAGTATGCTTTAGTCCTAGGGTATTACCCTCTCTTAAATTTTGTTGGCCTGTGTTGTCATAACTTTTAAATTTTTCTATACCTAATTCTAGAATACCCGTGTATTCTTTTGAAAAATTCTGATTTCATATTAATCGCCTACTAAAATACATACTCTCAAACAAAAGTCATCAACATTTTTGCTGGAAGATTCCTTGCAGAAAAATTGTTGATATCAGCAAAAAAAAAAGTAGCAAGGGTTCTCACAGCAAAAATGGTGCTGACTTTACAGACTGTTTTTTTTAGTGTAGTATATAAGAAAACCTAATGTTTAATATTCCATTTCTTTTCAGTAGTTGCGATTAAATCAGATATGAAAAGAGCAAATTTATATTTATTAATAAAAAAAACAAAGTACATTTCGTAAAACAGTAAAATATCCCATTGAAGAAGAAGCTTCAACTTTGAACTTACATGTTCAATATCTCTTATATGGGGTTTCCACATGTCGTTCGCCGCAAGCCTGCATGAGTTTTCTTTGATTGACTGCATGTGTTTTCTTTGACTTGCACTTAAAACCAAAATTCAATAAAGTCAGCAACATTTTTGCTGGGAGGATCCTTGCAGAAAAATTGCTAGTATCAGCGAAAACATTGCTAAGCTAAAACTTGATCTGAAATCGCCACTTTAAAGGCACAACAACCAAACCCGTATTGTAAAATGTTAGAGGCACACCTCATAGAGAGAAATTTAGTGTCCGGCAGAGTGTTCGGAGTTCGGCCAAACAGTGGTGTTCTGTCAAGTTCGGCGTTAGGCCAAATAAAGCATAGAAAAAATATGGTTGCAATATGTTTGCGGCCGCAAAACTAATTTTCCTACAGCCACAGATGGTTGTTTCTAATAAATCATATTTCACTAATGATACGGTTGTTTTTCGTATTATTATCAAGGACTAAGGACACTTAAAAGTGTTAAAAATCTTAAAATATACACTAAAAATTCAAAAAAATTGTTTTTAGTTTTATTAAAAACTTAACATAAAACATCACAAAAAAGTTTTAATTTAATCTAGTTGCTTCTTAAAATACAAAGTATAGAGAGATTATAAAATACTTAAATGAAATCTTCATTTATATAACTAAATAAATTTTTCTTTATATTTTCAAACGTAAAATTTAATCTTTTTGCTCTTAAAAAGTTTTTGAACATAGAAAATGACCGCTCAATGTATACGGTTTTGATCAGTGCATGTTTATACAATGTTATTTCTCTTTTTGTGTATTTCTGAGTTTGTTATACAAAGTGTTGAGATAAACAAGTCATATACATGTGTTTTTTCTAAAAAGCTTAACTGTAATTTTGAGACAAGGGAGACACTGTAAAATAATTATTTTTTATGTTTTTAACCAATTTTAACTAAATTTTAAAGTTAATTTGTATTGTTTAATGTATATTCTTTGCATACGCTTTGCACAATAAATATTATAAACATAAAGTTTGCATTCTAATTTCAAAAGACCAGCTTGGATCCTCTTTAGTCTATATGCTATATTTAAAGTATTTTTTAGGAAAAATTAAAGAATATGCATTTCAAGCAAAATAAGTGAAAATATGCACTAACAAATCGATGCCATTTTAATGCAAATTCTTTGATTCGCAAAGATATTTTGCTTACCGAGTTCTCAGACTTAAGAGGAAAAGCAATAATTTGCACGAGCTTCCGGCGCCTGAATATTATCTTATTTAAGTGCGATCATGTAAGTAATCATTTTAAATTTGTTATAGATGCGCCAACTATAAGATGATTAGTCTGTTTTTGCGAAAAATTATGAAAAATAAATATACATTTTTGTGCCCGAAAAATGACCTGAAAGGAAGAAAGAACGGTGGACACTTTCCACCGTATCTTCATGTTCTATCAGCGGTAAGGTCCCCAACACCGCAACAACGTACAAGAAGATTGTGGTGAATTTCATGAATTTAGTCAACATTCAATGACCCGAATTTGTGAAAAGGTAGCCAGGGTGTTTGCTAAAAAGGCCACGACATATATTAAAATGCCAACTGCATCTGGCACAATTAGTATATTTAACAAATCATGTAAATACATATAAAAAATAACATAAATGTAAACAAATTATGAAATATAAATATCTTATATTACCTTTTTATCTTGTTCCAAGTTAAATGATCTTTTTATAACTTTTTATCTGATAGTGAATTTTTATTGTTGATCTATATAAATTGTATGTGAGTTGTTGGTTAGTTCGGTTAAAGATCATGAATATCTGATTTTTAAAAAATCAGAGTTGCTTTGAAAAAAAGGTTCCACCTATAGAATTACCCTGTGGCATCATAGAAATTCATGGTTGATTTTTTAAATTTAAGTTGACAGATTAAAATGTATTATGAATAAACTCTATGCTAACAAGCTTCTAAGCAAAAAATGCATTCTAGTAAGCAGCTCTTTGTTTGCGATGTATAAGTAACTGCTAACTTTAACATATGAATATAGCTGTAAGTAAATAGTAATAAAAAACAACACGACTGAAACAATCTTATATAATGTGATCCTTTTTTAAATACAGTTTAGTATGACATCATGTATAGTAAGATACAATTTTAATTGCCACTGTAATTTATCGTAAAACGGCATATTAAATTGTATTTTCCAATATGTTATACTATACGTTATTAGACGGGCAATATATAAATGGATTGGCAGAATTGAATTATTTTATGGGATTAAACAATGTATTGCTCCATTTAAAAAACATACTTTCTTAAGTTGTTTAAAAGTAACGTTTTTGTTTTGAAATTCATAACTCCTACTCAAAATTTTAATAAGTTTGTTCGATAACATAAAAATTTGTACAAATTCGATTAAGTTTGTACAAGCTTTTACTGGGAGGTGCTCGTTTCCACATATACTTAGTTAGAAAAAACAGAGAGTAAAAGCTTCTTTACTCTAACTTTACGTAAAATTTAAATTGGGATCTTAATAATCGAACAATAATAACTAGCCCTGTATTCAATTTAACAAATTTATTTTTACTTGACCATTTATGTACAATAAGATCCACCATTTTTCGGATCAAATTGTATTTCAATTCATTTCTTTGTTGCATCTTATTATTTTTTTTTAATCGGGAAAAGTACACTCAAAAAAAGTCTGCAAAGTCAGCTACATTTTTGCTGGGAGGATCTTTGCAGAAAAATTGCTAGTATCAGCAAAAAAAATCTAAAGTCAGCGAAACTGTTGCTGACTTTTTTTAGTGTACACATGATTTAAGGTCTATTGTACAAAATTATGATAATATGATTATAATATGGTAATAAACGAGGACGAAATTCTTCTCCATGGTCCAAATATATATACTAGGATTATAATATGACGACAATATTTTTATGAGTGCTTTATGCTATACTCACATGTTTCCATTATTTTATTTTCCCTGGGTATAGCATATTGTTGCTGCACTGGCAAAATAAACTGTGCCCTAAAAAAGAGAAAGTTTATTTTTGCTTTTTAAATTTATTTAAACATAGCATGGGGACAATATAATGATTTACATGACTCCATAATAACACAAAGCTTATTCTTCAGCGCAAGGACAATTTGATTACTTCCCGTAAAAAAAACGATTAGATTCAAAGAAATGCAATTTGATTTAATTATATCAGTTTAAATTTTGTTGCGAATAACTTCATATAAGATAAGATGTGATTATATATGGAATTCTCATTTTACGTTTCTTTTATATTCGGTGATTTATAATTTCATATCCAAAACAACGCTTTCTTTTATATTATTTTATGTGTCATATACAATCAGATATTCTTGACTAAATTATAAGTGTGTTCGATTACTTTCCCAGTAAAGTCCAGTAAAAATTACTCAGTAACAAAATTACAGAGAGTAAGACAAATTTACAAAAAAGTAAACGAACGTAAAATTTGTAAGAATTGGTAAAATATATAAAACAGCTGATTTTAAATACCAAATATCAAAAAAAAATCAACTGGTCGTTATGGAAGAGATAAAAGTTAATTGAAATTGTCGACCAGAAATAATTTAGAATGTTTTTTAATTTCTTCCATAGTTAATTCTTTAATATTTTGCACTTTAAATCCATAAACAATTAAAATTTAATTTAATATTTTTTTTTTTTGTTTACTAAAAATACAAGCATATTTTTTCAATCATATGTTTTTTTCTTCTTACAAATTCTTACTGGCAAAAATTTATCCAGTAAAAACTTGTAAGTTTTTTGTCAACAACCTGTCACTTTACTCTCTCTTCTTACTATTTTTTACTAAGTATTTTTGTGTAAACGAACACCTTCCAGTAAAAACTTTTAAAAATTTTTGTGTTATCGAACACACTTTATATTTGATTGCAAATAAATTTATATACTGCGGAATACAAAACGGTATAAAGAACATATGATCCATCATTTTAGATATTAGACTTTAGGAAATCATATATTGAACCTGCGAATCAATTGATAAATTTTAAACTCAGAATCTAATAAATTAGTTTTTTTTAATTTTTATTAGATTTATTTTTACAAAACAGATTTAAAATAGAAATTACGTTTCTTACAAACAACCTTTCAACCTGTTCATATTTGTTTGTTCAGATTTGTTGTTAACCTGTTCAGATTTGTTTGTTTTAAGTTGTAAGTGTAAATGTAACGATAAAATACAAATCTTCAGATAATACAAAAAAATACCCTAAAAGTATGATTTATCGTTAATAATTAATTTTATAATACTCAAGTAAAAAAGTTTTGTTATAGTTATATATAACTTGATGCAGTTGTTTATAATGATATATTACAAAATATATATAAATATATAACTACCCATGCAGAAAAATACAATCGGCACAGTTTTGGCAAAGTGTCGGCGACGGTCGGTTATACGTTGGCAGAACGTGAGATTAACCATCTATACAGCATTATCCCTTACCCGATTGATAACAGCGAACAACCGTTGGTTTAGACGAACTTGCCACCGAACTTTTTTACAAGGGCTAAATTTAATAATAAAATCAACACATCGTCCTTTTACACAATCACAAAAAGCAGCAACTATACCCATGTAGAATTGTATAATTATATCCGAAAAACGTAAACATTTTATTGTATCTTATTAGAGCTAATCTGATACAATTAGACATAATTTGATACAATTAGATCTAATTTGATGTAATTAGATAGTGTCCGACTTTTTTCCTCATCCAAATGTACCAAATTGTATATGATGTGATCCAATTACATCCAATTAGATACAATTATACAATGCAATTACATGTGACATATATCTTCTTAATATATATATAAAATGGATATAGTTCATTCGTGGCTGTCATGACTAGACAGGCGTGTAACGACGATCGATATTAATAGTTTATTTATTATTATTTGCAAAACGCATTTTTACGGTGCGTTGTTGTTTTACTTAAAATATTTGTTTTTTAATAACAAATACAAGAGAATTGGACTCTATAAATTAAACAAAAAAAACGTTAAAAATGAGTGAGCTTAATGCTCTAAACCAGTGAAGGGCACTTTTGCAAATCCTATGTACGCGTGCATAGGAAAAAAAATGCTGCTTAGTGTGACGTCGACACATGTACACTATAAACTTCTTCGTGTGGTCTCTGGCAATGTACGTTCGGCTGTTGCTCTGTTGTCATTTCGTCAAAAATATTTAAATCAGTTGCAGATCAGCACTTGTTGAAGTAAGATCTCGCTACGCAACTTCTTAATTACACCCAAAGAAAAATGGGAATATGCACTGCTGCCAACCCAATTAGTTCAAAAATCGTCAAATTTAATTGAAAAAATCTTCAAAATCGTCATTATGAGAAATCGTCATTCCGAAAACTATTTACATTTCAATAAAAAATTTAAATTTTACGTTTTAATCATTTTAACTTTTTTAATTTTAATATATTTTACAATTTAAAAGTTCTTTTTTACTAGTTCCTTTACAAATGACTCTGAGTCTTAAAAACACAACTCCCAATACTTATTTCTGGGAATAGAATTTTAAAATCACTGACCTTTTTTAAAATCTGCAAAATTCCTTTAGTTTTAAAATTTTTTCCGATATTTGGTTTCACAAAATTTGGGCATGCATACAATAAAAAGGGAATTAAAGAAAAATATTGATTTACCTACAATCAAATATGTAGAAAATCACTCTTTTATCAGTGATTTTGATGCTAAATGATTTAAATTATTAAAAAAATAAAGATTTTGGATTTGAATTTGTAAAATATATAAAAAAAATCCATTCGAATTTCGTTATTTTTTAATTAAAATTAAAATAAACCGTTCAAAATTATGGAGTTTATATGTGATATGATTTTTTATTCGATTTGAGATCATTTTATCACATTTTCCTACGATGTTTTAAACAAAGAGAAACTTGATCAAATTTTGTCAGTAACTTTTAGAGAAATAAATTAAATTTTTATAAATCGTCATTTTCCATACAATAAATTTTGTGAAATCGTCAATCGTTATTTTATCATATTTCACTTCAAAAATCGTCAAAATGGAGACAAATCGTCAGAGTTGGCAGCGCTGGGAATATGATTTTTTTTTATAGAGAGCATGGATGGTGAGGCGCAATGCGTGATTTGTTATCGCGTTATAAGTAACAAAAGTTTGTTTTGTTTAAGAAGACATTACTACTATTGCCATGGAAATTACGATAACCTGAGCGGGGGTGATCGATCGCTGAAACTATTTCAATTAAAAGCTTAATTTTTCTTAAAATTTATTTTTGACGAAACTAGTATTCATCATCATACCAGTTTTCAATTAATAAGAGAAAATGTTTCATTGCCTCTAAAAAAGGCATCCTATGTAGTTGCTTTGGCTTTGGCAAAGCAATATCGCCCATTGAAGGATGGTATTTTTTTTTAAGATTTAACATCAGATGTTTTGAACTGTTTTGGTGAAAATGTCAAGAAGGTTTGAAACATTCCTTTATCTCGACGTACAGTTGCACGTAGGACGGAAGAGATAAGTAAATTGATTCATTCTGCGGCTAAAACTAGACTGATAAATTGCAAATATTTTTCATTATCTATTGATGAAAGTTTAACCTGTTTTGATGAAGTTTTAGAACTAGTTTCTCTTCATGGTAATGTTACGGGACAAGTTCAAATAAAATAATAATAATAAAACAAAAAATCTTTTACTTTCGACTGAAAAATTTTTCGAGTGTTGAATTAGTGAGCGTCATTCGTTTTCTGCTGCTTCCCACACAAGCATAAATGTGGTAGTATGTGTGTTGCCCTTCACTGCTCTAAACCCAAAATCAAAAAAAGACAATAAAAATGTTAATAAAGAATATGAAAATAAAAGAAAAAGTGATGTTGAAATTTGCTCAATGTCTAAGCACTTAAAAAATAACTATTGGTCTATTCTAGAGAATAGACCAATAGAAATTTGTAAAATATGTGCAAAATAAGGAATGCTCAGAGAACCAAATTCCTACGTCATCAAAAAACGTAGTTGCAAACAACACTGCAACTAGAGAACATAGTTCAAATAGAGAGAACACAAATAGTCATAAAAACAACAAAAAAAAATCCACCAATAAATGTATTCGATGTAGAACATAATAAACTAATAGAGTTCATTAATACGCATTAAATATTACAGAATTTAAAATAAAAGAATTTAATAACAACAAAGTATCCCTATATACGTAATCGTCATATGATTACTATAGAATCAAAGCGTATTTAGAAAAATCAAAAGGAAAGTTTTTTTCATATACTCCCAAAGACATAAAGAAAAAGTCTTACGTATTAAAAGGCCTAAGTGCCAATTTGATAATTTATGATTTTTAAATGTTAGCCCATTTTCAACAAAAAAATTATTAAATAACTATCAAAAATTGGCAATCTATTTGGTTCAAATTACCGCAGATAGTAAAGTAAATGAACTTAAAACAATTAAAGGTATCCTCTATCGTTGTATTCGATGGGAGACCCTTCAAAAACCTGAAATACCACAATGTAGAAACTGTTCACGCCAATTGCTTCTTATACCGAAGATGTGTTAAATGTTATCAAAATCATAAAGCCGGAAAGTGTTCATTACAAGAGGTCCCAGATAATGACACCAACAAATACGGTCGCCCAGCACTACAAAGGTTGTAAAAAATATAAAGAGTTGCAGCAAAGACTGCGCGCTAAAAAACTTACTCTTACCCAAAAACGATCAACTAATCCAACAATTTACGTCAATGATAAGACAAGTTTTGCCAAATATGGTAAAAAGCAACAATCCACAAATGGAAAATATAAATAACCCAATCAACAATATACTGGAACAACTAAATAACTCCATGTAAAATCTGGCAAATCAATTAATCAACTTAAATAAACACTTACAGCTACAAACGTCTAGAATAGACACCCTATTCTCAATACTGGAAGCTTAAATTATTACGATGGATGTTACAATTAAAAAACCCCTTAATATAATCCATTTAAATATTAACTCATTAATTACATTAAGTAGAAGATACGGCCTTAATAATTTTTGAAGTAATCACAACCCTGATGTAGTGTCACTTAATGAGACTAAACTTAATAGAAAGGACGCAAAAAGAGCCGGTGGGACTGCTTTTTTGATTAAGAGTGCTACAAAATACTTTAATTATACTAATAGTATTATTAGCAATTTGAATATTTAGAAACAAGCATCATAAAATACCTTTACCAACCAATAAAATTTTATATGTTATATCAGCATATTTTCCTGCAGGAAAAAACTGCAACTTTTTAAATTCGGAATTATCGAAACTTTTTCAGTCATTAAATCTAGCAAACTTAAATCACTACTACTATACTACTATATTTTAGCAGGGGATCTGAATTTATTCAGATGTACGCATCTAAAACTCCCTCATATCCACGATGTGGCTCCTTCTTAGATTTACGTATAGAGCAATTCCATATGAAAACGATCAAAATTGGCAAATTTTTGGACGACCCCTCTCCGATTTTAAAATCAATAGTCTCAATCGATTGCCCAGCAAAAAATAATGTACCTACATATTTTTTTTTTTTTTATAGTGACTGGTTTAGTGGTGGTGTGCACCACTGTCATGTGACAAAATTGAAGAATTCTTCATAAGGGACCTCATTGAAAGTTTTTTTTTAAAACAACTTTCAATGAGGTCCCTTATGAAGAATTCTTCAATTTTGTCACATGACAGTGGTGCACACCACCACTAAACCAGTCACTATAGAGCAATTCCATATGACATGTGACAAAATTGAAGAATTCTTCATAAGGGACCTCATTGAAAGTTGTTTTAAAAAAAACTACTAAAGCGATCGCAACGAGTGATAGCTCGTTGGAAAGGTATTGAATCAGGCTTTAATTGAAAAATAAAATTTTCCTAATTTTTTTTGTTAAATAATTAAAAATAACTCAATTATAAAAAATATAAAAACAATGAGAACAAGGTGGTCTCTTAAATGCTCTTCTCCTGTCCAAACAAGGAGTCGGGGCCCATTTTTTTATTGCTGATTCTTAAAGCAAAAATTATGAGGAATCCAAAAAAAAAAAAAATTAGCCGGAAAATTTAGGAGCTTCTGTGGAAAATCGGAAAATTTAATTTTCATGCGAAAATTTAATTTTCATGGGAAAAAAAGGTAAATTTCTGAGAAAAATTAGGAAAATTTTATTTTTCAATTAAAGCCTGATTCAATACCTTTCCAACGAGCTATCACTCGTTGCGATCGCTTTAGTAGTTTTTTCCCTTATGAAGAATTCTTCAATTTTGTCACATGACAGTGGTGCACACCACCACTAAACCAGTCACTATAAAAAAAAAAAAAAATATGTAGGTACATTATTTTTTGCTGGGCAATCGATTGAGACTATTTATTTTAAAATCGGAGAGGGGTCGTCCAAAAGGTGATCGCTTTCATATGGAATTGCTCTATATCTGACTCAAGATTGGTTATACACAAGGTAAACAATTCATTAAATTGTCAGGAAACCCTAGATTACGATGGTGATCATAATGCAATTAAAACTCAAATTATATAAGTAAAAAATGATACCCCACTTACCCTTTTTAAAGAACAAATTGATTTGAAATTTAGTTATAGCATAGCTAACTGGAAGAAATTTAAAAATAATATGATATCTGAATTGAAAAATATCGAACTGATACCAAATGACAGAAATCTAACAAATTCAGAAATAGATTTTTACTTTCTGAGACTTAATAAATTTTTGCAGAACTCAAACGAAAAATCTGTACCCAAATGTAATGATCATAATCCAATTGAAATATTTACTAATTCGACTAAAAAAAAACTTCAATCTAAAAAAAGTAAAATAGTCACCATTATCAAAAAACAAAATAGACTAGATATTAGTTTGACACAGCTAGAATTAAATCTTATAAAAACCAAATTAGAACTCATAAAAAAGCTTATATCCGACAACTTTACCTTGGCGTACAATAAACACTTTCGGAACTGTTTAGTGAAATTAAAAAACAATTTAAAAACTCGCAACCTCTTAAGGTGGATATTATTAAAATACCATAAGAAAACGAAATTGTAATTAAAAATGCAGGAATAAGCCCTGAGGTATTAGAAACAGATGGTAACAACTTTCTAGTGAAAGATGATACTCAGAAATTGAACGTTATTGGAGCCTACTTTGAATCTGTTCACTCTCATAAAGAGATCGATATTGATAATATCTTGCATGTACAAGTTGAAAATTGTTTCTATAGATTTTTAGAAAGAAAAACCAGTATGAGCGCAATAAATGAACTATTACCACATTTACAGCATTTAAAAAAATCAATGATTTGAGTGAATTTTTTACTGATAATTACTTTATTACTAAAGATTGTTTTGAGAAATACTCCAGGGGAAATTATTTTTGAATATTCTACCCTCTTTAACAATATGCTCAATAATTCATACTTTCCTTACTGCCATACCTAAACAAGAGCGGCCAGCGTTTTCTAGCTGTCATGTCTCATGTCCATACAATTTGTATGTAGCATCCCGAAATAACGCGGCGGCAACGCGGCGGCAACTCTTTGCAATTGGAAAATCCGATTTTGACAGAGCGTTTCATAGTGAAGTTAGTTGCAAAAGACAACAAATGTAAACCAGGGATGGCAAAGTTGATACTATAGTACTTTTTTTAATACTATTCGATGTTCCAAAGTACTCCCGCGGCTCATTTGATACTATTGGACGATTTAAAGTTTTTAATTCATTTTATTTTTTTAATTTTTATTAATATATAAATTTTATTAATATATTGCTCGCAACTTCATAAATAAAGATGTGTTAGATAATTGCACACCGTTACAATTAAACACCCACGATAACCATATTCCGCTAAACGACGTTTTTTGTGGTACGGAAGATGATTTGTGTATAAATACTAATCAGATTGAATCCAGTACTGTAAATCCGATAAAAGAAAATTCCAAAAAATGTTATATTAAATTTTGTGAGGACTTAAAGACCAGAGTAAATTTTGATAATGAAATTTTAATTTGGGTCAGTAAGCTTTCACCTGAAAACGTTGTTTGCGGAAGAACCAATAGTATCGTGCCATTTTTGATAAAAAATTTTCCAAACGAAGAAGATAATGTTGACGCCATTAATACCCAACACAGAGCGTTGGCAGATTGGCATGAACTAAAACTTTCTAGAAAGGAAAATATATGTAGTTTCTGGTCGAAAGTATCCAAAATTAAAAATGAGTTAAACAAATATATGTTTCCCGATATTTTAAGAATTGCTACAGGTATTTTATCCATACCACATTCTTCTGCAAACGTTGAGAGAATTTTTTCATGCCAAAATCTGATTAAAAACAAAGGCTGAAACAGACTTCATGTTACAACAGTATCAAATCTAATACAAACAAAAGATTTATTAAATGCAACAAATTCTTGTTGTTACAATTTTAAAATCTCTAACAATTTATTATCAACCAATTTATAAAATTCTTTTTTAGCTGTATTGATTAATTTAATTTGGATCTCATTTGGAGTTCTTTGTTCCTGTACAGTAATTTAAAAAATATACTTTTTTAAAGTAAAACTTTATTTTTTTTTAAATTCGTATAAACATAAATTTATGTTCAATAACATTTAATGTTATTTTAATGCATTTTGTATGAATTTTAAGAAAAATAAAATAAAAAATAATTTTAGTACTCTGAGAGTCGATAAAGTACTATTTGAAAATTTTATTGGTACCGAAACGAAATTCTCATTTCTCATATATTTGTTATTTATGTATATATATTATATTATTATTTATATATATTTGTTATTATACAAAACACAAAACATAAATCAGAAACACCAATATTGTAATGTGCTTTGTTGTTAAAATAATCAGGGTTGTTATATTTTTTATTTTGATAACCCTGTTTTTATCGATTTGACGTAGCGTTGCCGTTCTGGTTTAGGGATGACATTTCAGCGTTAACGCTAGACGTTAAAAAACGTTCCGTTTTCCGCTCTTGTTTAGGTATGCCTGTTATGCATGGAAAGTAGCTAAAGTGGTTGTTAAACCTAAAAAAGACAAAGACACCAGTAACCCAAAAATCTGAGAGCACTTAGTCTACTCCCCAACATAAGCAAAGTTTTTGAAATTTGCATTAATAACAACATAATAAATATGTGTAAAGAAAAAAAATAATAAATGAGAAACAGTTTGGTTTTCAACACAAACATTCTACAATTCATGCAGTACATCTGCTAGTCTCAAATGTTCATTGGAATTTTATCAAATCTCTGGTAACAGGGCTTGCTTAATTGATTTTGAGAAAGCCTTTGATAATGTCTGGATACCTGGATTAATTTGTGAACTATTGAATTAAGGATTTCCATTTCAATTAATTTGCTTAATATTTAGTATACTAAACAACAAATCGTTTCAAGTCTGTGATGGAAAAAAATATTAGTGAAAAGAGATTTATCATTGTTACTGGTCTTCAACAGGTTACTGTAAATGCGCCAATACTTTTTAATTTATTTATTCACGAACTCTTGAACCAAGTTGAGAATATCATTGGTTTTGCTGATGATATAATTTATCACGCTGATGATAAAATCGAAAAAATTATTGATAAGTTACAAAAATATTTTTTTTATTACTGAAAAATTTACAATAGACTGGTAAATGAAAATTAACATAAATAAATGTGAAACAATACTTTTCCGCAAACCTGTGGGAAAATGCAACAGCAACATTAGACGTTATTGGAAGTCATTTAATGTGAGATCCACAAATAACATTTTTATTCCAAATAAACAAGTCGTAAAGTATCTGGGTATACATCTAGATAAGTTCCTTTATTTAAATGATCATGTTAATCTTCAACTAAAAAAGCTAAAAAAGCCAATTGTGATAATATTTTGTTGTTGTTTTTGTTATTTCTTTGATATTTTAAGTTTTGAATCACGCTCCTAGACGAGGACAAGAAATTCTCATTGAGTTTGTGATTTATCATAACAAATATCTTTAGAAAAGTACGAAGTGAAAATACTTGCACCTCTCGGCAATTCGGATCACAGTACTATTTCTGCATCTTTTTCATATTCTACTCTTCGTAGCGTTTCCAACTTAGCGCCAAAACGCTCTATTTTCCTCTATGAAAAAGCTCGTTGGGCCGAGCTCAACGATTTCTTTCGGCATTTTAACTGGAAAATCTGTTTTCTCGACGACAACGTCGATGCCGCTGCAGAAATGGTAGTCAATATTATTATGCTAGGAATGAAACTTTTTATTCCAACGAAGCATATTTCGGCTAAATCAAAACACAAGTGTTGGTTTAACCAGACGTGCAAAAATGCAGTCAGATCCAGAGAGGCAGCGTTTAGTAATTGGCGTTCGAATAAGAACGCCGCTACTGATCTGCACCGCAAAAAGGCGAGAACCGAGTGTGCCAAGGTACTTAGACGCGAAAAGGTTTTATACGAACAGCGTCTACGTGCCAAAGTTCTTTCTGCTCCTCGGGGCAGTAAGACCTTTTGGTCGTTTGTTAAAAGAGTAAGGGATAATGCTAGTTCTTCTATTCCAACTCTTTTAAAGGACGATCAATCATTCACTGACCCGGTTGATAAGGTCAACCTTTTCGCTGAACTTTTTGCAAGAAATTCTTTCTTGCCGGAAAGCGATCAACCACTGCCCGTTCTCGAAAGGGTATCCTATACTATGCCTTCGATTTTCTTTCGGGCCCGGGCAGTCAAAAGGGTTCTTGCGGATCTCAACGTAAATAAGTCACCGGGGCCGGATGGCATATCAGCACTGGTGCTGAAACAGTGCTCTTTAACGTTGGCACGTCCCATTGGCAAAACTTTTCAGCTCTTCGTACCGTGCGGGAATTTTCCCCTCATGGTGGAAGGTGGCCAATGTCCAGCCTATCCCTAAAAAGGGTGCGGCTAACAACCCTGAAAATTACCGCCCAATCGCAATTTGCTCTGCGCTCTCCAAAGTGATGGAGACCATGGTTAACCACCATCTTGTGAAATATTTAGAGACCAATTCACTTTTAAATGATCGGCAGTATGGCTTCCGTAGTGGTTGATCTACGGGAGACCTGTTGGCGTTTCTATCGGAACGTTGGAGCCGGTCAATCCACCGCTTTGGTGAGAGTAAAGTGGTTGCTCTAGATATTTCTAAGGCGTTCGATCGTGTTTGGCACGGGGCACTCGTGACTAAGCTAGTTGCTTTTGGTGTCGGTAATGTCTTCTCTCGATTATAACGAGTTTTCTCAGAGACCGCACTATACGTGTTGTTTTAGATGGGGTCTCATCAAACGAGTTTCAGCTAAATTCAGGGGGTACCGCAAGGTTCTGTTCTTTCTCCTACCCTTTTTCTTATTTTTATTAATGACCTTCTTGGTCAGACCATCAACCCTATCTACTCTTTTGCAGATGACAGCAACATTTGTCATTCATTTTCATTCGATCACAGGCCAAACTCTTTGGAGATAGAGGGCATGCGGCAGAACATGAATGATACACTCAATCAAGACCTTTCTACAATCTCCGAGTGGGGTCGCGCGAATAAGGTCGATTTTAATGCACGCAAGACCCAATGTTGTATGTTAACCCACAGACGGGCTGTGGAATTGACATTGTCATCTGTAACTATGGATGGTATAGGTATTGAGGAATCGGATACTCTTGATGTTCTGGGCATGAGAATACAGTGTGATGTCCGTTGGAATAAGCACGTATTTCAAGTGTCGAAAGAGGCATTCAAGTGTCTCGGTTTTCTAAAACGGTGCAAGACTTACTTCACTCCATCCGATCTCCTTACTATTTATACCAGCTATATCCGGCCAAAAATGGAATACAACTCTCATATATGGGCAGGGGCTCCATTGTCTATTCTGAAGCTTCTGGACCGTGTTCAGGGGAGGGCGGTGAAGCTTATCAATGACAGTAGTGTATCCAACTCTATTGATTCATTGGAGCATCGTCGGAATGTGGGTTGTGTGACACTTTTCTATCGATATTACCATGGGAGATGCTCATCTGAGAATTTAAATCAAATATCCACAAACACTACTCCCTCTTTCCTCCTTCCCATACCTTATTTTCCTGATCAATACAATGCACTGCATGAGTAGGCGGCATCCCCTGAGTATTGGCTAAATTAAAAAAAAAAAAAAAAAAATGTAACTGACACTAATAGAAAACATATGATTTTCTGTTGTTGATTTACTTGAATAAACGTCACTTCATTGCTAGGTCTGTCAAAAAAACAGAGTAGTATTTGGAAGATGACAAAGCCAATTGTGATAATATTTTGTTGTTGTTTTTGTTATTCTTTGATATTTTAAGTTTTGAATCACGCTCCTAGACGACGACAAGAAATTCTCATTGAGTTTGTGATTTATCATAACCAATATCTTTAGAAATTCTAATAACAAAGTCCCCTGAAGATTTCCTTGGGCAGGAATGAAATCCGGATAGTGACACGCCTACATCAGATTGTTTTTCACAATTTGTTAAATAAGTTTTGGGACTTTAGCACATTTAATTACTATAAATGCAATTAATGTTTATCCCGATGAAAATGAATTTAAAATAACAAATATGCAGGTGCTTGTGCAAATTTAAATGTAACTGACACTAATAGAAAACATATGATTTTCTGTTGTTGATTTACTTGAATAAACGTCACTACATTGCTAGGTCTGTCAAAAAAACAGAGTAGTATTTGGAAGATGACAAAGCCAATTGTGATAATATTTTGTTGTTGTTTTTGCTATTTCTTTGATATTTTAAGTTTTGAATCACGCTCCTAGACGAGGACAAGAAATTCTCATTGAGTTTGTGATTTAACATAACAAATATCTTTAGAAATTCTAATAACAAAGTCCCCTGAAGATTTCCTTGTGCAGGAATGAAATCCGGATAGGGACACGCCTACATCAGATTGTTTTTCACAATTTGTTAAATAAGTTTTGGGACTTTAGCACATTTAATTACTATAAATGCAATTAATGTTTATCCCGATGAAAATGAATTTAAAATAAAAATGCTTTTTTTATGTATTACAAATTATTCAAAATTTCTGAATTCAAAGGTTAAGTCAATTATGTATCAGTCCTTAATTAGGCCTATACTTACGTATGGTTGCCAAGTTTGGTACAACTGTATAAAATACATACAGTTTATACAATAAAATTAAGAATTTTAAAACTTTATATTTATAGTTTGTATAAAATCACTTTGAAATCAAAAAGATTAGAAAATTCTTAAATTTTATTAAAGTATACAAAATGAATTTATTTGAAATTAACGTTATAAAAATCTGAATTTATTTTATAACAGTTTAAATTTGTTGGTTAAACCAAAGTTGTAAGCAAAAGTATTTAATTTAATGTCAAAATAAAACATAGAATTTGTGAAGTTATGAATATGTACTAAAAACAGAGGTTAGATGCGTCTAACTTGTTTAATGAAAACACACTTGAACTATAAATCTCAAAGGGTGAGCATCTCATCAATAAATTGTAATATATATATTTAACACTTGGCTTTTTCTTTACTCTGTTCCAAATAACTACCTTTTTGGGCCGTTGGTGTCACTCAACCCAACATCTATTATAATTTCTCGAGCCTTGAGAAATTATAAAATAAATCTAAAATCATCTTTGACTGTCATCATTTTCATAGAATTACAAAAGAAGATTAGTTCATCCTATTTGACTACAATTGCGTGCTAATAGAGTTTACCCCCTCCAACACACCAATTGTATGCATGGTCCTTCAAAAGTATAAAAGAGCCAGGAATATTGGATAAACGTCACTAAACAGAGTTCATCACTATCAATAATGAGGTAATCAACGACACACAAAAATCTCATTAGTATGTATCAGAATCTCAAACATTACACTTGACAGTGAGTATTAATGCAATACATATTAAATTTAAAGAAAAAAACCATATAACAATAAAGTGCGGAAAATAAAACAAAATTAACAATTCGAAAAACAACAAAATAATAAGGCTTAAAATTTTTTAAAACGTAAAAAAAATATCCGGAAATATTGAAAAACGTAGTTTATTAAAAAAAACAAAACGTGTAAACCGTATGAAACATTTGTAAAACAATAGCAAAAAATTCAAAAAAAAAACTTTGTGGAAATTGCCGGAAAATCAAAAAAAAAACTATTAAAAACGTTAAAAATAGTGTTTAAAACTCGAAAAATAACCTGAAAATCATTAAAAAGGTGTTAAAAATTATAAAATGTTACATAAGAGTCTGGAAAAAGTAAGATTTTGCAATAAATAAGAAAAAACGTCATAAATAACGGTATCAAAAAAAAAAAAAAACAAAAAAATAAAAAAAATAAAAAAAATATTCATGAAAAAAAAACCGTTAAAAACTGTGTATTTCTTAAAGTAAAAAAGAATAAAAAAATGTCTCTGTTAAACATAAAATTTTATAAATTTAAATGGAAACCACAAAGTAAAAAGAGAAAAAAAATAGTTGTTTGAATATATAAAAATTCAAAAAAAAAAAAAAAAAACATTTAAAAAATTATATATTAAAATGTACATTTCTGTATGTCTGACAAAACAACAAAAAAAAACAGAAAGATATAATTAAGTTCTTCTTTGCATTTTCTACTTCATCCTTTACTCTTTGAAAATTTATTAAACATCCCGCGTTAAAATAGTGATCAACAGAGATTACGCTCTTAAACAAAACGAAAAAAAAACGTTTCTCTTATTCTCATTAAAAGCTAAAGCGTATAATTATCAAGTACAATAAAATAAAACACAATTTAAGCCTGCCATAAAATAAAAGAAAAGAGAAAAAGTTTTTCGAAAATAAAACCAAAATAAAATTGAAATAAAAACCAACATAAATGATTCGTGAACACCAAGAGAAAAAGTTATATGGTTTTACCTCAAAAATATATGTATATATACATATAACATTGGTAGCAGAACAGAAGGTAACAATAGCAAATTTATTAATATTCATCAAAGTCGTCAGAAATATTGGCGAATCCTTTCTCATTCATTTCTCATTCTTTTCTCTTATACCACTTATTAATTTTGCACCACTCATTAGGTTAAAATTTAAATTTAAACTTTAAATTATTTCTTATTTAGTGGAAATACTCTCTTAAAGTTAAATTTTCTTTACAAATCGAAAGAGAATAGAAATAGTTTTAACCTGTTAAGAACCAACGAGTGTATTAAACACTTGGTTTAAATTAAATTTTCCCTAAATCAAGTGAATTTTTTAATAGTGATAAAAAGCCAATTTTGTTTTTTCAAAACTAAGATTGATAAAAATTTAACAATGCAAAATTTTGGAAATTTCCAGGAATTTGTAAAATTTATTGCCAGTTTACCTTTTAATACACACTCATAAAAAAAAGTTTGTAAAGTCAGCAAAAAATTTTGCTGAGTCAGCAAAATTTTAGTCAGGAGGATGCTAGCAAAAAAGTTGCTAATGTCAGCAAAATCTTTTGCTGAAAATCAGCGAGCTGATTTTTAGCAACAAAATTTGTAGATTCAGCAAAAGTTTTGCTAACACTTAGTAGATTAGAAATAAAAAAGCGTTGGTAAAAATTAATAAATTTTTTGCTGAATTTTAGTAGACTGAAAAAAACGCAAAAAATTTGTAGAAAAATTGTAATTTAGTTAATTTATTTGCTGAAAATTATAAAACATATTTTTGTGATTCTTTTAAAAATAATTTACTATAATAACGAAATATAACAATTTTAATTTTCCCACATTGACGACATGAATTAATTTAATATCTGAAAATATATAGAAATAAATATATATAACATAACAAAAATTTTCATCAACTACTTACATCAATGGTTGTCTTAATGATGCTATCTTTTCAATGACGAAACCGCCGAAGATAATTCTAGAAACGAAACGAAAAAATAAACAAAACAAACGAAACGAAAAAAAAACAACCCTTTTTTTGCAATAAGAAAAAGAAACCATACAAATCTACCTAAGATGTGTGTTTTTGTCTTTCTCTTTACTCTGTCTACATGTCTGTATATGTTTTTTTCATGGTTGATTTTTTTACTTGTCTTGTTAGAGTTGTACTTTTTAATATCATTTTCCTCTTCTCTACTACATCTTGACATGCCGCAACATCTGCTTATCAGCACAATTTTTTTTAGCAAAATTAATTAGTAAAACATTAGTATATTAGTAAAGCATTAGTATAAAACAGTTAAGTGCTGAATAAGTATAACAAAAATTTTAGCTGAAAACACGATTTAGCAAAAATATTTGCTAAAAAATAGTATACCTGATTTACAAGACGTTTTACTAACTTTTCTACTAACTTATTTTTTTGAGTGCAAAACTGGAATTTAGTAAGTAAAGGTTATACTATAATTTGGCTTTAAGGTTACGGATTCAATTTTTTTTTTTCTGATAAACTTTTAGTAGGTGTTGGTAAATTTTCGTTGCAATTTTTGATCGTTCACCAGTAGGATCGCTAATTAATCACAAAATTAATTAAAACACTGCGATCAGCATAATTAACTCCATTTCAGATTTATAGAATCATAGAATTAGGGAAATAATATCACTATTTAAATCAAATGTTATACAAAGTAAAACTTCTGGTGTCCTCTTCTCTATTTGAATTTTGTAAACAAAACTTTGAAAACGACTCATACATTTTGATAATATACACTCTTTTAATTATTATTTATTTTCTAATTGCTAACGATCAACAATTCGTTTGCAATAGTAGATTCGAATAATCTACATCACTATTTATTTTTTATTGCTAGCGATCAACAATTCTTTTGCAATAAAATATTCGAATCAACAATTCGTTTGCAATAGTAGATTCGAATAATCTACGTCACTATTTATTTTCTAATTGCTAACGATCAACAATTCGTTTGCAATAGTAGATTCGAATAATCTACATTACTATTTATTTTTAATTGCTAACGATCAATAATTCGTTTGTAATAAAATATTCGAATAGACCACACCACTATTTATTTTCTAATTGCTAAGGATCAAAAAATCGTTTGCAATAGTAGATTCGAATAATCTACATCACTATTTATTTTTAATTGCCAACGATCAACAATTCGTTTGCAATAAAATATTCGAATAGACCACACCACTATTTATTTTTAATTGCCAACGAACTACAATTCATTTGCAATAAAAGATTCGAATGATCTACGTCACTTTTTCTAGTTGTGTACAATCGCAAATTTGTTTGCAATAGTAAATTCGAATCACTCTTACTTTTCTAATTAATTACAATCTCAAATTTGTAATAGGATATTCAAACACAACCGAATTTGTTTGCAACTGCAAAGTCATATTATCAACATTTAACTATCTCTAATTTCGTTTAAAAGTTAGAGAAATCTATGCGAATTTTATTTTTCACAAATAAATTTGTGATTCATACTGTGTGCAACGTCAAATAAATTTGCTGGAAACTCATAAATTTAGTTCTCTTATATCTGAGAGCCATTCAATATTCAAAGTTTCTAAGGCCCACGTGAAAACTTTCATAATCATGGGCAATAAGGACGGGGAGTCCGCCACATCTGGTAGTAATTCCTTTGTGCAAGAAAAATTCTTGTTCGATTGCGACCACTTACTAACGTTTTGATCTGGGTTTAGTAATGTGGATATTCGAGACCAGACAGACTCAATACTAGAGGCGAAACTGAGCGAGCTCGAAAATAGGTTTGGAAAATTGGATGAGTCTTATGGGAATCTTATGCTTTCACTCACCTCTGAGGATAAAAGTGAATTTAAGTTAAACGCAAAGGCTCAGTTCAGTGCGTGTTCTGAATCATTTTTTGTTTGTAAATCTCATATTGTTGATTTATTAAAGATTGCAAGG
Source organism: Delia radicum (assembly GCA_021234595.1). NCBI lineage: Eukaryota > Metazoa > Arthropoda > Insecta > Diptera > Anthomyiidae > Delia > Delia radicum. Next base: position 59,259,177 of record CM037855.1, on the reverse strand, counting down.
GGCAGTACCACTTCTCATAACACTTCTTTTCGAATGAGTTTACCTGCCCAGAGTATACCACTTCAAAATTTCGGCAACAGCCTAAAACTTCCACCATGCGATACTGAAGTTTTTGAAGGTGGATACGAAAATTGGCCATCATTTCGTGATATGTTCACGTCCGTATATATCAATGGTACAAATTGTCCACCAGTAATAAAACTATTCCATTTACGAAATAAGACTTCTCGTGATGCAGGTGCAATTGTAAAACGTTACCCCCTTTGCGATGACAGTTTTGAGCGTGCTTGGAATGCACTCAAAGCACGATACGAAAGCAAGCGGGATTTAGTTGACCGTCTACTCGAAACTTTATTTAACATGCCAGCGGCCACATCTGAGGACAGTAAGTCTCTTCAATAGATCCATTCCACTGTCAGTGACGTTTTGCAAACGCTTAAAACTTTAAATGTAAATACGGAACACTCAGACTTTCTCATTGTCTTTCTTGTCCGCTCAAAACTTCCCAATGAAACTCTGGCTCTTTGGAAACAATCTCTTAAGAACCATCGTGAGTTAGTAAAATGGACCCAATTGGAAGAGTTCTTAATAGACAGATACGAAGTGTCGAAAGGATTTCCAGTATGAGAAACATTAAGGAGAGGATGAGCCTTCCGAATAATCTCAAACCTAAAATACATTTACAAGCCTCTCAGGAGAAGCCCAATAACGGTTGAAAAGTATGCAATGGTGATCACAATTTACGATTGTGCCCAGATTTTAAGAAATTTACAGTTCAGCAAAGAGTCGATTTTGCTCGGGCCAATGGAATTTGTAACAATTGCCTTTCACAGAATCATTTCAGGGAAAAATGTCCGAGCAAAAACACTTGCTTTATTTGTAAAATGAATCATCATACCTTGCTTCATATGGTTTCCCCCAACAGTGCACAGAACACTTCAAGATTCATACAACCTTCAACTTTTAACAATAACAATCAGAAACTGATAAAGAACGAGTCCCAGGTAAATAGTCGAAACGTGACTGTTTTGCCATCCACTTCAAATCAGGCACGTAATACTCATGTACAGACTAACGTGTCTGTCAGTAGTAGTAGTTACATACTACTTCGAACAGCTTTACTCGAAATTGAACATATGGGTGAACTTTTTACAGTTAGAGCGCTTATAGATCCAGCTTCCCAAAGAACTTTTGTTTCCGATAAATTAAGAGATAGACTTCAAATTCCAACTCGTAAATCAATTTATGAGGTATCTGGTATCTGGGAACAACCACAGTCCACTACTAGGGAATGCAACCTAGTGATCTTCGCGAAAAAGGTTAACGTTAAATTTTCGGTAAATGCTATCGTCCTTCCAGGAGTAGTTACATACATTCCTCCCATCTCATTTGATGTTCCAAATTATGCAGATTTAGCGGACCTGGATTTAGCAGATCCAAGTTTCAATCAACGCTCTCCTATTGATATAATTCTCGGAAATGACTGCGAAAGATATTTAAATCGTAACGGAATAAAGAGAAACATTTGTGGTTTTGCATCGGCTTACAAGACAATATTTGGCTGGGTCCTTAGTGGTCCAATAGACACTCAGGTTGTTCACTCTTGTTCCACATCCGTTACTCCATCCAAAACTTCAGATCTTAGCATTCTCCTAAGAAAATTTTGGGAGCAAGAGGAGTTGCCCTCAACTGCTCTCATCTCGAATGAGGACCAATATTGTGAGGATTTCTATAGGCAAACTACTACTCGGAACGCAGACGGGAGATATGTCGTTAGACTTCCATTTAAGAAGGAATTTCCCACATCTGTTTTTTCTCGGGGCTTCACGAATTTTGGCACTCGGTCAATATTCTCGAATGAAGCAATCACTCTCTAAAGATCCGGAACTTCAAGCACAATACAATGAAGTACTTAAAGAATATTTGTCCCTTAATCATATGGAAAAAACTTCCTTTTGTGAAATTATTTCTGACGACAAATATTTCTCCTTTTATTTGCCACAGTACGCCGTAGTCCGCCCAGAACACAAAACAACGAAAGTTAGAGTTGTTTTCAATGCATCCAGGAAAACAAGGTCAGGTTTTTCACTTAATGATGTTCTATACACGGGGCCTACACTTCAACAAGACCTTATGAATGTCATACTCAATTGGCGAAAATATCGGTTTGTCTTCAGTGGCGATATACAGAAAGCGATATACCAAGACGTAAGATTCCGACTCCCTTGCAAAATGGAACAATTTGCTCTCTGACTTGTCCAATGTGGAAGAGATAGTAATTCCGCGATGGATCCAATATAACCCTGCCGATCGTATTCAAATTCACGGGTTCTCAGATGCCTCTGAAGGTGCATATTGCGCGGCAGTATATATAAGGTGTCAAACTTCTGAATTCGTAACATTTTCAAATCTGCTTGTAGCCAAAAGCAAGGTAGCTCCTTTGCAAACTATTTGTTTGCCTCGGCTGGAACTAAACGGTGCCGTGCTACTTGCTAACTTAGTGAATCACGTCATCACTGCTCTAAATTTCAATGAAACGGAAGTAATATTATCGACTGATTCTTCAATCGTTCTCGGATGGTTGTCTAAACCCCCATGGACTTGGGAAACATACGTAGCGAATCGCATATCCCAAATTCATAGTCTATTACCCAATTCCACTTGGCGTCACGTTCCTACTCACGATAATCCCGCAGATCTGGGTACTCGGGGTTGTATACCTCAGGATCTAACAGTTAACCCCCTATGGTGGCACGGACCATTGTGGCTAGCTAATCCATCTTCTGAGTGGCCAACGAAGAACCCGTTAAATTCTTCCATTACACAACACTCACAAAAAAACTGTGCAAACATTTCTCGTAACGACTGTTGACAATGATATTTTGAATAGATTTTCATCGTATCATAAAGCCTTGCGTGTTTTGTGTTACGTTTTTCGTTTTTCAATGCAAGTTTATCTAAGTGTAGAACATATACTGGTCACACTACGTTAGATCTCACACAAACTGAAGTAAACTTCGTCAAAACAAGACTTATAAATTTAGCTCAGAAATCCTTTTATGGTACAGAATACCAAAGTATTTCTAATTCTCAGCCGATATCTGATAAAAGTAGCTTAAAGCCATTAAATCCATTCATGGATTCCAACAAGTTGTTACGCGTTAATGCCCTACAATGAACGGTACCCAGTAATTTTACCAGGCAACTCCCGACTCTGCCAACTTTTTTTGTCTCATCTCCACACATTTTTGGATCATGCTGAATGCAATCAAATGTGTCGAATGATTCAAACTGAATTAAAAATTAAAATTAAAAAAAATAATTAATTATACACGATTAAAAATTCGGGTGAGAAACGCCCCTTATATAAAGGGCTATGTCAATGTCTTTGTATGCACAGGATAGTCTCTGACAATGGCCGCAACTTTCTCGGAGCCAGCAGAGAGTTAGGTCGTGAATTCGCGAGCTTTATCAAATCTGCGTCCACAGATATTGCTCAGAAATATCTAACTCATGGGTTTCAATGGAGTTTTATCCCACCTCATGCACCCCACATGGGCGGTCTGTGGGAAGCCGCCGTTAAGAGTTTTAAATTCCATTTAAAACGTATAGCCGGTTCACACAAATTCAACTTCGAAGAATTTGCTACGGTGCTCGCTCGGATTGAGGGTGTTTTAAACTCACGCCCAATATCGGCAATGTCTGAAGATCCGTCAGACGTTAAGGCTTTAACTCCAGGCCATTTTCTCATAGGTGCTCCCATAATGGCTCTGCCTGAGCCAGATTCTCAGAGAATATCTGTAGTAAATAGATGGGAGAAATTAAAAGCGCTCCATCTTCTATTTGCTAAAAGATGGAAGGAAGACTACCTTAAATGCCTACACAAAAGATATAAATGGAAAAATACCCTCCCCCAATATGAAACCAGGTGACCTCGTAGTCGTAATGGACGACCTGCTACCCCCGAATGAGTGGCGCTTAGGTAGGATAGAAAACACACATGTTGGTTCCGATAATAATGTAAGAATCGCCGACATCCAAACTGCTGCAGGTATTATAACACGTCCAATTGTGAAACTCTGCTACTTGCCGTTGCTAGAGGAAAATGATTCACTCCCAAACTTAGCATAATCTATTTCATCGTTTAATATCTAAATTTACCCATACATTTACTTCATAAACTATTACTAATTCACACATTTTCTTTATCCTTTATGTTTGTTATTATTTTAAAACTTGAAGTCCCAACAATAGAAGAAACGACAGCAGCCGAAACAACAACAACAACAACAGGGTCCGCAACCATCGTAACCGCCGTAATCCCAATCTGCATCAATGCATGGTATGTAAATAATTTCACTCACTACGTTTTTGCAACAAATTTTTAAAAATGGATGTAACTGAGAGGAAACGTGTGGCCAAAACTCATCGATATTGCACCAACTGTTTGGCTAGAAGCCACCAATTCCGCAATTGTTCATCCAGTGACACGTGCCGCCAATTTGACCAATACCACCACACCCTTTTACATCCAAATGCCCGTAGAGTCCAAGCACCAAAAAATCTAACAACAAACGATCTCAGGAAACGTAAAGATCAACGAGAAAGAAACCAACAACCAATTTCTTCATCAGCATTAGATACCACTATTTTATCTGAAGCAATACGGTCACTAGCACAAGTATTGTGCTCGTCAAATCCAGACTCTAATATTGCACAAGTGCAAGGCCGGCGCCATGTATAAAATACAGTAGTTTTGACTTAGCTGCATAACCAACTTCTGCACGAATTTTTGTGCAGGTAAGCCAAAAGCGCTGCTAACTTAAATTGGTTACCTGCCTTAAAGTGCAGGTAAACTAAATTGTTGAAAACTGCAAAGACCAGATATGATTTAATTTATTTTTATTAATTGTTTATTTCATACAATAGAATTTATATAAAAAAACAACAAAACGAAAATAAAAAAAAACATTCATAAAAAATTTTATAAGGTTTTTACATACAAATTTATGTAGGTACAAGCGTTAACTAACCAAACTAACTAAGTAAGCAAAACATAAGAGGCAGCTAACGGCGATCTTTTGTATGAAAATAATGTACAACTGCCAAAAACATGAGGCACTTATTTTAAATGCGCAGGTATACACAGTGCACTTAATGAAGGCAATTGCATACGTAATTTTGTAAAATAACAACGAAACCAAAATTTTGTGCAGTTATGTGAAAAGTGCACGTAAGTGAAAGGCAGTTAAATCAAAACTACTGTACATATATTTTATACACTAAAATTAATAATTTTAAAACTTTATATTTATAGTTTGTATGAATCACTTTGAAATCAAAAAGATTAGAAAATTATTAAATTTGATTAAAGTATACAAAATGAATTTATTTGAAATTAACGTTATAAAAATCTGAATTTATTTTATAACAGTTTAAATTTGTTGGTTAAACCAAAGTTGTAAACAAAAGTATTTAATTTAATGTCAAAATAAAACATAGAATTTGTGAATGTATGAATATTAGGGTGATAACTTTTTTTGGACAACATTCTCCCCAGGGGTTTTCTAATGGCAAATATTGTATTAATGATAAAAAAAACTATTTCAGTTCAATTTGGTAAAAAAACCTTGCGCACCGACAGCGATTTCTAAAATGCCTTTAATATGTTTATTTTAAATTTTTTTTAATAACAATTTTTTTTAAATATGGTTTATACATATGTAAGTAAGCAAATTTGGAAGAAAACTATTCCATTGACTCGAAAACGGACTTTACTATTGATACCAGCATGCCTTAATTATATAGATGTGATAGTCAGACGTTGAGGCATCAAAAAAAGTTTTTTTTTTAACTTTGTTTGATTCAAAACTTTAACGCGTTTGGTGCGGAACCTTTTTAACGATAGCGAAAAACTAAAAACGCAGTTCTTAATATTTGTCCATGCCCTACACGATTTTGTCTGGGGAGATTTGATATTTGCAAAAAATGCAAAAAGTTATCACCCTAATGAATATCTACTAAAAACATAGGTTAGATGCGTCTAACTTGTTTAATGAAAACACACTTGAACTATAAATCTCAAAGGGTGAGCATCTCATCAATAAATTGTAATATATATATATATATATTTAACACTTGTCTTTTTCTTTACTCTGTTCCCAATAACTACCTTTTTGGGCCGTTGGTGTCACTCAACCCAACATCTATTATAATTTCTCGAGCCTCGAGAAATTATAAAATAAATCTAAAATCATCTTTGACTGTCATCATTTTCATAGAATTACAAAAGAAGATTAGTTCATCCTATTTGACTACAATTGCGTGCTAATAGAGTTTACCCCTTCCAACACACCAATTGTATGCAACAACATCCCCATCTTATATGGAAAAAATTTGAATATTTGAAAGAAAATGTCTTAGAAGCTGTACCTCACTTTACAGATCTGCAAATACCAATTATAAAAAATACATTTCAAACCAAAGATTGTACAACGAAGCACAAGTTAGCAGAATTGACATTTTTATTATCCACTTAATAAGAAGCCACATTTTAAAAAGTACTGATTGTAACGAAAGTAATTTAATCTTAGCCCCATATCACACTTGTGATGATTTCATATCAAAAAGCCTACAAGAGGGATACGTCCCACCAGAAGCCTTTATTTTTCTCGATAGACATGGATTTATTCAAAACGATGCAGGCATTCCTATAGTTTATCACATCTATAGTCGAGCTTACATAAAAACAATGACATGTAAACAATTAACAAGAGAAAACAGTAGATTTGATACTACTTAGTTTATACGTAAAAGATAAAAACACAAATCCTAAATTATATAATAAAAAATATTGGTGGCTCACCGAATTCTCGCATTGAATATTATATTAAGTAACACATCAAATTGTAAATCTAAAATTATTATTACCATAAATCATATTTATACTCTAATACTGGCTGTACTCGAGAGCCATTTTTAAGGGACAGTGTATTATATATATTATATTTATACGTACTATTGTTTATTTATAGTTTGATTATATATAAAAAATTTTGATTAAATAAACGCTCAAAAAAAAAATATATATTATATATATATTAAGTATATAAAATGGAATGTGTGGTTGTTTATTTGCTTGTTTTACCTTATGGGAGACCAGACCTCTGGACCGATCTTCCTGAAATTTTCACAGCATTTAACTGGGACTCTGGCATGATTAATAGAGTACTTTTTTTCGATCTCGCCCACTTTTTTGAATTATGCAATTGCTTCCATATAGTTTTTAACACATTAACTTCAAATTGTAACACATTATATACTCCAGCCAAGGTATATATAAACGTTTCATACGTCACGCCCCCATTCGGGACCCCTTTCACACCTCAATTTGTTGGAAAACCCAACGATTTGTTTGTTTATGCTCCGCATGGACAAACTAAAAATATTGTATATCCAAGAGCGTTACAATAGTTAATTCATAATAACATAATTTTTTTTAACTATATAAACGCATTTTATTTCATTTCATAATGCTGGGGGCAGCGAAACACACCGGGCTCAGCTTTTTATTATAAAAAAAATATATCACTGACACGAAATTTTTACCTAATTTTGTTATCTTATTTTTAATGTATTACACATTTCAATTATCATTTTTAAATTTTAAAAACGATCATACACAAACTAAGGTCAGCTAACTTAAATAAAACTTTAGGAAGGACAACGTCTGCCTGTCAGCTAATTAATACAAATAAAATTTGAAGGCAAAACAACGTTTGACGGGTCAGCTAGTAATCATATATAGATCGATATGTACCCAGGTAGAAATAGCCAACCGTACCAAAGAAATAGTACTATTTTTGTAAAATCCACGGTGTTAAAAATTACCGAAGGTACAACTAATATTGTACTAGGAAAACACTATATTATTTTTGCCAATATTGTTTTTAAAATTATTACAACCAATTAGAAGCATTTATATTTTAGGCTGAATTTCAGTTTATGGGGGACACCCCTAGAGAAAAATCTGAATATGCCATCCCCTTCAGAATGTTCCCAGGAGTACGAAAATCATAATGAATAAGGGGGCTCACGCCCCCTATGGGCGTGGCAGTCGAAAAACGACCCGGCCCACCTACGTAGACAATATGGGTATCAAATGAAAGCTAATGTCTTCACGATTCCAAAAATAGCCATAGTTGCCAGATCGGGCGGTTTTTGCAGCCGATACGGCCATTTTTGTTAAATAGGGGCGGGGGTGAAAAACGACCCATGCCACCTACTTAGGCAATATTGGTATCAAATGAAAGGAAATGTCTTCACGATTCCAAAAATACCCGTAGTTGCCAGATCGTCCAGAATTTGAGGAAGATATGTTAATTTTTATAAAATGGGGGAAGGACTTTTTTTTGTTTATTTCTTTTTAGCTCGGCCAGAGGCCGAGCACTCGATATCCCCGCCGTATAGAATTAAGACATACTGGAGTTAAAAACCCCTAAGCCCGGCCGTAGGCCGGTCACGCAGAAAAACTATTTACTATTTACTATGACCTCCACGCGGTAATCCCTGGGTAACGCTAACAATAGTAATCTTTTCGCACAAAATGCTCATTTTTGTTTGATTTTAACAAAATATAAGCAAAAAAAAAGGAAAAAAAAAATTTCCCCCACCCCAAATTTTGCCAAAATGGCCATATCGGCTACAAAAATCGCCCGATCTGGCAACTACGGCTATTTTTGGAATCGTGAAGACATTAGCTTTCATTTGATACCCATATTGTCTACGTAGGTGGGCCGGGTCCTTTTTCGACTGCCACGCCCATAAGGGGCGTGAGCCCCCTTATTCATTATGATTTTCGCACTCCTGGGGTCATTTAAGGGGGCGTGGCATTTTTTTTTTTTTCCAGGGGTGTCCCCCATAAACTGAAATTTTGCCATATTTTATTATATTTATTTCACCCATAGTTTTATGCATCATATTTAATATGATGCATAAAACTAAGACCAAACTGTATTGCTGCTTTTTAAATATTATTTATTAGACATATTTCTCAAAATGAATTTAATATAAGCTGATTTAAAAGCAAGTTCGTGTAACCAACGGCGGCCACTGTCATCTATGAGCCGGGTAACAGGAGAACGCTGTCAAGATGGTTAATGCCACATTCTACCAACCCATAACCGACCGTCGCCGTCGTTTTTACAACACTGTGCGGATTGTATTTTTCTGCCTGGGTATTTGTAAAAAACAAATCAGTTTTTAATTCTGTATATACGATATCAATTAGTATTAAATACTATTTATTTAATAAACTGTTATGTTTATTAAATTTTTTGATAAGATTAAAAGTGATATTGATTTATTTGTGCACTAGTTTTACTGATCTCACTCCTTATGTAAATTATTAAATAAAAACAAAATGCATAACTGTTTAATCCAGCTTCAAGAGAATGCTGCGAGAATACTGTTCAATGAGAATACTGTTACAAAGAGCATATACATATTATATGAGTAAGCTAAGCAGTAGTCCTCCAGCTAATGATTTGTGGAGACATCGCATAAAGAAAACTAAAACACATTGCGATATATGTCTTGAAACTATGAATGAATTTTTCTTAAAATCAACAGTTGAACACGATTCAAATTCTTTTCTATTAAACTTATTTAGCTTTGGGCAATTTGGTGTCGACAATGTTGGTAAAGCTATTATGACTCTTTGCTCGAATGCTGTGGTATTAACCTGGAATTTGTAAAACTAATACTACCCTATATACTACCACTCAGGCACGGGTTTCGGGGGGGCTTTTTCGATATTTTTTATTTTGATTATTTTTTTTGTAACCCGGAGAAACTTATAAAACTATGTGCACACTAGGGTTACATTTTTACCTATCAGCACATAACGGGCAATAATGTATTAATAATAAAATTCGCTTTTTCAGGTCATATTGAAAAAAACCTCCCGCATAAAGTGCATTTAATTAAAATGCATTTTTTTTTTCAAATTTTTAACATTAAAGTTGTACTAGTTGACCACTGCACAACATATTTTTACGTATTGTGTTTATTATTTTGTGAATTTTGATGTATATATCGCGAAACAACGCTTTAAAAAAACGAAAAACGTTTGCATCATTAATATCTAATTACCTTAAAATTTTAGCTACATAGTAATTTTTAGTTTTAATAAACAAAAAGAGGAGTATGCGGAAACCTTTTGGAAAATCGCGAAAAATTAAATTGCGTTACATTATATTTTTATGAACTAATATACGGCTAGGGTAGCTAAAATTTGATAATTGCTAAAAATAAGTCAAAAGTTATAACCCTGGTGCACACAGAAACTTTCGACTTTTATAAGTTTGCATAAGTTTAGTTTTAATTTATATAAGTTTGCATAAGTTTGGATATAATTTAGTCCGATTTTGTATAGCGGTATAAATTTATATCTGAACTGATACTAATATATACAAAATAAGCTATAGTTATATCCTGTTGTTGACTTTAAAACTTTATTAAAATCCAAAATATTTGCAAAAATAATTAACCTCAAATAAGTGTTTTGCTTCAACGTTATTAATCCTTTCCGACCTTAGCCACTAGCAAAAAGTTTACAACTTTATAATTTGAAGCAAATTCCTTTCCATTTGGACATTTTATTTTATTCAAAAAGTTCTTTATTTTATTCAAAAAATTCTCTTAAGTTGTTTGGGAAAAAATTTGAAAATAAAGATTTTATGGAATTTAGTAACTTACACCATTGAATAACAAACACGTAAAAAACGTTGAAACTTCATTTAGCTTTTTAAAAAACATCTAAAACTTAATTAAAAACTCCTAATGTTACAAATGAATAAAAGTTCTTTTTTCTTAGGGTTTCTACATCTCTTGTGTATAAGGTGTAGAATTTAAAAACCAGATAGAAATCAATTCAAGACAGAAATTGGGGTAAATTTTGTGTATAAAGTTATACACAAAATGATATAAATGTTGTACTATTATATTGATGTAATACATATTTATATCCAAAATATTATTGACAAATTTTCTAGTGTGACTCTGCATGTTGTAATATACAATTTTATCCAAAATTAAATTGTGTTTTTGTAAATATGATATAAAATCTTCTTATTTTATGACGATTAAATAAGCGAAAAACCACGAATTTAAAAAAGGAATATTAATTAATTTTATTAACAAAAATTAAATGTCTGCCCGTCTCAGAAAATTTTCTTCGAATGAAGTTTTACAAAAACATAAAATTCAAATTTAACAGAAAAATATAAAATACAAAGTTTTTACGAAAAGCAAGTACTTTGTATATCCCAACAAACATTAATTACAACACCCCCTCTCAATTATACAATTTTAACAAATTTCTAATTGAATCAAAACTACGTTTATCTATTGCTTTTGTAAACACATCAGCCACTTGATCCTTAGTAGAAATATGTTGTATCTCCAGATCACCCTTTAACACATGATCTCTTATAAAATGGTGGTTGATGTCAATGTGTTTTGACCTCTTAGTTTCAGCACTCTTTGCCATGGCAATGCACCCAGCATTATCTTCGTATAACAAAAACGGTTCATCTGTTGTCATTTCATTCATATCCTCTAAAATGCCTTTTAACCATAAGCCCTCAGAAGTTGCCAAACTTAAGGCAACATATTCAGCCTCACTTGATGAAGTAGCTACCGTGGTTTGTTTTTTACTTGACCAATACACTGGACAACCATAGACATAATAAATATAGCCACTTGTTGATTTACGATCATCAGTATTTGAAGCCCAATCAGCATCCACAAAGCCAACAAGAACATCTTTATCTTTACAGGTATTATCAAACTTTAGCTTTAGTGATTTAGTTCCTTTAAGATATCTTAATATTCGCTTAAGAGCAGACCAATGAATTTCAGCAAAATTCTCCTGATAACGACCCATGTAACCAACAGCATAGCAAATGTCTGGCCGTACACATAATATAAGGTACATCAGGCTTCCCAAGAGTTCTCTATAAGGATGTTTAGAAGACTCTTCTTCAGTACGTGGTAATTGGAGACCCTTTTCCATTGGAGTATCAATAGTATTGCAATCAGTCATGCCGAATTTCTCTAGTATCTTTACAATGCTAGCTTCCTGACTCAGATACATATATCCCATTTGTTTGTTGTACTCAATTTTCATACCAAGGTAGTATTGGAGTTCACCACAGTCAGACATATCGAAAACTGATGATAGTTTTTTCTTAACACGATCAATATCATTTAAATCATTACCAGCAATCAGAACATCATCCACATAGAGCAGGAGCAGCATTACGTTTCCATTGTTATTTTTGGTATAGAGACAGTAGTCATGTTGCGATCTTTTGAAACCAAGACCTTCAAGTACCATATTAACTTTTTGGTTCCAACACCTCGGACTTTGCTTTAAGCCGTACAATGATTTTACCAACTTTAAAGACATACCTGGATTCGTATTCATACCTTCAGGAACTTCCATGTAGATATCTTCTTTAAGCTCACCATGTAAAAATGCAGTTTTAACATCTAACTGGTAGAAAGTATAGCCTCTTCTTACACCAACAGCTAACACGGTGCGCAAAGTACTAAGCTTAACAACAGGCGAATAAGTTTCTTCATAGTCCACGCCAAATTTTTGTAGGAATCCTTTGGCAACCAACCTGGCTTTAAAACGAACAGGATTTCCATTAGCATCGGTCTTAATCACAAAAACCCATCTGGACTTGAGTAGTTTCTTGTTGTCTGGTTTCTTTACTATATTCCAGACTTTATTTTTCTCCATAGAATCTAATTCGCTTTTCACAGCATCAAGCCACTTATCACGATTTGTTGAATTTTCAATTTCAGAAAACGAATTGGGAACATCATCATTGCAGACAGCTTTAAAAATTGACTCATAAAGCTCAGTAAATCTGCTTGGCGGTTTACGTTCTCGTGTGCCTCTTCTGAGTTCATTTTCAATTACAGGTTGTAATATTTCATCAGAACTAGTGTTGATAATTGGCTCTTCTTCTAAGTCAACCGAAACGACACCACTATCTGTTTCTCCCTCTTGCTCGTTTGGTTCTTCAACTGTATCTACTGTATTACCATTATCTTCATTATCACGATATATAGTTTGTAAATTTGGAACATTATTTTCAACCTTTTTGTATGGGTAATTAGACTCGTCAAATTTACAATCACGACCAAGGATTACAATTCTATTCTTCTCGTCCCACAATCTGTAGCCATTCGGACAATAACCAACCATAACGTAATTATTACTTTTGGCATCCAGTTTCTTCCGTTTCTGATTAGGAATCCAAGCATACACAGAACATCCAAAAACTCTAAGCTTTGTTAGATCAGGTTTTCCATTGAACCACATTTCGGCAGGAGTTTTATTACACATCAACGCTTTTGTAGGACTTCTGTTTATTAAATAGGTACTTGCGTAGACAGCATCACCCCACAACGATCTAGGAGTACCAGCTTCAATCATAAGCGCACGAGCCTTCTCGACCACAGTTCGGTTGAACCGTTCAGCCACTCCGTTTTGCTGAGGAGAATATGCAATTGTTTCAGCAATTTGAATACCTTTTTCCTTACAGTACATTATCATTTCTTTAGACTTGTATTCGCGACCCTGGTCAATAGTTAAAATGGAAATATTATTACCAAATTTTGCATTTACAAGAGCATTAAACTCTTTGAACTTATCAAAAACTTCGGACTTATGCTTTATCAAATATACATGGGCAAAATGGGTATAGTCATCGATAAAAGTAACAAAATATTTTGATCCATCATACGCTACAGGACCTATAGGTCCACAAACATCAGAGTGTATATGCTCAATAGGACGGGTAGCTCTTGAACGAGTACCATCAAACGGTTCACGACACTGTTTACTTTGTGTACATACTTCACAAAAAATGTTTGGAATTTGATTTGGTATACCCGTTACCATATAATGCTTTATCATATCACTATAGGATTGTTTACTTATATGACCCATACGTCGATGCCATAACGTTTCCGTTTCAGTTTTAGATAAATTGGATACTGACATTAAAATCTTGAATTTTACTTCAAACAAATTACCACTTCTTTTTCCAGTCGCAATAACATTTCCATCTTTAAGAAGTTCAGCACGATCTTTCGTAAAATATACGTCAACATCAGCATCTACTATTCGACTCACAGACAAAAGATTTTCACGAAAATCGGGACTATACAAACCGTCCTTCAGATTCATGGTCACATTGGCATTGCTTACACACTCAATATCACCAATTTTCTTAGCAACTACATGCTCATCGTTTTTAGCCACACTTATGTAACGGGGTTCAGCAAGATTCTTTATTTTTGAAAACATATTAACATCATTGACAAAGTGATCAGTTGCACCCGAATCTAAAGCAAAAGACACCAGCTCATCCTTCTTGACTTTGGAATGTTGATTTGAATCGGCCATAAAGCTAACACTAGGAACAACAGCAACATTCGCTTCCTTCACACGGCAATCCTTTTTCATATGTCCATAACGTCCACACTTATGGCATTTTCCATTAAACTTAGCTTTCTTCTTCTTTGTAGCAAAGGCGGTTATCTTTTCTTTAACAATTTCAGACGTTCTTTGTTTCTTTTTGGATTCTTCTGATAACAAACGCTGCTTTACAATTGAAACCGTCAGCTCTTCATTGGGTAAATTTTCCAGAGCAGTTACCACAGCATCGTATGACTCTGGTAGAGTCAAAAACAATTGGGACACCAAATCTGCTTCTTCCGGTTTGGCCCCAGCGGATTTCAATTGTCGGATTAAGGAATCAAATTTCAATAAGTGTTTGTTCATATCTTCACCTTCTCGTAATCTTAGTTTTGCGAGTTCCTTCTTTACCAAGGTTTGATTCTGGGCAGACTTCTTTTCAAACGTAGCACAAAGAGAGTCCCACATTTATTTTGCAGTATCCTTGCCTCGAACGTATTCAATATAGTCATCATGAATAAACGAGACAATAACATCCTGTGCTTTAGCATCCAACTTCATAAAGGCAGGAATTTCCGCAGCCACGGTAGGTACTGACTCCGTTACAGCTTTAATACAACCCACCGATGATAGATGCCTCTCCACCCGGAATTTCCAATTTTCAAAATTAGATCCAGCAAACTGCGCTAGTACCAGTTGATTTTTCGTTAAGGCCCATAACCTCTTATTTTATGACGATTAAATAAGCAAAAAACCACGAATTTAAAAAAGGAATATTAATTAATTTTATTAACAAAAATTAAATGTCTGCCCGTCTCAGAAAATTTTCTTCGAATGAAGTTTTACAAAAACATAAAATTCAAATTTAACAGAAAAATATAAAATACAAAGTTTTTACAAAAAGCAAGTACTTTGTATATCCCAACAAACATTAATTACAACAAATCTAAATATATATTACTTTGTATTTTGCAATGTCTAGGTATATGGATTAGTTTTAGCATATTCTAAATGCAATATACACTTATATATATTGAACGAGATGTGATAAGACGCAAATATCTTATATAAACTGCCTGACACTTACAAGGAAGCTTCTCCGATGGGTTACCTTTGAACTTAATAAAATTCGAACATGTGATAAAGGAGCAGAAAAATATGATAAGCGTATTTTTCAGCGGCCCAATCAATCCCATGTTATGGGATTTAAAAGTGGTGGTGAAATTTAACACATCTTTGTATGAAAAAATGTTTAAAGTTTATGAAATTTAGACTTATTTAAAAACAGCGTTAAAATATTCGAGAAAACACATATTTTAAAAGCCATTTTGACTCTATGGCGTGGACCCAGGATGCCACTTATTTCAATTAATTTAAATATTTGTTAACAAATTATTCATAGGGGCTATAATCCATGTCTTGTATTAATAAAATCGTAAATTTTACAAGGAAACGTTTAAGCTTTTGTAGTTTGAAAGAAATAATGATAAAGAAAAAAATATATAATTGGAAAATTTTAAAATATACCTGCCATTGTCCAGGTCTTATTTAAACTAAATTATGTTTTTTAATTCACTTTGATTTATATTTTGGACGATTTCAGATGCCTTTCAAGCGTTCTTGTGTGTTTACCATTAATTTAAACTTTTTCGTTAATAATTACAATTTTCTTTAATCAATTTTTAAATTTTTTTTAATAAAAAACCTTTAAAATTTCTAAAAAAAACAACATGGTTATAACACAAAGACTAGTTTAGCTACATAAATTTAAAATGTCGCATTTCAAGGAGCGCCGATCGGAATTCGTTCACATTTTGTCTAAAAATTTTTTTGAAATTTTTATTCAAATTGGACCACGTTAGCACATGATGCATATCAATCAAAGTTTAAGGCTTACATTTATTTCGAAAAAAAATAAATGGTCTCTGTGTGCTGAACACGAGTAGCTTTAATGGATTTTGAGATATCGTAATATAAATTGTAAAAAAATACTGAAAACTATGTTACCAGATGCATGCGTCGTAGCAAACTAAATTAAAATAAAAAGATTGGACTGTAAGTAAAGTATCAACTTTTGAAAAGACACACTACGGCACATTTAAACTTAAGTTTTGATCCTACTGGTATCTCCGTAGTGGTATCTCCGTTTTAAAAGATTATGTCAGAATACACAAAAAAAAGTATTGTCAAAAAAAAATTAATTAAACTTTTGTTCAATTTCAAACTCACTTTCAATTAAATGTTTAATAGTCTGTATTAATTGCTTTATTGAAAATTGAGTCTAGTCTGATTTAAAAATTAATAGTGTTTATTATTTTTAGGGAAAAATGTTTATTCTTCTTCTTAACCTCAACATTTCTAAAGAAAATGAATTTGGTTTAACAAAATTTCCAGTTTTTATAACGTATAATAACAACCTAGAAACAAATGAAAAAAAATTAAAAAATAGCCAAAGTTAAAGAATCGATTAAGTAAAAAATTCGCGCTTTTTTAATTTTGGCGATATTTTTTCAATTTTAGCAGTTTTGTTTTAATTTTAGAGATTTTTCTGAATTTTGGCGTTTTTTTAAATTTTGGTAATTTTTTTCATATTTGGCAGTATTTTTAAATATTGTAATTTTTGCGATCTGTTTTTAATTTAAGCAATTTTGTCCACAATTGTAATGATTTTCATTTAAATTATAATTAATTATAATAAATTTTTAATAGATATGAATAAAACTAGATTTGAAAATAATATCAATTAAATATTTACAAATTATTTTAATAGTTCCTGCAATTTCCTAAATAGGGCCGAATTCAATTCCACTTTTAACTGAATCAACAAATATTTTAATTGAAACTTAATTTTAGTTTTTTCTGTGTAGACATATTTCATTTTTAGTTTGCAATGTCTCAAGCAATTTTTTGAATTTATTTTAATGCAAAGACATCGAATCTCTTATTGCTTTTTTGTCGAAAATCAACTCTAACAATGATAGCCGCCCATTTGCAGGCAATGTTTTCTAATGAAATTTGAAGATTCGAACCATATAATACTAAACTACCAGGCATTTCCTATATGATCCAAGTCAAAAATAAATTTTATTTATATTAAATTTATCAATAACATTGTTATTTCCTAAAGAATTGTATTAAGTTTTTAAATTTGTCAAATCATTTCGGGAGAGGCTGTAGCCCCCCCCCCCCCCCCCCACCGAAATACTGAATTTTGAGATATCGTATGTATCGTAATACTATGTTAACAGAGGCGTAAAATAAAATGATTGCACTGTTAGTAAATTATCAACTTTTGAAATAACACACTACGGCACAAGTAAGCTTAAGTTTGGGTCGTAGTGGTATCTCAGTAGTGGTATCTCCGTTTTAAAAGATTATGTCAAAATACACATAAACAATTATTGTAAAAAAAATGCAATTAAACTTTTGTTCGATTTCAAACTCACTGTCAATTAAATGTTTAATAATATGTATTAACTGTTTAATTAAAAATAAATTCGGTATATACAAAATTTGCAGTTTTCATAACGTATAATAACATCATAGAAAAATATGCAAAAATTTAAAAAAATAGCTAAAATTAAAAAATCGATCAAAGTAAAAAATTCGCGTTTTTTCTAATTTTGGCGATTTTTTTCTTATTTTGCGATTTTGCTTTAATTTTAGATTGGCGGTTTTTTCAAATGTTTTAAATTTTTTTTAAATATTGGCGATGAAAATGAAAATTATTCAAGTTCGAGGCCATATTCTATATTTCTTCATAAGGATATTGCCCTAACAAATAATCTATAGAGTTTTTTGTTTTCAAATTTATTATTTGACCCTTTCAGGAATGTGTTGATAGATCTATTTCGGGAATTTTCTAGGTTCCCATCATCAGAACACGTTTTGAAAGCGGTAACAATCCCATGCCAAACATCAAACATACATAAGAACTAGTTTACTCACTACATGAGAACTAATATACATATGAGTTTGAAGTTAAAGATTATAACCATTGATCAAAAAATAAATTGAAAACTTGTTTGATGTGCAAGATCCACCTCTGGTGGATATTCAATACACGTTTTTTTGTTTCTCTCTCCTTTTTATATTTTGTTTAGTTTGTAAGCAAAACAGGGGAAGTAAACTTGGCGGTACTCTGGCTTTTATACAAGTTTGTTATAATTTTTATTAAAAATAAAAATTATGTTTTTTTCGACCTTTAATTGTGCAATGAAAATTAAAATTATTCAAGTTCGAGGTCATATTCTATATTTCTTCATTAGGATATTGTCCTAACAAATAATCTATATAGTTTTTTGTTTTCAAATTTATTATTTGACCCTTTCAGGAATGTGTTGATAGATCTATTTCGGAAATTTTCTATGTTCCCATCATAAGAACACGTTTTGAAAGCGGTAACAATCCCATGCCAAACATCAAACATACATTTTATTTACATTTTTGGTGATTTTTTTAAATTTTTTTAATATTGGCGATTTGTTTTTAATTTAAGTAATTTTTTCCCAATTTTTGGCTACTAAAAATTTGGTTGAAATAAAAAACAACATACAATTAAATGTTTAATAGATATGGAACTATAATTGAAAATAATATCAATTAAATAGTTACAAATTATATTAATTGTTACTACAATTTCGTTAATAAGACCGAATTCAATTAAACTTTTGTCTGAATCAACAGATATTTTAATTGAAACTTATTTTAGTTTTTTCTGTGTAGACATATTTAATTTTTAGTTTGCATTGCGTCAAGCAATTTTTTGATTACATTTTAAGGCAAAGACTTCGAAATATCTTATGAAATTAATTTATTTATTTATTTTTTTCTCGAAAATCCAATCTAACAATGATATCCGCCCATTTGCAGACGTTGTGTTCCAATGAAATTTGATGATTGCTCCATTATCTCCTAGACATTTTCGCGCAATCATTTTATCTACTTTGTCTAAAGCTCTTGAGCGACTTCTTTCTTCACAAACAATTGAAAATCTTACTATGAATAAACTTCTGTCTGAACATCAATCGGGCTATTGTGCTGGGAGAAGCTGCAACATCTATATACTGAAGGTTATGGAGGACATTCGTTCGGCATATGACAGGAGTGATGTAACTATTCTTGTCTTAATTGACTTTTCTGAAGCATTTGTTAACGTTAACCAAATAAATTAATTTATTATCTTTTCATAACTTATTTGTTAACCATGATGTTTTAATATTAAAACTTAAAAAATGTTACGGCTTTAGCTAATTTGTATCCAATCTTCTAAAATCGTATTATTTATCTGAACGCCATCAACGACTTAATTCAAACAACGAATTTTTTTATTTTTATTTTGATTATGTATTTTATTTTTTTTTTTTTTGTGCACTTATGCACACTAGGGTTATAATTTTTTTTTGCTAAATTTTTACCTATCAGCACGTAATGGGCAATAATGTATTATTAATATAAATCACTTTTTCAATTTTTAAACAAGAACCTCGCACATAAAGTGCATTTCATTTTGAATGCATTTTTACAAGTTTTTAACATTAAAGATATATAATAATATTTTATCTTAAATTTATACAATAATATTATAAATAACTTATTACTTCCCAGCAAAATAAGAGCTGAGGAAGATGTAGTAAAAACACCACATCTACTGATCCGGATGTGGTACAAATTTAGGTGAATCATTAATGAATTTAACATTGTCGTGTCAGTGGGCGGATGGAGTGAATATATTACTTCTTTAATAGCATTTTAAACAGAGCATGAATGCTATTTTTCAATAGTTCATGGAAGGTCTTTTTCAAATATATATTAACATTTTTATTTAATAAAAATGTGCATCATACTTTAGGGATGTATGTTTCTTTAAATATTAAAAAAAAATCTTTTGGTGCCAGCGAGTATTGAACACACGAATCTGAGATACGATCTGATGTATTAAAGTAGACCGCTCTACCATTTGCACCAACGTTACTTATGCAGTTCAACAAACTTAAAACGAACTTCAGTTGAAAATATTGATATATTTTTATGAAAACAAGAAAAATATGCTACACAAATATATAATAAAAAAATAAAATTATGAATTTTTAAACATTTTTATTATGTGACTTCGTATCACTGAGATATTATTATTTTTAAGTTTTGATGAGGTTAAAAAAAATGTTAAGAAATAATAAAAATGCTCATTTAACAATTTTGAATTTATTGCATATTTTAAAATATTTTTTTAATAATTAATTTGACGAGAAGTGTCTAATAAGATAAAATATACCAGACAATGAGAAAAAAATATTGGAGAAGTAGTTTAACTACAGGTAGGGAAGAGTGGCCTGCAATGAAACGAGTGTGTCTTGGAACGTAAGATCTTTTAATGTTACCCGTATTTTTTTTTTTTCTCAAGATTTGAAGAAAGAGGTAGGTAAAAACTCTATAGGTAAATTAAAATGATATATTTAAATTAAGTTAAAGTTGGCAGAATAATGTTATATTGGAAAAAATATGAAATTATTCTCGCTGTAGGGCGTATTTTTAATAATGTTCTTATATTATTTTCTCAATCATTTTTTTTTTTTTTTATAAAAAAATATTTATTTATAGTTTTAGTAAGATTTTTTTTTTTCTTTATTTTGTATTTAACTTTAATTATTAAAGTTTAAAATAAATTGTTAATGAAAATTTAATGAATCATTTGATATTCTTAATTTTGATATTCATAATTAAAAAACATTTTAATCTTATTATTATCAATTTATTAATCTAAGTTATTATTAAAATTAAAAAATGATTTATGTTTCTAAAAAAAATATTCCCCTCTAGGAGTTGAACATTGACGGTTTTATCACTGTCAAGTAATAAAGTGCAATTACCATTACCATCGATTTGCGTAACGGAATATGGACCTCTGAATAGGGTTTCCAATTTATGCCCTGAATTATTCTCTAATAAGACCAAATCTCCTATCTGAATGTCAATAGGGTTTTTAACCTTATCATATTGAGTTTTGCTTTTGACCTTTGACCTCATAATCATCTTAGCAGCACGTTGTTGCGACATTTGAAGTCTATACTTTACTTCCTTTTCATATGAGTCCACGTTATACAGTGGATCAACTGTATTTGTCAAAAGTGTTTGTATCGTAGGTGGTATTTTACCGAAGACCAATTCATAGGGGCAGTAACCATGTACTGTGGATGGTGTCGTATTGAAGCAATACGTAAACTATTTTAACCATTCATCCCAATCTGTTCTACTCAATGATAAGTATGAACGAACATATTCATTAAATGTTCTATGAGACCTTTCAATGGTTACCAAGGTCTGATGATGGTATGCTGCTGACGTGACATACTCAATCTTCAACATTTGGCAAAGCTCTTGCATGGTTTGATTTTTGTACTCTGTTCGCATATCAGATATTATTTTCCGCATAGGACCATAAATTAGAATAAAATTTTCAAGTATTGACTTAGCCACGGTTTTGGCTGCATATTCATTACCACTATTTGACCTTATAAAAGGACCGATCCGAGGACCGAGGAAGGATCCTAGTGTATCCAGGATAACCACCAAATATTGGATCATCGTGAAACTTTTTCAGAATGACATTTTTCTGCTCGTCAGCATTTATTATTATCAGTTTTGGCGTTAACGCTATTATCAAATTTTTCAATAACCTGTTCGCAATATTTTTAAAATCAATGATTCGAATCTTTTCAAATAATTTATCATTTAGCGAGAGTTGCAACTTTCTGATGTTCTTATTGTCGGTTATATTTTCCAACCTAGGAAAAAATTGTTCTAAATCAATTTTTCCATTAACAATTAGATCATCTAATATAATTTTTTCTAAAATTATTTTTCCATTACTTATGTAACACCTTGGTGATTTACACTTAAGGTCAAATTTTCTTTACTTCCTTAGAACTGATTGTTTCATATACCTTCGGTTTCACAATTTGTCTATCTAATTCATTATTCAATTCTGATGGGACTTTTCTAAATTTCGATCTAGTTGTTACTTTAAAGATTCTCTTTATTTCCTGTATGCTCTTAAAATCTATCCGTGTGAGCGCATCTGCTCCACAGTTATCTTTACCTTTTATGTATTCTATTTCAAAATCATACTCTTCCAAATCCAATCGAATTCAAAATCATACTCTTCCAAATCCAATCGAATTCTCGTCAATTTTGACGAAGGATTCTTCATGGAGAAGAGATACGTTAAAGGCCTATGGTCGCTTTTTACCAAAAATTTCTTTCCATACACGTATGGTCTAAAATATTTTATTGCCCAATGAACTGCGGCGAGTTCTTGTTCAATAACTGACTTATTACTTTCTCCATTTGTAAAAGATCTTGATGCATATGCCACCGGTAATTGTACGCCATCGTATTCTTGGCTTAGTACCGCACCGCATGCATACTTGCTTGCATCCGTCGTAATACAAAATGTTTTACCAAAATCGGGATACTGCAATATTTTTGGAGTTAAAAGTGACCTTTTAAAGTATTGAAATGATTTTTCACATGAATCTGACCAAATAAAATCTGTATTTTTCCGAGTTAATCTCGTTAAAGGTAACGAATACTGTGCGAAGTTTGGAATAAAACGTCTGTAATAGTTACAGAATGCGACGAATCGTTTAGTTTCGTCCGCATTTTTTGGTGTTGGGTAATTCCTAATTACTTCATACTTGCTGTGGTCCGGAAGAATTCCCCTATCGGTACATTTGTGACCTAAATATGTCACTTGATGACCAAAAAATGAGCATTTATCCGGATGTAATTTTAAGTTATACTTTCTACATGTTGAAAACACATCCCTAAGGTTTTTGATCATGTGTTTTCAGAGCATCCAATTACTACAAGGTCATCCATATAAAGGAATGCCTGTGTTGGTGCTAACCCAGAAAATGCCATTGACATCATTCGTTGAAAAGAGTTCAAAGCTATTTTTATCCCATAGGAAAGTCTCTTAAAACGAAATGATCCCTCGTTAGTAGAAAAGGATGTAATATCCCTAGACTCTTCGTCTAGTTCGATCTGATGGAATCCTGACATTAAGTCAAGGCAAGAAAAATATTTTGCACGTCCCAACTGATGAAGGATATCATCTATTCGAGGAAGAGGATATTTATCGGCTATTAATTTTTTATTAATTTGCCTATAGTCTATTACAAGACGCCATCTCTTTACTGAATTACCCGGTAGTGATTTCTTCGGAACCAGCAGTACTGGACTGTTATATGATGAAAATGATGGTTTTATAATATCATTTTTTAGTTTTTCAACTTGTTTATTGATCTCATCTTTCTGGCTATGAGGTATTCTGTAGTTCCTAATATAAACTGGTTCCTCATCTTTTATTCTCAGTTTCTGTCTATAAAAGTTATTTGTCGTAATCTTATCCGTTTCTAATGCAAAGATATCAGAAAATTCTGTACATAATTCCGTTAAGGACTTTTCCGCGAAAGCCGTAAAATTTTTTGACATTTTGGTTAGTATCTGCTCAGTGCGTTTTCCATTTTCACTTTCAATCTGTAGGATATCATAATCCGAAGCATTTTCAGTTTTTATATTCAAGTTGTCCAATAGAACGTTTTTATTCGTTGTATTTACTATACGTATATAAGCATTATTGCTTTTCACCATTGTATTAGCAATAAAAATTCCGTCTTCCAATATCTGGTTTGGTATCAAAATTTCCCCTTCAGAAGTGTCAAGTTTAATTTTCCTAATCACTTCTGATCTAGCTGGGACCGATAAGGATCCAGGGGTTGGTGTATCGTAAATTTTCGTTACGATATCGTAAGGAGCATTATGTGGTCTCAATATTAATAATTCATGTTGTCTTTGATAATCTAATATACAATTATACCTTCGTATAAAATCTAAACCCAATATTCCATCGCTAGGAATTGGAAAAGTTTCATCGACTACATGAAATGTGTGTTTAAACAAGAAATTTTCTATTACCAAATCCGCTTTTATCTTCCCTAGAGAATCTATTGTTGATTCTCCAATACCTGTTATTCTAGCTGTATTATTTGTGTCTATTAGTGTATTAGGAGCTAATTTGCAGTTCTTAATAATCGAAATATCGGCTCCCGTATCAATTAGAAATGTATTATACATATTGTTCATGTTAGTTCTTAATATAACATAGCTGCTCAAATTTAAATTTAAATTATATATTTTGCAATGTACTATGCTTAAACCAAAAGTTTTTTCTAATTGTTCGTTTGTGCCCCCAGTTGATTTTCCTGGGGGTCCTGTTGGTTTCCGTGGGCATACCTTGCGTGGTAGTTTCCTCGTTGTCTACCTCGTTGGTTATTCCCATTTCTCCTGTTTTGGTAACCGCCACGATTATTATTACGATTGTTATTACGATAATAACCGCGATAAGTTTGTCCGCGATTGTAGCCTCGGCCACGGCTATAATTATTTCGGTTGCGTCCGGAACTATAATTCATTATGCTGACAGTATTCGTATTACTGTCAGTACAAGTATTGACGAATTTAGAAACGGCTTCGTTCATGTTACTGAAGGTTCCAGCCTCCATGACAAGTTTTACCCTGTCATTTGAAGCGTTCCTACACATTGCTTTTATGGCAGTTTGTGTAGCATACTTCTCCGCAAGAGGATTAGATAATCCTTCTGAAATATATGCATTTGTCAATGCCTTCGTCAGATTTTCTACTTCCTCTACGAAGTGATTGGCAGATTTATTGTTCTGCTGCACGTTGAGGATTTTTGCAGTGAGAACTTCTGTTGATTCTCCCTTTACCGATCCTTTTAGTTTTTCTATTATGGAAAGTACTGTTTGTTCAGTAGATATAAGGGTTCTTGATGTACCCTTTAATTTTGTCTTTATGTCACTGACCGCTATTGTTTCGTGGGTCTTCTTTATGGAGTCCAAAAGTTGCAGTGCGTCTATGAACGTCTGTAAATTTTCTGGTTTTCCATCAAAGTCCGGTAGGACCCTTGTGGCTAGCCCCAGAAATTCGGCTACTGTTTGAGGCATGTTTTTGTCCTCACTAAATTTCCTAATGACCTCCGTAGAAGTCTCAAGTTCAAATTCGTAAGATATTTGTTCGTGAAATGTAATTGGCAATTCGTTCTCAATGCCCTTTCGTTCTAAGACGTTAGCGAGCTTGTTTCGTACGTCTAAAAAAAACCTTCTGCCGCTGACTTGTGAGCAGTATTTAGGCGTGAGTAATTAACATTTATAATTACCCTAATTTCTTCAAGGGTTGTAAATAATATTTTAAGGTGTTTTTCCACCGTTTCTTCCCTAGTTGGCCTATCTATATTTAGGCACTTATATGACCTGTCAAATTTTTCTTTGACAAGTCTTAGTTTGGTCACAATCGCCAGCCAGTCCATATGGCAAGCATAGCAATATGCGAAACACAGTCATTTATGACTACCGATTGCAAGAGAGATGTGAAGAAAATTAAACTTTGTTCAAATCAGTGGCCAAAGATATGGTCTTTAAATAATTCTTGCGTAGCGACCTCTTATGTAGCTGATAAAGAGTCGTTAGCAATTGAATTGCAAGTATAGCAATTATTATCATCAGGTAATACACCGAAGGTTCCACTACATTTACTTTCATTCACAACGTTTGCATTTGGGTGTTCCACCATAGATTCGGTGCCCCCCACATTTATAATATTGATCAGAATTTCAACTCGAGAATCAAATTATTGTAAGTAAGAAATTTAAATAAATTAAAATTATTTTTCTCTTCATAAAATTTTAATTAAAAAAAATTTCTTTTAATAAAATCTTAATATAATATTTACTTATGTTTACTATTCTTATAAAATGGTGAATGAAGTGAGCCTTGAAATTAATTTACTCAGGTGGTGAAATCATGTTCTGTTGTTAGATTTTGGTGTTGCTGCATCACTTAAATTAACATCTTGCTATAAAGTAGGAGAAGCATCTAAGGCATCCAACGCAATATGCTGTAAGTACACCACTATTTTGTTGCTGTTGATTTTGACTGGTGTCTTACTTCCTTGCTGTCCAGGCAAAATTCGTTGCCTGGTGACTATTTTTGTTCCTTTAGTTGTTGTTCAGTGTGTTGTTGTGCGAAAATCGCCAATCACCCAAAAAGCAGCTAAAGCCAAGAAGTTTATAATTTATGATAGCAAAAGCACGGCTTATATCATAAAGTCTATGGCCATTATTAAGTATTATACTTGTTGTAAAATGTTGACGCGTGTTTATAAAATTCATTAAGATTTTTGAAACATATAAAAGTTTTTTTTTTTTTATTAATTCTTTAGTAGATTTTTTTCACTTTTTTTAACGATTCACTGGCAGGATCGCCATGTTATTAATTTGAACAACCGTATTATCTTGGTTCTCATTTGAGACTGTCTTTATTTATTCATTATTTTATTATAAACCTAAACTTAATTATTAACATTAACTTAATAATTATCATTAACTATGGCGTGTACATATAGGTGTGTATTTATTCTCACGACGTCAGCGTAATTGCATTTGGTTATACGTCGCGCATGTAGACGGGATGGATCGTATATCTTTGTTTAATAATATCGTTCCATATATTCTACTAGGTAGCAATGGCAAGTATAACCTTGACATTGACTAACTCGAGATCGTGTTTCTTTGCTTAATTCACGCGTTAGTAATAACGACACACATAAGTACACTACACCGTAAAATTTGAAAAGGTTTTTGTCCTTTAAGTAGGATATGCATCGTTATTGTCTAATTACGTTAAAAAACTTACGTTAAAACTTTGAAAATGGAGATATAATGAAAATGAAGATTTTATGGAATTTAGTAAATTACACCATTGAATAGCAAATACGGAAAAACGATGAAACTTAATTTAGCATTTTACATTGAAAAAAATCTGAAACCAAATAAAAAACTCCTAATCTTACAAATGAAACAAGTTGTTGTTTTAGGATTGAAATTTAAGAACCGGAAAGGAATTCAAAAGACAAAAATTGTGGTACATTTTGTGTATAAAATTATACACAAAATGAAATAGGCAAATAAATATTTATGTATTGATGTAATACATATTTATATTCAAAATATGATTTACAAATTTTCTAGTGTGACTCTGCAATTTAATTTTGGATACAATGTTATCCAAAATTAAATTGTGTTTTTTTAAATATGATATAATCATACATTTTTTAAATATGATGTAATATCTAAGTATATATTATTTTGTATTTTGCAATGTCTAGGTATATATAACATCATTATTAATTTGATTAGTTTTAGCGTATTCTAAATGCAATATACAACTATATATTGAGCGAGATGAGATAAAACGCAACTATTTATGACATCATTTTAAAATTTTTCGACGAGATTAATTTTATATATGAATTTATATAATTATGTCTGTTAAAGTGTATAAAAAATAATGTATTATTTTATGCAAACGTTTTAACTCGGGAAATTAAAGATTTGTAGCAGTCCAGAAACTACGTACTTTTTAATTGTGAACTCAAAAGTTTCAGATTTTGCAGACATCTTAAAAGTCAAATATCCTATATAAGTTGCCTGCCACTTACAAGGAAGCTTTTCCGGTGGGTTTCCAGTGAACTTAATAAATTCGGATAAGTGATAAAGGAGCAAAAAATATTATAAACGTAATTTTTAGCGGCCTAATCCCATGTTTTTGGGTTTAAAAATGGCGGTGAAATTTAACACATCTTTGTATGAAAATATGTTTAAAGATTAGGAAATCTAGACTTATTTGAAAACAGCGTTAAAATAATCGAGAAAACACAAATTTTGAAAGCCATTTTGACACTAGTCGTGGACGCAGGCTGCCACTTATTTGAATTGATTTAAATATTGATGAACAAAGTGTTCACTATTTTTCTCCTTTTCCATATATCTAACTTTTTTTAAGATCGGAGGGAGCAAATCGGGGCTATACTCCATGTCATGTATTAACAAAATCATAAATTTTCAAAGGAAGCTTTTCATCTCACTAGTGTGATTGTAGTCTGAAATAAGTAATGATAAAGAAAAAATATGCAATTGGAAAATTTAAAATTATACCTGACATCGCCCATGTCTTTTTTAAACTAAATTATGTATTTCTAATTCACTTTGATACATATTCTGGACGATATTAGCTGCTTTTCAAGCGTTCTTGTGTGTTTACCCTTCATTTTGAACTTTTTCGTCAATAACTACAATTTTCTTTAATCAATTTTTTAAATAAAAAAATATTTTAAATTTAAAAAAAGAAACATCGTTATAACACAAAGACTAGTTTAGCTGCTGAATTTTAAAATGTCGCACTTCAAGGAGCGCTGATCGAACTTTGTTCTAAAACAAAAATTTAATCTAAAACAAAAAATATGAAAATTGGAGTCAAATTGGACCACGTTAACACATGATCGATCAAAGTTTGAGGCTTACATTTATTTTGAAAAATTAAAAAATTGGCGTTGTGTGCGAAACACGAGTCGCTTTAATAGATTTTGAGATATCGTAATATATATATCATAAAAAATATTGAAAACTATGTTACCAGATGCGTAGCAAACCAAATTAAAAGAAAAAGATTGCACTGCAAGTAAAGTCTCAAATTTTGAAATGACACACTTCAACTTAAGTTTGAGTCGTAGTGGTATCTCCGTAGTGGTATCTCCGTTTTAAAAGATTATGTCAAAATACACAGAAAAAATTGTTGTCAAAAAATGTCAATTAAACTTTTGTTCAATTTGAAGCTGACTCTTAATTAAATGTTTAATAATATGTATTAACTGTTTAATTGAAAATGAATAAACAAAATTTTTAGTTTTTAGTACGTATAATAACAACATAGACAACAATGCTAAAATTTTAAAAAATCTCTAAAATTAACAAATCAAAGAAATTAAAAATTTTGCGTTTTTTTAATTTTGGCGATTTTTTCAATTTTAGTAATTTTGTTTTAATTTTAGAGATTTTTTCGAATTTCGGAGTTTTTTTTATTTTGGGAAATTGTTTTAAATTTCTTCAATTTTGAAAATTGATTTTTTTTTAATTTTGGCTATTTTTTCAAACTTAGATGTTTTTTCAAATGTTTTCGATTTTTTTAAATTTTGTAGATTTTTTTTTTACAATTTTGGTGTTTTTTTTTAAATTTTGGCGATTATTTTAATTTGAGCAATTGTTCCATAATCTTTAGCGATTTTTTTTTTTAACTTTAGTTAAAGTTTTAATAGTATCTACTGAAAATTTGTTTGAAATAAAAAACAAAATTCAATTAAAATTTTTAATAGATGTGAATAAAACTGTAATTGAAACGCACAGTTTTTTGTTTAACAAAAAACAAATGATCTTGAACTTGAATAACCTTGCTCACATCATAATTTATGATAAAAAATTGAAAAATAAACTTTTGGTTTTAATTTTTTAAAATTTAAAAGTAAAACATTTAAAAATTGCAGAGTACGGCAAAACTGATTTATGGTCCTAATACTATAGTCAGAAAGTATTGTTCTTTATTTAATAAACAATAACAACACAGTGTATTATGACTAGATATTCTAGAATATACACGAACAATGTTTATTAGTTAAAAATGTTTTATTTTTGATTTGAATTAGTTCAATTAGTTCAATTCTTTCAATTTTGTTTTTTACTTCTCATCAGGTAAATAAAACAATACGGGTAAAGCGTTGATCTTTTTCCTTCAAAATTTGGGTAAAAATATTCTACCCCTTCTACATTGGTTCTCTGATAATTTTCGGTGACGCGAAATTAAACATGTAAGGACCTGTCAGTAGATAAAGTCTGCTATAAGTTAGCGGACAAAAACTTTTTTGAGTAATAAATAAACATTGCACGGTTTTTTGTTTAACAAAAAACAAATGATCTTGAACTTGAATACTCTTGCTCACATCATAATTTTTGAAAATAATATTAATTGAATAGTTAAAAATTATGTTAATTGTTACTACAATTTCCTCAGTAGGACCGAATTCAATTAAACCTTTAACTGAATCAACAAATATTTTAATTGAAACTCAATTTTAGTTTCTTCTGTGTAGACATATTTAATTTGTAGTTTGAATTGTCTCCAGCAATTTTTTGATTATATTTTAAGGCAAAGACATCGAAATATATTATGCAATGACTTTATTTATTGTTTTTTTTTTTTTTTTTTTGTCGAAAATCAACTCTAACAATGATAACCGGCCATTTGCAGGCGATGTTTTCTAATGAAATTTGAAGATTCGAATAATATAATACTGAACTAACAGTCATTTTGTATTCGATCAAAATCAAAAATAAATATTCTTTTATTAAATTTATCAATAACATTGTTACTTCCTAACGAATTGTATTAAGTTTTTAAATATGTCAAATCATTTCGTGGGGGGGGTGGCTCTAGCCCCCTTGCCACCACTAACTAGCTACGTGCCTGACAAGGAAAACAGTTAACCCGAACATTTATATTGGGAACTGAACATGTTAAATATCTTAGGGTAGTTAAGAATCTTGGATTTATGATCAACCCCTTTCTTAACTGTAGAGAATATATCGACTAAACTATTATGACAATAAAGGGTCCGCCATCTAACGTTTTTTTTTTCAACTACACTCAGAAAAATAAGTTAGTACAAAAGTTAGTAAAACGTCTTGTAAATCAGGTATACTATTTTTTAGCAAATTTTTTTGCCAAAATCGTGTTTTCAGCTAAAATTTTTGTTATACTTATTCAGCACTTAACTGTTTTATACTAATGCTTTACTAATATACTAATGTTTTACTAATTAATTTTGCTAAAAAAAATTGTGCTGATAAGCACATTAATAGTGTGGACGACAACCAGATTGAAAGATATACGCAGAATGAAGCAGATGTCGCGGCATGTCAAGATGTAGTAGAGAAGAGGAAAATGATACTAAAAAGTACAACTCTAATAAGACATATAAAAAAATCAACCATGGAAGACTTTTGTATCTGTTTTTCATACATAAAACAAAATTGAGGATTAAAACAACTTAAATTTTGCGTTGTCACCGGCTTGTGAAAATAATTGTCTTTTAATTAAATAAAAGACAAAATAAAATATTTAAATTTAATATGTATTTCTAAACTAAATGTTTATAGATTTATAATCTAGTGTGGTCAAATTGCAAACAAACAAACATATACAGACATGTAGACAGAGTAAAGCGAAAGACAAAGACACACATCTTAGGTAGATTTTTATGGTTCCTTTTTTTTATTGCAAAAAAGGGTTGTTTTTTTTCGTTTCGTTTGTTTTTGTTTATTTTTTCGTTTCTATAATTATCCTCGGCAGTTGCGTCCTTTAAAAGAAAGCATCATTTAGACAACCATTGATGTAAGTAGTTGAAAGAAAATTTTTGTTATGTTATATATATTTATTTCTATATATTTTCAGATATTAAATTAATTCATAGCATCAATGTTGGAAAATGAAAATTTTTATATTTCGTAATTATTGTAAATTATTTTTAAAAGAATCACAAAAATATGTTTTATGATTTTCAGCAAATATATTAACTAAATTACAATTTTTTTACAATTTTTTTGCGTTTTTTTTTTAGTCTACTAAAATTCAGCAAAAAATTTATTAATTTTTAATCTACTCAGTGTTAGCAAAACTTTTGCTGAATCTACTAATTTTGTTGCTAAATATCAGCTTGCTGATTTTCAGCAAAAGATTTTGCTGACATTAGCAATTTTTTTGCTAGCACCCTCCTGACTAAAATTTTGCTGACTTTACAAACTTTTTTTTTTAGTGTAGTGCTTATTTCGTGAATGGTAAGACTTAGCTCATGCCTGATTTGACAGATAATTAGTTTTATCCTTCCGCTGAACGAATATGGTTGTGTATACGCTTGAATAACGTTGGGAAATATTGCGACATTACTTTGAAAATCATGGTAATGAGCAAGGAGTGGCCGTTACAGTCAATGGCGATCGTTCACGATTGTTCACAAAAAGTTAAGAGGAGGATATTGGCAACATTTGGTTTCAACAGGACGGCGCTACGTGCCACACAGCCGAAGCTACACTCGATGTTTTGCGCCCTGTTTTTGAAGATCGCATTATCAGCCGCAGAGCTGATGTCGTTTGGCCACCTCGGAGCTGCGATTTGACACCTTTGGACTATTATTTGTGGGGTGCCGTCAAAGATAAGTGTTATGCCAACAAGCCAGAGACAATTGACGCTTTAGTAGTATATTACTTTAAAGGACAATATTCGTGAAGCCATTGGTAAAATACAGCTGCACACAATCGATAATGTGCTTAAAAATTGGACCGATCGTGTAGGCTACTGCATGGCCAGCGGAGGCAGCCATTTGAATGAAATTATTTTCCATTATTAACCGGAAGGATTGTACAAGGTGGCGCAAAAGTAATCCTCCTATCAGAAAATGCTATAAATTTTGCGATTGGCCCCTAATGTCAGTTCTGTTTTGACATTTGTGTAGTAAACACATGCGAAATACACGTTAATAAACAATGTTACGCTACCAGAACGCGGAATATTGGTGACTATTTATTTGACCAATAATCGGTCGGTGACTTTGGCACAACGTGAATTTCGTCGCAGATTTCATGGCCGTCCAACGCCTACTGGTGAAACACTGCGACGTTTAGCCGCTCGCCTCAAAGAGACTGGCACAACACGAGATGCTGCCAGGCGTGGCAGACCCCGGAGTAGCCGTTCTGCAGAGAATATTGCTGCTGTAGCCGAGGATGTCATGGAAGCGCCGTCGACATCGACCAGACGACGTGCCACGCAAATGGGTATCAGTCGACGGTCTTTACAGCTAATTTTGGTACAAGATTTGAAGATGTTTCCGTACAAAGTCCAGACGGTGCATCAGCTGTTAGCTGCTGTCCGCCAATCGCGTGTAACATACGCTCAAGCCATCCTTAATCACCACCAAGAGGAAGATGATTTTTCATCAAACATAATCATGAGTGATGAGGCCCATTTCCATCTTAGCGGGTACGTAAATAAGCAAAATTTACGCTTCTGGGGCACTGAAAATCCGCGTGTAACCCACGAAGAGCCATTACACCCGCTCAAAGTCACTGTTTGGTGTGCTGTTTTCGCTGGAGGAGTCATCGGACCTTTTTTCTTCGAAGACGTCGCGGGCCAAATGGTTACTGTGAATGGTGAGCGCTACAGAGCAATGATCAACGAGTTCTTTTTGCCGCAACTTGATGAATTGGGATTGGAAAACATGTGGTTCGAACAGGACGGTGCAACGGCACACACTGCACGTGCCACAACCGATATGCTGAAGGATGCATTTCCCGGGCGCCTAATCTCCCGTTTTGGCGATTTGCACTGGCCAGCAAGATCGCCTGATTTGACCGCTCCAGACTTCTTTTTGTGGGGCTTTTTGAAGTCGCGGGTTTATGTCAACAAGCCTCAGACTCTTGCAGCTCTTAAAGGCAATATCCGTCAAGAATGTGAGGACCTATCGCCGGAAGTTTTGGCCAAAGTGATGAAAAATGCCATAAAAAGGGCTCAAATGACAATCAACTATGGCGGCGGCCATTTACATGACATCATATTCTCGACTTGATGTAAAAAAAATTAAAATACCTAATAAAAATAATCCACAAGAAGAATCAAAGTTTTTAATTTTTTTTTTAAATTACAGCCAAAAACCTTCGGAAGGTTATTTTTGCGCCACCTTGTACTTTCAAATAAAAAAAGAAGTTTGAGAAAATATAATTATAGCATTTTCAAAAAACAAAAAGTTATTTGGCGGACCCTTTATATAGCGTTCTATGAAAGCTTTGGTATTAATCTTATTACGTTCCTTGCAATATAAAACTAAAAATTACCTATGGAGCTAACGTATATGGTAATCTTAATGCAGTTTCGAAGAGAAAATTGCAAATTGTTATTAATAATTGTGCTAGGTACGTCTTCAATAAAAATATATACGATCGAATACCTCAATATTCTTTGCAGATTTTGGGTTGAAGTTTAACATCATACCTAAATATTCGAAACGTTAACTTTTTACATAAAGTTTTTCACACACGACAACCAGACTATTTATTCGACAAGTTGACAATTGGAAACTCGTCACGTAAGTGCAACATAATTCCACCTAGAATACACATATCTCTCCTCCTCTATAATGTTTTTTGTCAGTGCAATAAACATTTGGAACAGTTTACCCCATAATCTTAACTCTTTAACGGGTAAGGCTGCCTCAGGGCAGTCTTAATAAAATTTACCACAAATCCGTCAAATGAGCGTTGTATACTTAGAAATGAATATATTCCGATAGAAAACTAAATTTTCTAAATATTTTGCACAGAAGTTTTTCGTGTGCCGTCCACGGTTTGGAAGGAGAAAGCTTCAAAATCTAAATTTCGTAATATTTCAAAAAATAATTATTTTTGAAAAAACATAGTTTTCCAAAATCAAAAAAACCAATTTAAGTTGACTAGAAACTGTTTATAATAAAATATAGTAAGATTGAAGCTTTATCTTTAATAATAAGTCCTTACTTTGATCCAAGGACTCACAGGATTTTATCAGGATTCCTCTAAAGATTCCTCTCTAAACTAATAGACGGATTATTATGAAATTTGGCAGAATTAAGACTTTAAGTATTAATAGCAGAGCGTTGAAGTTTGAATAATATAAATTGAAATTTCGATACTTTTTCGCCTAATTTCGCTTTTTCCAAAAAGCGAAAATCGTCATATCTTCTTAAATAGGAGCACAAAAAATAGTTTTTGAAGTGTTGTTGTATCTTGGTATGAGAAATAATTTTTGTTCAAAACTTCTCTTTTATATGCTTTAGTTTTCGAAATGCACCCAAAAATATTTTGGTTTATATCGCCTAAAATAGGCAACGATAAACAACTTTGTTGAACAACTTATTATATGTTTTTCGAGTGGAGCACATAGTATGAAATTCGTTGCAAAACATCGTTTGCCAGTTAGATGGTTAAAACCGATCCCCGTGTATTGATTTTTAAAATTGCAGTCATAAAACATATTAATAAATAATTAATTGTTTTTAATTTTTTTTATATTTTTTAAATCAATTCTTTTTAGTTTTTAAGTAATATTTTTGATTAAATTTGTATTTATTTTTAAGCTTTAAATACTATTTTTCGATATTTTATTATAAATTATGTGTGAAACAAAAAAGCCGTGCTATGTTTACTTAATAATTAAAAAAATTTTAATAATCTTTCTCACATCATAATTTAAATAATATACATATTAGGGTGGGGCGATTTGAACATCTTAATGGGCGCTTCACGTTTCTGATTCTTGGGTTTGTACTAAGCAAAAAAGTCCACTAGACCATACGTCTACGGTGAAAATCGAGCTTCCAGATTTTGACTTTTTAGCCGTATTTTGTGAAAGTAACAATGTGTGGGATGGACATATCTCAGGAAGTAGGAGGAGCTTATACAAGATTATGGTATAAATCTCTTCTTTGGAAGATTCTCTAGCAGATTAATGCATCAATCATATTTGTGGATAGGGTTTAAGGGGTTAATTTTTAGTTTCAAAATAGGGCTTTTTTTGCCGTATTTTGTGAAAGTAACAATGTGTTGGATGGACATATCTCAGTAAGTAGCAGGAGCTTATCCAAGATTATGGTATCAATCTCTTCTTTGGAAGATTCTCTAGCAGATTAATTCATCAATCATATTTGTATGTGGGGTTTAAGGGGTTAATTTTTAATTTCAAAATAGGGCTTTTTTGCCGTAAAGTCAAAATCTGGACTTTTTTGCTCAGTACAATCCCAAGAATCAGAAACGCGAAGCGCCCATTAAGATTTTTTTCCTTCCATACATATCTTATATAAAATTTATAATGTCTGAGATACTGTTAAGAGACTTAAAGTCTTATTTGTGTCAATGAAAATTAAATTAAATCATATTATGATAATTTATAATTATTTCCTGGACCACAATATGATATTATTGGGATCGATTTGTAACTATAAAATGGTTATCTAAATATCATACATATTATGATAAAGAAAAACGTATGATGCTCTTCGAATATGATTACCCCAACCATGTTTTTTCTTTGCGTGTTGAGTTTTACTAATGTTTAAATATTATTTGTTTTACTTTAAACAAATTATGTTTTACTTTAAACAAATTTCGTCGTCAAAATCTTTTAATTTTATTCAAATTAAAAAGTGAAGTACATTGATATATTTTACAGTTAACCAGCATAACGAACTTCCAATGCCAGTTAAATGGGGTGATACCCGATTTATATCTGTAACTTCCCAATCCATGAAAATTGCATTGTTGGTACAATTACAGACGGCACTCTCATCATGTCAAGAACAAAAAAATATAAGGATACGTTTTTGTTTGTTAAATTATAATTTTTTAGGTGGTCGAAAAAGTAAGTGCTGTTTTGTACCATTTTGGAAATTCCATTTATCATCCCTGATCCCTGGCATATACTTTACTCGTTTAGCATTAACCAAAATGAGAGCACTGATGGCGCATTCGCTCTCAATTTTATGTTTTTTATGTTTTTATGCAATATGAAGGTATTTCTTATAAACAAATAATAATAAACTTATACCAGTTATAAACAGTTATACTCACACATAGTCACGACGAATGAAAAATTCTCTGTTGCTCACACATTAATGTAATGATGTGCTTATAGAAAATACCGCTCCCTAAAGTATGCTTTGCCTTTAAAAAATACATACATTTTCGCTTTGTCATTCAAAAAGAATGAATATATGGATATAAAAGGATTTTATATAATATTTTCTCGTAAAAACGGATACATTTTATATTACATATTTATTTTCCATTGTAAGGATTACTTTTTTCTTTTTTTTTTTTTGTTGTGTTTAATTTCTTTTATTTATTAATTATTTGATAAAAAAAAAGTAACTAACTGCTGATTGAGGGTATACATATATATATATATATGCATATTCTAAAAACCACCATAATACTGATTAAGGGCGTCACATCTTTATTACTTTATTTAAATAAAAAACTAAATTAATTTTATTTTTTATAAGTTCCACTTAAATTTAGTATTGCAAAATTATTTATATTTTTTAGTTAGTAGTGATTTTGTATATTTTTTTTTTGTAATTTATAATAATAATGGTTTATTTGTTTTAAAAGGTTGCTATATTCGCACAGCAACGTAACAGATTCACATATCGTCCTCGACTAAAGAAAAAAAATTAAATTGAGATTCTGTCAAAGAGAGTCAAGTATTTACAACATACATACATTCGGGTTGTTTGTGGCACGAATTGGAGATATTAGAATCTAAAACTGTTTGAGAAGACGGCAAAAAGTAACATTGCGTTGCAAATCTTTAATTTACAGGGTGATAAATACTTACATTAGTACATAAATATATTTATGTTAAAAAAGAATTAAGCTTTTGTGTATAATACAATTACCAAATCATTGAAAACACAAAGTCAGCAGGCGAATATAAAAATTTAACTGTGTACCATTGGTAAGGTGGCCATTTCTTTCTGACATTAAATTAGTACAAAATTCAAAATATAAAAATAAAATATCAATCTTGCGATGAATTATAAAAACAACCCGAATTTACTTTTGCTGTGTACACTCAAATTAAAAAGTAAGTAGAAAAATTAGTAAAACGTTTTATATTGCAATTCACAGTTTTTGGACTAATTTTTAGTAAGCGAATGTTCACTAATGAGGCACTACACCTGCTATTTGGACTACATACAAAAATCAAACTAGAATATTCGAAATACATCATCTCATAAGCCATTTTTCT
The DNA here is from genome assembly GCA_021234595.1 of Delia radicum. NCBI lineage: Eukaryota > Metazoa > Arthropoda > Insecta > Diptera > Anthomyiidae > Delia > Delia radicum. The sequence continues at coordinate 59,220,876 of CM037855.1, read as the reverse complement.
TATGGCAACTAATTGAAAAAAGTTATTCAAAACAAATCAAAAGGTCTACACTAGGGTACATGTACCCTAAAGTGGATCTAAATAAAAAAACAATCTTAACGCATATAAAATTATTAGAAGATGAAGTAAAATCGACAAAAATTTGTATTTAAATTAAAATTTATTTTAATTTTGTTCATTAAAACGTTCTATGTATCGTTTAAAGCTGCTTAAGGGGCTACCATATGTAAGGTTAATTTTTTTAATTGCTAAACAAACGATATTTTTCATTGTGAAACATGTTGAAAAATTTTCCAAAATACACAAAAACAGTTAAAGTGATGCGTAAGCCATTTAAAAAAAATTTGAAAATATTTAAAATGTTCACTTTGGGGAACATTATGAAAACTTAATTTTTCTCATTTTTGTTTTATTTAATATATTTGTTTATAGAATCAATTTATAATAAAATTCGTACCGTTTACAAAAATTAGACTTCACTTTTTATGTCTACGAAAAATTACACTTTACATTTCGTTTTTTTTGCAACGACACAATAAAACCAATCAAAACGTGTGCATTTAAGTCGAAACTTTTTTAAAATTTCAAAAGCGGAAACTTAACTCGGTGACAGTTTTTACATATTTATGCAACAAGACGAAAAAAATTAAATGTCCACTTTTGGGAACAGCCCGTATAGAAAAGGTTATATATGATCATATATAACCATATATAATTATCTCTGAAATTTGAGTGTATCCAATTATATCTGAGTCCATATATATTTATATAACTAAACATATATTCATATATTACCTTATATATATTACCTTATATTAACATATCGGAAATTTTATATAATTATATCTGAAGGAATATAAAGCAGGGACCGTAATCATTATGAGTTTTATAATAAAAATTACACAATAATGATTATGTTATGAGTTTTAAGGATTTTCTTCAATGGTAATGATTATTTTTGAGTAATAATAAAAAAAATCCGCAATAATCATTATTTTTGAGCAAAAAAAATTAAACTCAAAAATAATCATTATTTATGATTTTTATTTTTTTCGCTCAAAATAAAACTCACTTTCATGTAGGTGTAAATATATATACATATTAGGGTGGGGCGATTAGTATGGAAGGAAAAAAATCTTAATGGGCGCTTCGCGTTTCTGATTCTTGGGATTGTACTGAGCAAAAAAGTCCACTAGACCATACGTCTACGGTGAAAATCGAGCTTCCAGATGTTGACTTTACGGCAAAAAAGCCCTATTTTGAAATTAATAATTAACCCCTTAAACCCCACCCACAAATATGATTGATGCATTAATCTGCTAGAGAATCTTCCAAAGAAGAGATTGATACCATAATCTTGGATAAGCTCCTCCTCCTTCCTGAGATATGTCCATCCCACACATTGTTACTTTCACAAAATACGGCAAAAAAAAACATATTTTGAAATTAAAAAATAACCCCTTAAACCTCACCTACAAATATGATTGATGCATTAATCTGCTAGAGAATCTTCCAAAGAAGAGATTGATATCAAAATCTTCGATAAGCTCCTCCAACTTCGTGAGATATGTCCATCCCACACATTGCAAGTGAGTTTTATTTTGAGCGAAAAAAATAAAAATCATAAATAATGATTATTTTTGAGTTTTATTTTTTTTGCTCAGAAATAATGATTATGGCTGATTTTTTTTTATTATTACTCAAAAATAATCATTACCATTGAAGAAAACTTTAAAAATCAAAAATTTAAAAATCATGACGGATATGCAAAGATTGTCAAAAAATAATAATAATGGTGCAATAAATTTTTTTTTATGTCTCTTCTAAGTGATTGATTTTTTGATTCAAAAAAACGAGCAATAATCATTATTTACGGTCCCTGATATAAAGGGTGTTTTTTATACAGGTATAGAACTTTAAGTTGGCAACACTATTTTTTAAATGGCGGCCATTTTGTCAGCTATCAAGTGATTTATGTTAAGTTTGGTTTGGCATTTCAACATATATACGTCAATGGTGACCGCTATAGAGCCATTTTTACTGACTGTTTCGTTCATCAATTGAACAACCATGATGTGCAGGAGCTATGGTTTCAACAAGGCGTCGCAACATGCCACACAGCTCGTGCCACAATTGGTTTATTGAAGAAAACGTTTGGTAACCGCATAGTTTCACATTTCGGACCCGTGAATTGGGCTCCAAGATCGTGCGATTTAACGCCGCTGAACTATTTTCTGTGGGGATATGTGAAGTTTCTAGTCGACGCCGATAAGCCCGAAGCGATTGACCAATTGGATGACAACATTCATATGCCAGAAGTCATATATAAATTATAATGCCAGAAGATTATCTTTCGAATAAAGTAAATTTCATGTCTATTTAAAAAATTCATCTTTGTTTTATTCCATTTCAAAGTTATATACCCCTATAAAAAATACCCTTTATATGATCATATCTAAACATTTTTACTATGGAGGCCACAATATGAAACATTGTCTTACACAATAATTTTTTAGTAATAATTTTTCCTGTCCTCTATTTACAAATTACAATTTATTTACTAATTTTCGTTGCCGATTTTATCAAAATATTTTACAATTTTTTTAACCCCGAGTTGCGAAATTAGCAAAATATTTACTTATTTAATTTTATATTTTTTATAGATATGAGCAAAGTTTTTCTTTTAGATAAACATTTTTATAATCTAAAATATAACGAAAACGGCAAAAAAAATTGGCTGATTTTATCAAATCGATTAACGTATGCGAAATGATTTTGCAACAAATCGGAAAATGCTGTAGTTTTTTCTAGCACAAACTTAAAGTCAATTTAACTTTTTTAAAAACAATGCACTACATTAATTTAATGTAAGCAAAATTGGACCATTTCATCCAATTTTGAGGCAGTTTGGAGTTACTTTGTCCACAGCTATTGAAAATTTCCATGTTGAGATTTTTCTGATCTTCTTTTCAAAATTGTTGATTCGATTTTTGGATATTTGAATATTAGTTTGGACCAAATTTTTAATTTTATCATTAGTAAAGTTATCTCTCGAAAAAGTTGTTTCACTACCATTTATTGATATCTAAGATTAAATATTAATTGCCCATATTGCAAATAATGGCGTTTTTGACTAGTTTTGACAAAATTTGTAAAATGAAGATTTATAGTTACTTCTTACACTCAACAAAAAAATTTTTTAAAAGTCAACAACATATTTGCTGTAAGGATCTATGCAGAAAAATTGCTAATATCAGCAAAAAAAAAAATTGTAAATTTTTGCAAACATTTTGCTAAATTCAGGAAATTTTTTTGCTAATATTAAATTTTTTTCTGCAAGAATCCTCCCAGCAAAAATGTTGCTGACTTTACAGACTTTTTGTTTTAGTACAGCTCGATTACAATTATGGATCATTTTAAATGTTTTCCATCGCATTAAATCCCTTTTTCAAGCTTTCTAAACGATTTAGCGTTTTATGCAGCAATTACTTTTTTAAGCCAGGATCTCATGGATAAGGCAGTCAAATTGCACTTTTTCCTGGAACAATGAATACTCTTAGTACTTTACCTTGCTAAATAGATATCCACTATTCAATAATATACCCAGACATTGACTTTCTAGCTGTTCAACAAACAGAGAAACGTTTTCGATTTCTTCCAATAAGATTGATTATTAAACAAATTAAAATTTTTTTTTAAGTTGTTTTCCTTTTTTGTTGCCTTTGTAAAACAGGTATAGGCTTGACTAAAAATAGTTAATTTTTCTGTAAAATTAAAGATTTCTATGTAACTTTTACATACTTTTTATTTGAGTATAAAAGTTCAGATTAAGTGGAAATTTGTCTACAAAGAAACTTGAGATTACATAAATTACAAAAATTTATATAAAAATTATTAAACTCAGCAAATTTTTATGAATTAAATTATACACTGAGAGAATTATCAGCATGATATTATTGCACTACATTTTTTAGTGTAGATTTAAAACAGATTTTAAACATAAATACTTTTTGTTTTCAAGATTTTTTTACAGTTTCCATCAGGTTAAAAAGTTTTTAATGTAGAAAACACATCTGAATCTCACTGCTTTTTATTTTGGAAAATTGCAAAAAACTTTATTCTAAATAGATCAAAACATTGGTTTTTCTATATAAACTATTCTAAAAATGGTAAAAATTAGAATAAATTTTAAAAAATCAGTACGTGTAATTTTAAAAAATCGTGTACTGAGTTACACGATTTTTCATCAGTACACGTGATCAAAAATCAGTATTACACTGATTAAATCAGCACGAACGGTCAGTCCAACCATAGACCCATTACAAAGGACTGTTATATGCGACATTTACCAGAACAATAACATTTCAATCTAAAGTCAAGGTAAAAAACTTGATTAACTTTAGCCCAATATATGCCCCTGACGGTTATAGACAAATAAAACCCTAACAATTTGAGTTTCTTACGGATAATTGATAGTCATATGTGTTATTTTCAGGGACAAGAACTTCATATACTAAAGCTTCAACCACACTTGACTTACCAATTGTAAATTTGTTTCAAAATGTTTGTTAATATTTATTTGAATTTAAAAATGTTCGCCAGATATGCGAATAAGTTCTTTGTTTTCAGAAGTGGAAAATCCATTGTCTTCGAAAATACTCAAAAATTAAACGTATGTTGAAATTAAGAAAGATAGCAACAAACATTCATGTTTCGCCCGAGAACTTGTGGACATCTGGTTGAAATTTGATGATTCAAGCTTAACAAAGACCCTAGGTATTCGTTGGAACGCGATAAGTGGTTATTTTGCGTACAATTTTAAACCGATAACCGCTACCATCGGAGTGACTATAATACATATTTAATCGTCGGTCGCTAAACTTTTTGACCCCACAGGATGGCTTAAGCCTCCTTCAGGAACTTTGACAGGATGGCGTGGATTGGGGAGATACCGTAAAACCACAGGTGGTTACCAGCTGGAATGAATTCATTGAGGAATTTAGATTTTTTGAATTTTAAAATTTTCGCCAGATATGCGAATAAGTTCTATGTTTTCAGAAGTGGAAAATCCCTTGTCATGTTGATGACATTTTATCATGCAAAAGCTCCTGTCGTGGAAGCGTAAAAACAGCTGTGCAAGTTGCTTTATTCAGCTGGGCTTAAATTAAGAAATATAACAGCAAATCTCCATGTTTCGCAAATCTCCATGTTGACCTCTGATTTTTTTAAATTTGATGATTCAATCTCAGCAAAGAACAAGCTAAGTGAAACAATGTTAGGAACACGCTAAGTGATACAATGTTGAACCGATAACCGCTTTGTTAAATTTCACCCTGAGAATTGTACCCAAGGACATGGGTTTTGTGACACTTCGGAACGTGCATATTGTGCTGCCATATACCTTAGATCGAAAAACACCAACGGCAGGTTTTTGCATTTGGTGGCGGCGAAGAGCAAAGTATTCTCGCTGCTCAAGCTCAGCCTTCCTCGTTTGGAGTTATCCGGTGCAGTTCTTCTCTCTAAACTCGTAAAGCATGTGGTTTTTAGTCCTTCAAATTAAGAATTTTCACTCCATTTGTCGACTGACTCAATAATTGTTTTGGCTTATCTTCAGAAGCTTTATTCTTCGTGGAAAACCTAAACCGGACAACGAATATTGAAAATATCGGTAAAGCCAATTGGAGACACGTTTCAAGCGGCGATAATCCCGCGAACATCGTGAATTAGGAGCCCACATTGGCTCCTAATTCACGATGTTCGCGAGTAAAATTGGACCCAATCCGACCACCGGACTTCAGCTTCGCTGAAGGAGAGAAGAAGAAGAACCGTAGTCACCTGTACAACCATGTGTAACCTCACATCGTCTAAGCTGGACACGGGACACAGTGTCGTGATTTCATATAACGAGTTTAGTTATCATAAAGTGATAAAATTTGGCACACAGGCTTTAATTGCTAAAATATAATCAAACTTAAAATTTTGTAATTTTAAGTCCAAGGATTCGTGTCGTTCACATATATCCTGAAATTAAAAATTGCCATAACGGAGAGAAAAAAAATTATTACTTAATGAATGTTTTGTAAGGACATTAGTTTTAATATCTTTAACCTTGTCCAAATTTGTTAAATTCAGAGCAAGGATACACCTACCTCGAAAATGTCCTTTTTCAAAAAAGTAAAAATAAGAGCAAACATATATAATTTCCTTACTTAATTTGGCCCACGAAACACTTATAATTTGTTAAATGTGTAAATATACACATTTTACTTTATATTCTATAAGGAGCAAGCCGTCGCTAACCTCCCATACATCCTTAAAAACATTTAAAATCTGCATTTAACATTTAAAATGCATCTAAGTTATCAATTTCCGTCTGTATGTTTCCCCTCACTGAGTTTATTACATTAAGTTTTTCTTTAGTAAATATTATTTTGAGAGGTCTACATAACGTCCAAGATGAGTGTTTAGCATTTCGCAATACTACTTTTTCATCCCAAATCCAACAATCGTAATGGCACTAAATCCAACAAACGTAATGCCCAATCCAACAAACGTAATGGCACAAACGAGGTATCAAATAGTTTCATATTCAGAGCTATTTAATATGCTTTCAGCTGTTTTGTCTAAATTTTTTTTGCAAAGGAATCTGCTAAAATTTCTAATATATGAATATCATCAGAAATAAATTTTTTTTAACTTCTGCAATTAAATAATAGGAGGCAAAACAATTCTCGTGAATAGAATTTACAACCTTTCTCATCATATTATATTGCATAACAGAGAGATCCATGTCAATATATAGGGTTGAAGCTCTTTCTACCGATAGTTTATCTTTTTTGAATCTGATACTTTTTCTGCGGCTTTAGTAAGAGCATCAGATTTGCCTCCTTTTAGTTCGTTGCGATTCATCCTCATAACATACCTACAAGTACTTGTACTGGCTCCCAAATAGAACTTAATTATGTTTTACTAAAAAAATCGAAAATCATAAGAAAACTTACAACGCACGTTTCTTCAATAAATACTAAGTATTTGCTAATCCCAATTATTGAATTTCAGTTTTTCCTTCTCTGTAGCCGTTGGTATTCTTTGAATACGATTTTTCACAAACTGTTCAATGCGATAGAACACATTAGCTGTATTATTTTTCTTAAGCTCCAGCCACTGCTGAAAAATATCACGAATCTGTAAGGACGTTGACACTAAAAACCATTTACAAAACACGTAAAAGCAATCAAAAGCAGCTAAAATTTGTATATGTCAAAATACATACTTTTAGCAATAAAATATCAATAAATTTTAAAAGCGATATCGAATGTTTTTTTTTAAATTTACTATAAAAGTTAACTTATTTGCCAAATTCCTGATTTTATTAAAGAACTGTCATTTTGCTACCATTATTTCGCGTATCATTAATATTTGTAAACAATAACAGTGTTGGAATTAGAAATACTTACCTACCTTACAATTCTATTACAAATATATCAGCGGTTACCAAAACTGAATTGAATTTTAACTATAACAAACACATGTAAAGTTTGAGATTTTCCCCCTAAATCTACCATGTTGCATGAAAACCTTTACTACAACTACAATAATTCTAAAACTACGCAAAACTTTTAGATAATATTTCGCCTATGTACTAATAAAGGGTCCGCCATCTAACGTTTTTTTCAACTAGTGCTTATTTCGTGAATGGTAACACTGAGCTCATGTCTGATTTGACAGATAATTAGTTTTATCCTTCCGCTGAACGAATATGGTTGTGTATACGCTTGAACAACGCTGGGAAATATTGCGACATTACTTTGAAAATCATGGTAATGAGCAAGGAGTGGCCGTTACAGTCAATGGCGAAAATTGGACCGATCGTGTAGGATACTGCATGGCCAGCCGAGGCAGCCATTTGAATGAAATTATTTTCCATTATTAACCGGAAGGATTGTACTTTCAAATAAAAAAAGAAATTTGAGAAAATATTCAGTAGTTTTTTTTATAGCATTTTCAAAAAATAAAAAAGTTATTTGGCGGACCCTTTAGAAGTGATTTCTATAAAAATAATTTTAAAAAAATAAAAATTCCTACATCGACATCAACCATTTTTGGCGAAGTTTTTGACAGTGTGCGGGACGGCCATTCAAAACCGCCGCACAGTGGTCAATTTCGCGAGATAGCGGTCAAAACTCTATAACTTTTGACCGGATTGGTATTTTTTACGCAATTTGTTTTGTTCAATAGGAGGGACTTTAAGCTTCAATTTGCGTGTTCAAACGTAAAAATCGACTGATAGGAACGTAAGTAATGTGGAGTTAAAAATGCATTTTAATTTTTTGTTGAGTTTCCATGTAAAAGTTGAATATTTTGACATTTTAAATAGGTATTTTTTTTATAATTTCTTATTTTCTTCAATCGTATTTTACAACCAATACTTATTTATTATTCCTAAACTTAATTTTGGTCAGAAAATGCCAACATTTGGCCCCTGACATTTATTTAGTCTCAATATTCACAGGGGCCAAAGGTTGGTTTTTTTGGAAGAAAGCTAATTCTTGTGAGGATTAAACTGAAAAATAACACTGAAATTCCCAACAATATCAATACCATTTGGATATATTATATACAGAACACAACATCGATAAAATTTTAAGTAAACTTTTACTATTGATTTAAAGTGCACATATATTTTATTTAAATGTATTAATAAAAATTTATACTAAAATTAGAAACAAATTATAATCTTTAAACTAGTATTAATTAAACAATATTAGTAAAAATTTCTTCCAAATAGCTTTGATTTTCATTTTGCAGTAGTGGTTTAGCTTCTTCATCTAACTCTAATGAGGTTGATTTACATTTTTGTCGAATACTGGACATATATGGGTCTGATGTGCACAACAAAATATTAATAAGATCTTCATTAGTACAATATCTGGAAATTTTTCTTGTATTGTGCTCGCGAAAGAATCTGTAGTCTTTGTTCCTTTTTTCTTGCGCTTCTTCTGAGAGATCTCCAATTGGAAGCATATTGTGCTGAATTATTTGTTCCCCATGGAACAAAATTTTGTGAACTGTGGTTGGCATATGTCTCCAAGAATATTTTTGGTTATAAAGGGTTGCTGTCTCATTAGCATACTGACCAAATTTTTTTGCATCTATCTTTTTGCTACATGCTATAACTTCTAATATGATTTGGAATCGTCGTATTAAATCATAATCTACTCCAGTTATAGAAGCTGCAGTTTCTGGATCGGAAAAAAATCTCCTTGCTGTGTTTCCATCATTAGAATTTCCTTCTCCTTGCTTTGGCTGGTCAATTATAAGGCCTATCTCACGGTATTTTTCTTGAATATCTGTTTTTTTTTTGCTTTCTTTTTTCCAAATTTTCTTTGTTGTTTCTCACTGTTTCGCCTAACGGGCCAAATTCCAAATCGTATCCCAATTTAAGAATATGCTCCATAAAACGAATTCTAGCATGAAGAGGTGACATTCCAAATTCATATGCTTCATTAAAACTATCGTCTTGTGTTGGTGGTTGGCTCAATTGACTTGATGTTTTTTGGCATATGGTGCAGCTTGACGAAGACTTTGTTTCGGTTAAAGCTTGTGCAACTTTGCCATCGATCATTGTAAGTGACATTTTAAAGTTAACTTCGATGCATTGGTCATTAAATTCAAATATCACTGGTTGAAGTTCTTTAATTTCATCTCTTATTTTGCCAACTTCTTCAGACATCTTTAGTTACTTTTTTGTAAGCAAACTTTATTGGTCTACAAAATTTTGTTGACGAGGGAATTTCATTCTTCCATACATCTATCTCTGCAGCTCTACTAGTTGACGGCTCTGAACCAATATAAGTTTTTGTTAAACGTAATGGAACGAAGGAAATCATGAATAAATTGGCATCTGATGAATTTTCCGCATTACATTGTTTGTATTGTTTCTGGCCAGAGGACCCATCACATCCCCATTTAGAAATTAAAGTCATGCTGCAATTTTTAAACTTCTTTAAATAGTCAGCATCAAATGTCTTTAATAATCGTTCTGCAGTGTGTTCAAGAAGATCCTGCAATTTTATTTCTGCTGAACTTGAAGTTACACTAATAGCAGTTGGTGAAGGTAAGCAATCTTTTTTGGCAGAAACTATATCTCGATATGATGGAAAAATTCCACAATTTTTTTCATTGGTTCGCTTCCGCAATTCTGTATATTGGTTTTTAGTCATTTTCAAATCCAAAAATAGTGCAAATGCTTCTTCTGGAGTAAATTTATTTTCTTCAGTTGGTGTCGGCATACTTTCTAAAATCCTTTTTGTGCGTCTGGGGCTTGCTTCCACTATTTTTTCAATGATAGCAATTTACTCTTTTTAGTTTTCGATGGTTGAATTTGATGCAGAAATGAATCCTTTATGATGCTACAAGAAACTTCTTCATTGATATGTTTAAGCTTGCGTCTTCGTGATCTTTCACTACAATTATCAATTGGCTTTGCTGGTCGACCACCTTTTCCAGTTTCCGTGGTAGTTACTGATGGCTTTTTTAAAAATAAGTTTATTTCTTAGCCATTCTTGGTTGCGTGAGTAAAACAATTTCTTGTTTCTGGAACATTGATTGTACCGTTTTCTTAAAGTATTTAAAAAGTTTTTTATTTTTAAGTTATGAATTTTAATTTCTTGTTTGTCGCATATTTTGAAAAATGGATTATTCATTATATGTAAAATAATGTCGTTTTCATCTTTCCGTTCAAAATATATATCAGATAGAACACTAACTGAATTTAGCCATTGTTTAAACAATAATGAAGAAAAAAAATGAATGCATGGATTAATATACTATTGCTCGAAGTTTCAACATGATCTTTTTTACCTCTTTGAAACATAATATAACAGGTACTTGGTTTTACCAGTTATTTCCATTGGTTTTAAATTTATTTGCAATTTTCAGGTATTTAAGTTGTGTAATATTAGATGGCAATAAAATCTTTTTTACCTTTTCCAAATGAATTGCTAGATACCACATAATTTGAGAGTTAACAGGTACTGGCAATAATATAACAGGTACTTGGTTTTACCAGTTATTTCCATTGGATTTAAATTTATTTGCAATTTTCAGGTATTTAAGTTATGTAATATTAGATGGCAATAAAATCATTTTTTACCTTTTCCAAATGAATTGCCAGATACCACATAATTTGAGAGTTCTATTGTCATTTTTGTCAAAATTTTGATACTATGTGGACTTGGTCCAAATATGGGCCAACTTCTCCTAATTTCAACAGAATTATTTTTCGGGTCAATAAGAACTCTTGTACAAAATTTCATCAAAATATTTGCATAATAGCCACTTTCACATACAAATAACTTCCCAAAAAATATGACGTGCATTTGTACCGAATATCTTACCTTGGGTCAGAAAAATTGCTGTAGCTCAAAAAGTGCAGTCCCGATGCATGGACATGTATATATAGGAATGTAGGGGAGAGTTAGGACTACAAAATAGTAAATTTGTGTTTTGACTCAGCTTGACTCACAGGAGTTGTGCTCTATGAAGTAGGAAATTTCCGAGAAATTTGACCTTTTTTAAAAAAAATATTTAAATTGTTCTGAAAACAGTAGAGCTTCAATTTTTTTACCAGTAATAGGAAATAAGTTATGTTACAACACAAAATTTATTTCGTCCAAAAATCTTGAAAAACAAAAAAGTTATGATCATTTAAACTTTAAAAATTAACTAAAAATATCATAAATTTACTAAATTCTGAAAAAGCCCATTTTGGACCACCCTGTTCTCAGTGAAATAGTTGAAATAGAGTTCTAATTTTTTGGCTCTCGAGGTTTACTACTGTCTACTTTCATATGAGTCTAATAACTTTAAAATCGGAGAACAAAAACCAAAAGGAGTTTTGGCCGCTATCTCAAAATATTGACCACAGTGCGCCGTACCCCGCTTCAAAATATCAAGTGGCCCGACTGGAGAGGGAAATCGATGACGAGTTCTACATCATCAATCGATATATATCATACATGATCTGTTTTTCGCAGTTTACCTTGAAACGGACTCAATTTGACCTCGACATTAAAGGATCCTCACTCTCTCATGATGGACTCAATGCAACGAAACTCCTTTTGATTAGGTTGACTCAGAGGACCTACTATGGGAGAGAGAGTGATGACTTATTTAATTCCAAGCCTTTTTCGAGAAAAAGCTTGTTAATTATTCTGAACCCATTCATCGCCCCTCAGGGAATTCTCAGAGTCAGTGGTCGACTAGTGAACGCGGCCTTGGCATATGACGGGCGATTTCCTATCATTATTCCTAGCGAGTCGATTTTTTCTGAAATGCTGCTTAGTTTTATTCATATGAATCTACAAGCAACGTGTTCTCTCTCAGAGTATGTCAGCCTTGCCAGTAGAACGGTCGTTTTTCTCTTTGCTTTTAATTTTGCTGGGGTTGATTTTGCAGGCCCGTTTTAGGTAAAGGCACGTACCCTTCTGAAATCACTTTTACCAGGTTCGTTAAAAAAAGAGGGCTTGCGCTTTAGTTAAAGCGTATGATGTCTGACAACGGAATGAATTTAGTGTGTGCTAGTAAGGAGCTACGCGAACAATACCAGTTGTTTCTGAGGGAGTCGTCGAAGGATATAGTCATAAAGTATGCTGCAAGCGGGTTTGAGTGAAAGTTCATTCCACCCAGCGCCCCTCATATTTTCACTCTATTTTCGCATTTGAAACCTCTATTTAAAACTGGATTAAATGTTTTAAAGAATAAGTCAATCGATATAGGAAAATAAATATTAGATGAAATAGGTACACTCAAATACAAAAGTTAGTAAAGTTAGCAAAAAATTTTGCCGAGTCAGCAACATTTTAGTCAGGAGGGTGCTTGCAAAAAAAAATTGCTAACGTCAGCAAAATCTTTTGCTGAAAATCAGAGAGCTGATTTTTAGCAACAAAACTAGTAGATTCAGCAAAAGCTTTGCTGACACTTAGTAGATTATAAATTAAAAAACCCTTGCTAAAAATTAATAAAATTTTTGCTAAATATTAGTAGACTGAAAAAACTCAAAAAATTTGTACAAAAATTATACTTTAGTTAAATTATTTGCTGAAAATCATAAAACATACTTTTGTGATTCTGTTTAAATAATTTACAATACGTACAAAATATAAAAATGTTCATACTCCCAAATTGACGATATGAATTAATGTAATATCTAAAAACAATAGAAATAATTATATAAAACATAAACGAAATTATCTTTGAGCTACTTACATCAATTATTGTCTAAATAATGCTATATTTTAAAGGAACGCACATGCCGGCGGCGAATTATAGAAACGAAACGAGAAACTAACAAAATATAATATACAACCCTTTTTTGGAATAAGAAAAAGGAAACCGAAAAATCTACCTAAGATATTTCGCTGTAGTCTGTCAACTTATTGCATATTTGTTTGCAATTTGACCACACAAGATTATTAATATATATAAACATTTAGTTTACAAATACACATTTAATCTTTATTAAATTTAAATATTTTATTTTGTCTTTTATTTAATTAATAGATTAAGTTGTTTTAATCCACAATTTTGTTTTATGCATGAAAAACTGATACAAAAATCTTCCATGGTTGTTTTTTTTATATTTTGTCTTACTAGAGCTGAACTTTTTAGTATCATTTTCCTTGTCACTACTACATCTACACTCAAAAAAAACAAGTTTGTAAAGTCAGCAACATTTTAGTCAGGAGGGTGCTAGCAAAAAAATTGCTAATGTCAGCTAAATCTTTTGCTGAAAATCAGCGAGCTGATTAGTAGATTCAGCAAAAGTTTTGCTAACACTTAGTGGATTAGAAATAAAAAAGCCTTGCTAAAAATTAATAAATTTTTTGCTGAATTTTAGTAGACTAAAAAAACGCAAACAATTTGTAGAAAAATTGTAATTTAGTTAATTTATTTGCTGAAAATCATAAAACATATTTTTGTGATTCTTTTAAAAATAATTTACAATAATTACGAAATATAAAAATTTTCATTTTCCCACATTGACGACATGAATTAATTTAATATCTGAAAATATATAGAAATAAATATATATAACTTAACAAAAAATTTCTTTCAACTACTTACATCAATGGTTGTCTAAATGATGCTATCTTTTAAAGGACGCAACTGCCGAAGATAATTATAGAAACAAAACGAAAAAATAAACAAAAACAAACGAAACGAAAAAAACAACCCTTTTTGCAATAAGAAAAAGGAACCATAAAAATCTACCTAAGATGTGTGTCTTTGTCTTTCGCTTTACTCTGTCTACATGTCTGTATATGTTTGTTTGTTTGCAATTCGACCGCACTAGATTATTATTCCATAAACATTTAGTTTAGAAATACATATTAAATTTAAATATTTTATTTTGTCTTTTATTTAATTAATAGACAATTATTTTCACAAGCCGGTGACAACGCAAAATTTAAGTTGTTTTAATCCTCAATTTTGTTTTATGGATGAAAAGCAGATACAAAAGTCTTCCATGGTTGATTTTTTTATATGTCTTATTAGAGTAGTACTTTTAGTACAATTTCCCTCTTCTCTACTACATCTTGACATGCCGCGACATCTGCTTCATTCTGCGCATATCTTTCAATCTGGTTGTCGTCCACACAATTCTTTTTAGCAAAATAAATTAGTAAAACATTAGTATAATATTAGTAAAACATTAGTTCAAAACAGTTAAGTGCTGAATAAGTATAACAAAAATTTTAGCTTAAAACAGAATTTTAGCAAAAAAATTTGCTAACAAATAGTATACCTGATTTACAAGACGTTTTACTAACTTTTCTACTAACTTATTTTTTTGAGTGCAGACATGCCGCGACATCTAATTCATTCTGCGTATATCTTTCAGTCTGGTTGTCGTTCACACTATTGATGTGCTAATCTACACAATTTTTTTACAAAATAAATAAGTAAAACATTAGTAAAATATTAGTAAGTCATTAGTTCAAAACAGTTAAGTGCTGAACTAAAATTTTAGTTTAAAACATATTTTTAGCAAAAAATTTGCTGAAAAATAGTATACCTGATTTACAAGATGTTTTACTAACATTTCTACAAACTTATTTTTTGAGTGTACAAAACCAGTTAAAAAGATTTTAATAAATAATGTAAAAAAAGTTGCAAATGATTTGAAAGAAATAATGCAAAGAGGTAATGGTCAACGTATAAAACTGAAACGATTAAAACAAAAACCACAGATTAAATCAAAACGTTGTAGAAGAAATAACATTAGGGATATTTTTGGAAATTGGAAATGTCTGGATTTATAGAATGTATGAAAAGCGAATTAGATTTATTTGAATCGCCACCCATTCAAACTGGTGTTTTAAAAACTGAAGAAATATCTTACAATCCTATAGCATCATTAGATAACTCTAGTACTATTGAATTTGTTTCATTAGGAAATGGAGAAACATATAGAGATCTTAACAGCATTTATCTTAGACTTATTGTTGAGCTAAGGGGAGAAGGAAGTATTGTTAACAATCTGCTTCATTCATTATTTCGAAATTGCACCGTTCTTCTAAATAATAAAAATGTGACCCAACCTGATAATAACTATCACTACAGAGCGTATTTGGGGATATTGCTCAATTATGGTAACAATGCTAGGTCCACACATCTTGTATCATGTGGATGGTCCGTTGATACAAATAAAATTAATTCATTAGTTGAAAAAGAAAATCCTATATTGGACAAACGGAAAAAATTATTCAATTATGGTAAAAAAGGAAAACTTCATGCAGATGTACCTGCTTAATAATGTTGATTTTAAAGTAACATTAAACTTGGAAAAATCAGAATTTTATATTTTAGAAAATGTAACTAAAAATTAATCCCATATTAAAATTCATCATGCTAATTTATATATAAATCCACCTTCGGTGTTCCCATAGCAATTAACCCCACCGAAGTAAAATAATGAATCAGGGCTATGAACCAAAAAGCTTCAATAAGTTCGCCAGCTCTCCATCAGGTGGCGAGCAACAACTGTTCTAAGACTTATCATCTCGCGCAATTACAGTGTTGCCATGTCTGAAGCCCTTCATCTTTCCCCACCTTTCATCTCTATACTATCCCTTTCCAAAGAAAGCAACACACTAAATATAGGAAGTATTTCCTGAGTGTTGCCTCTCTTTTTTTTAAAAAAAAAAAAAAGAAATCGAAAAAATGCTATTTACCCTTATAAACGAGTAGAAATGAAAACGTTTACTATACATCCTGGTAATCATTCATTAATTCTAGACAATGTTGTTCTTGGTCAACTACCTAATTTTTTAATGTTTGGTATGGTAACTAACAATGCATATACAGGTGATCGGCATGAAAATCCCTTTAATTTCCAGCACTTTAATTTACAACGATTTAATCTAGTAGTTAATGGAGTGCAATACCCGGCCCAACCAAATGAATTTAATTGTAATAATGGTGGTGTAATAAGCACACGTGGATATCAAACACTATTTAAAGGAACCGAAATACATAATTTTTATAAAGGACATCAGATTACAAAAGAACTTTTTGATAACGGATTCTTTTTATTAGCTTTTGGTTTAACTCCCGATCATTGTTATTTCTTTCCCGAAAAACAAACCTGCCGAATATTTTTGTCCCGCTGGTCAATTACCCATCACCCCTTTTGTAACATTTTTAAATAGAAATTCGAAATCATATATATTTAATCAAAAACGAGTTCAAAGTAATTTTTCAGTTTAAGATGTAAAAATATATCTTTTAAAAATTTTTTAAATCTTTTTAATTATTCAAATTTAGTTTTAAATGATTTACTAATAGTAACTACGTTTAAAAATATTTTTAAGTTATAATTTGTTTAGTACAATTTTAGTAATAAAAAAAAGAATCTAATAAAACAATTATAAAATTTTTTTTATTTCTATTACAAAAATATAAAATTTTATTTAATATTAAATTAATATAATAATAACTTCTTTTATTAATAAAAATAAATTATCATATCCATCGTTTATATGACATGATAATACATTTTGTATTCTATCATTATGGGTATGAACATTCCGTTCATACCCATCAAGGACATTAACCAGTACACTGTCCAGTCCATCTTCATATAAAGCTAAAAATTCCGGAATATTTATTGGAGGCAAAACTATTACCTCCTGTATTAAAGTGACTGGTGATAATGTTATTTCACGGGGAGAGTTGTTGGTAGGTTGTTCTGGTTCTGATGCAATGACCTCCTCCCGGGTTGAGTTGATAGCTGCTTGAGGTTGTTCTAGAGAAAAATAAATACATAAAATTATTCAATTAATTAATTAAAACATTAAATAATAAAAATGTGATTTTTAACTTACCTTGAAAGGATTTAGCTTTTCTGTAAGAAAAGTTATGAATCCTTAATATGTGACGTTTTAAGTTCCCCTTTGTAGCGAAACTACGATCACATAACTCGCATGTTACTTTTATAGGGGCCATTTTTACAACTAAAGTTCCAGTTCACACTAGGTTTACACAACACCTCATTATTTCTACTTTTAATATATGTAAGCCCGGAATTAACGAGGATCATATTATTTTTACTCGAAATTTATAAAAAAACACAGTAAAATCTTTTTGAAATTGCGTTATTAACAATCAGTTATTATTTATAAACAATTACCTCTAATTAGTTCAACATCAAAATGTTTCACTGTACTTGTAAGCGTTAGTTGAATTTATGCTTATGTTCCAAAAATCTTGAAAAACAAAAAAGTTATGATCATTTAAACTTTAAAAATTAACTAAAAATATCATAAATTTACTAAATTCTGAAAAAGCCCATTTTGGACCACCCTGTTCTCAGTGAAATAGTTGAAATAGAGTTCTAATTTTTTGGCTCTCGAGGTTTACTACTGTCTACTTTCATATGAGTCTAATAACTTTAAAATCGGAGAACAAAAACCAAAAGGAGTTTTGGCCGCTATCTCAAAATATTGACCACAGTGCGCCGTACCCCGCTTCGAAATATCAAGTGGCCCGACTGGAGAGGGAAATCGATGACGAGTTCTACATCATCAATCGATATATATCATACATGATCTGTTTTTCGCAGTTTACCTTGAAACGGACTCAATTTGACCTCGACATTAAAGGATCCTCACTCTCTCATGATGGACTCAATGCAACGAAACTCCTTTTGATTAGGTTGACTCAGAGGACCTACTATGGGAGAGAGAGTGATGACTTATTTAATTCCAAGCCTTTTTCGAGAAAAAGCTTGTTAATTATTCTGAACCCATTCATCGCCCCTCAGGGAATTCTCAGAGTCAGTGGTCGACTAGTGAACGCGGCCTTGGCATATGACGGGCGATTTCCTATCATTATTCCTAGCGAGTCGATTTTTTCTGAAATGCTGCTTAGTTTTATTCATATGAATCTACAAGCAACGTGTTCTCTCTCAGAGTATGTCAGCCTTGCCAGTAGAACGGTCGTTTTTCTCTTTGCTTTTAATTTTGCTGGGGTTGATTTTGCAGGCCCGTTTTAGGTAAAGGCACGTACCCTTCTGAAATCACTTTTACCAGGTTCGTTAAAAAAAGAGGGCTTGCGCTTTAGTTAAAGCGTATGATGTCTGACAACGGAATGAATTTAGTGTGTGCTAGTAAGGAGCTACGCGAACAATACCAGTTGTTTCTGAGGGAGTCGTCGAAGGATATAGTCATAAAGTATGCTGCAAGCGGGTTTGAGTGAAAGTTCATTCCACCCAGCGCCCCTCATATTTTCACTCTATTTTCGCATTTGAAACCTCTATTTAAAACTGGATTAAATGTTTTAAAGAATAAGTCAATCGATATAGGAAAATAAATATTAGATGAAATAGGTACACTCAAATACAAAAGTTAGTAAAGTTAGCAAAAAATTTTGCCGAGTCAGCAACATTTTAGTCAGGAGGGTGCTTGCAAAAAAAATTGCTAACGTCAGCAAAATCTTTTGCTGAAAATCAGAGAGCTGATTTTTAGCAACAAAACTAGTAGATTCAGCAAAAGCTTTGCTGACACTTAGTAGATTATAAATTAAAAAACCCTTGCTAAAAATTAATAAAATTTTTGCTAAATATTAGTAGACTGAAAAAAACTCAAAAAATTTGTACAAAAATTATACTTTAGTTAAATTATTTGCTGAAAATCATAAAACATACTTTTGTGATTCTGTTTAAAATAATTTACAATACGTAACAAAATATAAAAATGTTCATACTCCCAAATTGACGATATGAATTAATGTAATATCTAAAAACAATAGAAATAATTATATAAAACATAAACGAAATTATCTTTGAGCTACTTACATCAATTATTGTCTAAATAATGCTATATTTTAAAGGAACGCGCATGCCGCGGCGAATTATAGAAACGAAACGAGAAACTAACAAAATATAATATATACAACCCTTTTTTGGAATAAGAAAAAGGAAACCGAAAAATCTACCTAAGATATTTCGCTGTAGTCTGTCAACTTATTGCATATTTGTTTGCAATTTGACCACACAAGATTATTAATATATATAAACATTTAGTTTACAAATACACATTTAATCTTTATTAAATTTAAATATTTTATTTTGTCTTTTATTTAATTAATAGATTAAGTTGTTTTAATCCACAATTTTGTTTTATGCATGAAAAACTGATACAAAAATCTTCCATGGTTGTTTTTTTATATTTTGTCTTACTAGAGCTGAACTTTTTAGTATCATTTTCCTTGTCACTACTACATCTACACTCAAAAAAAACAAGTTTGTAAAGTCAGCAACATTTTAGTCAGGAGGGTGCTAGCAAAAAAATTGCTAATGTCAGCTAAATCTTTTGCTGAAAATCAGCGAGCTGATTAGTAGATTCAGCAAAAGTTTTGCTAACACTTAGTGGATTAGAAATAAAAAAGCCTTGCTAAAAATTAATAAATTTTTTGCTGAATTTTAGTAGACTAAAAAAACGCAAACAATTTGTAGAAAAATTGTAATTTAGTTAATTTATTTGCTGAAAATCATAAAACATATTTTTGTGATTCTTTTAAAAATAATTTACAATAATTACGAAATATAAAAATTTTCATTTTCCCACATTGACGACATGAATTAATTTAATATCTGAAAATATATAGAAATAAATATATATAACTTAACAAAAAATTTCTTTCAACTACTTACATCAATGGTTGTCTAAATGATGCTATCTTTTAAAGGACGCAACTGCCGAAGATAATTATAGAAACAAAACGAAAAAATAAACAAAAACAAACGAAACGAAAAAAAAACAACCCTTTTTGCAATAAGAAAAAGGAACCATAAAAATCTACCTAAGATGTGTGTCTTTGTCTTTCGCTTTACTCTGTCTACATGTCTGTATATGTTTGTTTGTTTGCAATTCGACCGCACTAGATTATTATTCCATAAACATTTAGTTTAGAAATACATATTAAATTTAAATATTTTATTTTGTCTTTTATTTAATTAATAGACAATTATTTTCACAAGCCGGTGACAACGCAAAATTTAAGTTGTTTTAATCCTCAATTTTGTTTTATGGATGAAAAGCAGATACAAAAGTCTTCCATGGTTGATTTTTTTATATGTCTTATTAGAGTAGTACTTTTTAGTACAATTTCCCTCTTCTCTACTACATCTTGACATGCCGCGACATCTGCTTCATTCTGCGCATATCTTTCAATCTGGTTGTCGTCCACACAATTCTTTTTAGCAAAATAAATTAGTAAAACATTAGTATAATATTAGTAAAACATTAGTTCAAAACAGTTAAGTGCTGAATAAGTATAACAAAAATTTTAGCTTAAAACAGAATTTTAGCAAAAAAATTTGCTAACAAATAGTATACCTGATTTACAAGACGTTTTACTAACTTTTCTACTAACTTATTTTTTTGAGTGCAGACATGCCGCGACATCTAATTCATTCTGCGTATATCTTTCAGTCTGGTTGTCGTTCACACTATTGATGTGCTAATCTACACAATTTTTTTACAAAATAAATAAGTAAAACATTAGTAAAATATTAGTAAGTCATTAGTTCAAAACAGTTAAGTGCTGAACTAAAATTTTAGTTTAAAACATATTTTTAGCAAAAAATTTGCTGAAAAATAGTATACCTGATTTACAAGATGTTTTACTAACTTTTCTACAAACTTATTTTTTTGAGTGTACAAAACCAGTTAAAAAGATTTTAATAAATAATGTAAAAAAAGTTGAAAATGATTTGAAAGAAATAATGCAAAGAGGTAATGGTCAACGTATAAAACTGAAACGATTAAAACAAAAACCACAGATTAAATCAAAACGTTGTAGAAGAAATAACATTAGGGATATTTTGGAAATTGGAAATGTCTGGATTTATAGAATGTATGAAAAGCGAATTAGATTTATTTGAATCGCCACCCATTCAAACTGGTGTTTTAAAAACTGAAGAAATATCTTACAATCCTATAGCATCATTAGATAACCCTAGTACTATTGAATTTGTTTCATTAGGAAATGGAGAAACATATAGAGATCTTAACAGCATTTATCTTAGACTTATTGTTGAGCTAAGGGGAGAATTAAGTATTGTTAACAATCTGCTTCATTCATTATTTCGAAATTGCACCGTTCTTCTAAATAATAAAAATGTGACCCAACCTGATAATAACTATCACTACAGAGCGTATTTGGGGATATTTCTCAATTATGGTAACAATGCTAGGTCCACACATCTTGAATCATGTGGATGGTCCGTTGATACAAATAAAATTAATTCATTAGTTGAAAAAGAAAATCCTATATTGGACAAACGGAAAAAATTATTCAATTATGGTAAAAAAGGAAAACTTCATGCAGATGTACCTGCTTAATAATGTTGATTTTAAAGTAACATTAAACTTGGAAAAATCAGAATTTTATATTTTAGAAAATGTAACTAAAAATTAATCCCATATTAAAATTCATCATGCTAATTTATATATAAATCCATGTTCCCATAGCAATTAACCCCACCGAAGTAAAATAATGAATCAGGGCTATGAACCAAAAAGCTTCAATAAGTTCGCCAGCTCTCCATCAGGTGGCGAGCAACAACTGTTCTAAGACTTATCATCTCGCGCAATTACAGTGTTGCCATGTCTGAAGCCCTTCATCTTTCCCCACCTTTCATCTCTATACTATCCCTTTCCAAAGAAAGCAACACACTAAATATAGGAAGTATTTCCTTAGTGTTGCCTCTCTTTTAAAAAAAAAAAAAAAAAAGAAATCGAAAAAATGCTATTTACCCTTATAAACGAGTAGAAATGAAAACGTTTACTATACATCCTGGTAATCATTCATTAATTCTAGACAATGTTGTTCTTGGTCAACTACCTAATTTTTTAATGTTTGGTATGGTAACTAACAATGCATATACAGGTGATCGGCATGAAAATCCCTTTAATTTCCAGCACTTTAATTTACAACGATTTAATCTAGTAGTTAATGGAGTGCAATACCCGGCCCAACCAAATGAATTTAATTGTAATAATGGTGGTGTAATAAGCACACGTGGATATCAAACACTATTTAAAGGAACCGAAATACATAATTTTTATAAAGGACATCAGATTACAAAAGAACTTTTTGATAACGGATTCTTTTTATTAGCTTTTGGTTTAACTCCCGATCATTGTTATTTCTTTCCCGAAAAACAAACCTGCCGAATATTTTTGTCCCGCTGGTCAATTACCCATCACCCCTTTTGTAACATTTTTAAATAGAAATTCGAAATCATATATATTTAATCAAAAACGAGTTCAAAGTAATTTTTCAGTTTAAGATGTAAAAATATATCTTTTAAAAATTTTTTAAATCTTTTTAATTATTCAAATTTAGTTTTAAATGATTTACTAATAGTAACTACGTTTAAAAATATTTTTAAGTTATAATTTGTTTAGTACAATTTTAGTAATAAAAAAAAGAATCTAATAAAACAATATAAAATTTTTTTTATTTCTATTACAAAAATATAAAATTTTATTTAACATTAAATTAATATAATAATAACTTCTTTTATTAATAAAAATAAATTATCATATCCATCGTTTATATGACATGATAATACATTTTGTATTCTATCATTATGGGTATGAACATTCCGTTCATACCCATCAAGGACATTAACCAGTACACTGTCCAGTCCATCTTCATATAAAGCTAAAAATTCCGGAATATTTATTGGAGGCAAAACTATTACCTCCTGTATTAAAGTGACTGGTGATAATGTTATTTCACGGGGAGAGTTGTTGGTAGGTTGTTCTGGTTCTGATGCAATGACCTCCTCCCGGGTTGAGTTGATAGCTGCTTAAGGTTGTTCTAGAGAAAAATAAATACATAAAATTATTCAATTAATTAATTAAAACATTAAATAATAAAAATGTGATTTTTAACTTACCTTGAAACGATTTAGCTTTTCTGTAAGAAAAGTTATGAATCCTTAATATGTGACGTTTTAAGTTCCCCTTTGTAGCGAAACTACGATCACATAACTCGCATGTTACTTTTATAGGGGCCATTTTTACAACTAAAGTTCCAGTTCACACTAGGTTTACACAACACCTCATTATTTCTACTTTTAATATATGTAAGCCCGGATTTAACGAGGATCATATTATTTTTACTCGAAATTTATAAAAAAACACAGTAAAATCTTTTTGAAATTGCGTTATTAACAATCAGATATTATTTATAAACAATTACCTCTAATTAGTTCAACATCAAAATGTTTCACTGTACTTGTAAGCATTAGTTGAATTTATGCTTATGTTGTAAAAATTAGAGCTGTAGTATAAGTAAACATTTACAGTGAATTTTGTTTATCGTATACTAATATTTATTTTTTCATATAAAAATTTATTTCAATTGTGAATAATAATTTTATATGCATGGCCAAGAGTAAAACGAACATTTCACCAAATTATTTAGTTAACACATGTCTTCTATAATATGTATTATGTTTAAAGTTA
This sequence comes from Delia radicum, assembly GCA_021234595.1. NCBI lineage: Eukaryota > Metazoa > Arthropoda > Insecta > Diptera > Anthomyiidae > Delia > Delia radicum. The sequence goes on along the minus strand of CM037855.1, from coordinate 59,196,829 downwards.
TAAAAGGTCAATGTGCTTACAAAATAAAAAAAAACCAAAAAAAAATTGTATAAAATAAAAATATAGAATTGAAATTGCTTACTTGCATTTTCTTTATAATTTTATTAATAGTATGTCTGTCTACCTTACATCCGGTTATGCAATATGAAATTAATAAAACTCTAATTATTTTTTATATAAAATATAAAAATTGTGTTTTTCTTTATTTGTGTTTAGATTTAATTACAATTATAATGTTACATGTATAATGTTTTAAATATTAAAATATAACTTTAAACAATTTTTAAATCTGTTTAAAGAATTTTTAAGATTAAATAATGCCTTTTATAAGTTTTGAAAAAGTATGTATAATAATATAATATATAAAATATAAAAAATTTAATCATATTTTAATCCAAAATAGCTAATCCGTTAGGTGAAATTCGTCCCTTAAAAGTAATTCTCCATTTCTTATTATTCATCATGGTTAAATAGGGGTCTTGAATTGTTAGGGATTTATTCATTCTTGCTGGTAAATGAAACCATATGTTATTTTAAAAATACACAGCAACTTTGGATCCATAATTACTATCCTTCCATTCAAATTTAGATTTTTGAAACTCTTCATTTTGTAACAAATCATTAATTTTTACATATTCAGGTTTGATTCCCAAACCTACATTAATGATTTCCTGATAATTTTATAAGTAAAAAAAAGAAAAAAGCATAAATAAAAAAAAAAAAAAAATTTTTTATCATACCATTTTAAGTATTGTGAATAGAGCGGAAAAGTTTATTAGAGATTGAAGAACAACTGTGTACGTTTATTTCACCTGATGAATTTTATAAATAAAATCTTTAATATAAAATTTTCATTTTATATATAATTTCTTTTAATCATATAAAATTTAAAATCACTCAAAATCAATATTTTCTTTCTCAATACATTTTTTAAACAATTACTCTTGACCATACTCAACATGAAATAAAAAGTCAGTGATCTTGACAACAAAACACCTAATATATGAAAGAAAAAACTAAATGTCTGTATATATGTATGTTTGTATGTATATCCGCTAGCAAAGATAAAAAACAAAAATATTTAAAGCAAGTTAAATTAAATGCAACTTGATATATACGTACCTCTATATTAAGTGTATGTATTTTTTCCATAAGGCTAAAAAAGTTTTATAAAAAAAAATGCAAGTATACGCGTTTTAAGGTGCATGTATTTTTCCCATAAGGCTAAAAAAGTTTAAAAATGCAATGTATTTTTTCATAAGGCTAAAAAAGTTTTAAAAAATTCAATGTATTTTTCCCATATGGATAACAAAAAAATTTGTCTTTCTCAAAATTGTATCTTTCTCTGGCGCAAAACCCGCATATCTATACTACTCTTTCATAAGCAGAAAACATTTTAAGAATACAAGAAGTTCATTAAACTACATATTATGACATTTTGCTTGAATAATGTATTATGTTCTGGAAGTTCAATAAACTTATATTAGAAAATTTTTATAAAACTGATTTCCATTAATTATTAAATTTTTTCAACATATTTTTATGTAGTGAATTCACTTTTGCATTATCAATTTCTATTAGAACATTTAAATCATCAATATCCAATATTTTGTATGGGCCCTTATATGGAGGTTCATGTTTTCTTCTATTCTCTACTTTAACTAAAACTAAATCTCCTACTCTGAGTCCAACACTGTGTTGTTGCTCCTCAGATTTAAATTTTCTCTTTCTCTTCACTTCTAAAATGATCTCCCGTGCCCTTTGTAATGAGAAATGCAATATAGTCCTTAGTTAATTTACATAACTATCAAGATCATAAAATTTTCTAGAAATTTCTAACTCGTCACCTGGTAACTGAGGAAGTTTACCAAATACTAATCCATACGGGGAATATTCCGTATCAACGTGAGGGGTTGTGTTATAAGCAAAAGTAAAGTACGGTATCCAATCATCATCTTCCACAAAGTTTAGGAAGTATTCGTTAAGAACACGATGATTGCGTTCTACTGTTCCTAATGTCTCGTGATAGTAAGGTGTTGAGAAATTCTGTTTTATTTTTAATAATTCACTAATCTCTCTCATTAACTCATTTGTAAACTCAGTTCCTCTGTAGGTTTTGAGAATTTCAAGAATGGCTTGTTCCACTAATGTTTTTGCTATTGATTTAGCGTTCTTGACCTCAATAGGATGTGCTGTAACATATTTTGTTAATTCGCACTGCATGGTCAGTATATACCTAAAGTGTTCCGATGGTCTCAGTGGACCAACTGTGTCCATTGTAATAATCTCGAAACTATTTGATGGCGTATCTGTCATAGTAAAAGGTTCTCTGTTATGTCTAACTTGTTTGTTCTTTTGACACGGTTCACACATATTTATGTATTTCTTAACCATTTTGCTCATGTTTTTCCATATGTATCTTTGTTTTAGTTTAGATATTGTTTTTCTGATTCCAAAGTGACCACTATGAGGTTTTGTTTTGAGTTTGTTATATTTTTCTTTCAATTCTTCGGCTTTGATATAATTAAAAATTTCATCATCATCATATACTCGTAGTACGTACTTTTTATATTTTAATTTTCGTAATTTTAATATAAGTTTCTCCATAAATGTTTCTGAAACATAGGATTTTCACTTTTATTACATATTACGATTGTAATTTTATCATTTAATGTTTGCTGAAGTCTTTTATTATAGATAAATTTTAATCTTTGAAGCTTCTTTGTATCATTAATCGACGTACAATACCACATATGAAGGTGATCAGTCTTTCTTTGAGATGTGCAGTTCTCATTATTTTGAATATTTAATTTATCTGGTTTTTGGTTAACCATGCTACGTGTAATTGCCAAAGTTCTTTTTTGTTTTTCATCGATTTGAGGAGGTATCATATTCTTTAGTATATTTGAGTCTATTTCTATACGTGACAATGCGTAAGCGTTTGTTATTAGAACCCTTTTTGTGTAATATACTTTGGCCGTGTTGGATTGCGATACTATTCTTTCCTGAGTACAGGCAATATCATAAGCTTGTGCGAGCGTTTTCGGTTGTGCAGCTATTACTTCAATTCTTATGTTGTCGTATAAACCTTCCTGGAATATTTGAAGTGTTAAATTTTCACTCATCATCTTTACAGTATTACGTGAAATATCATTCAAATTCTCGCCTAGATCTGTGATCTGTACTAACGATAATTCCGCAATTAATGAAACTAATTTACTTCTGTAATTAAAAACACTACCCTTTTGTGTAAAGTTTTTGATCTCTGCACTAATACTACTAGCCGTTTTCGTAGATTTGAAATTCCTAGCCAATGAGGATTCAGTGTCTCATATGAAGTTGGCACACTTTCCGTCATAAGGATGTCCCTAACCTTATCATTTAATTTTACTGCCGTTACATATTTAATCAACTTCCCTTTTCCTACCTCATTCATCTCCGAGTAAACCAAATCGACCATTGAAAGGAATGCGTCGAGATGTTTAGGTTCACTGTCGAATACCGGAATAGTGCCCGAGGCTTGCTTCGCATTAAAATTCGACATTTTTGAATCTGACTCTAAAATTTCATCTGAATCCGAGGGCATATCCCCGCTATGTTCTTGTAATAGCCGGAGTGCTGTTCGCTTAAGTTTCCTAAAATCAATAATCTCCTCGTCCTTTGCTGGATTCGACAAATGCTTGACTAAATTACCGAATTTGTGACTAAGTTGACTAACTAATTCTAATTTTTCTGCTATGGTTTCCTTTGCCCTTTGTTGGGTCCGCCAAATAACTTTTTTTTTTGAAAATGCTATAAAAAAAACTACTGAATATTTTCTCAAATTTCTTTTTTTATTTGAAAGTACAATCCTTCCGGTTAATAATGGAAAATAATTTCATTCAAATGGCTGACTCGGCTGGCCATGCAATAGCCTACACGATCGGTCCAATTTTTAAGCACATTATCGATTGTGTGCAGCTGTATTTCACCAATGGCTTCACGAATATTGTCCTTTAAAGCGTCAATTGTCTCTGGCTTGCTGGCGTAACACTTATCTTTGATGGCACCGCACAAATAATAGTCCAACGGTGTCAAATCGCAGCTCCGAGGTGTCCAAACGACATCAGCTCGCTGTGCTTCTCTTCTTCCAAAATCCGTACGCAATTTTCGCACACATTCTGCAACATTACCATGATTTTCAAAGTAATGTCGCAATATTTCCTAGCGTTGTTCAAGCATATACACAACCATATTCGTTCAGCGGAAGGATAAAACTAATTATCTGTCAAATCAGACATGAGGTAAGTGTTACCATTCAAGAATTAAGCACTAGTTGAAAAAAACGTTAGATGGCGGACCCTTTATATTTTCTATTCTTCGACTTTCTAGCGTTTTCAATTAACTGATGGAGTTCCCTTAAAATTTGCTCCATAGATGATTAAATATTCCCATAAAAATTTGTTATTATTTTTCTTTTCTTTTCTATTTTCTTTTTTTAAACAAGAGGAAATACTTTTTTTTTCTTTGTTATTTTATTCTACTTTATATTTATTAAATTCTGTGTTGAAAAATAAATTATGCAAACATTTTGTACAGAATTATTCGCAACTTGTTTTTTTATATATCATTTTTTTATTATTTCCGTAAGGCTCCAACTATCAATACAATTAACAAAATTATTATTACTTCTAACTACGCTTAATGTAATTTTATTGTCATTAATGGCATATGCCTGGGCATTTCCCTTAATTTTTGCATCGGCTATACCCATTTTTGGTTCTATAATATACCTGATGTTGTTGGTTATATAAAATTCATGTTGGTGCATATAAGAAATCTATTAATGTTTCCAACCTTCCAGCCTTAATTGTTTGAGTTGATTTATAAGGATTTTCTTCTGCAGACCAAAGCTTACTTTTATAATCCTCTGAAGTTCCTGGCACTCTTTCTGGAACTTTCTTTTTCTGCCTTCTCTTTTTTTTTTTTGCTTAAATGTGGTGTCTTTTACAGATTCCCTAAAATTTTGGAGTTGCTCCCTGTATTTTTCTCGTGAGCTTCTGTATTCTTCTATGGTTATAGGTTTTGGACCCGCATTTATTGGTGTTGGAATGTATTTAGGTGGGTTCGCATCCACTGAAGATGTAGGAACGTATTCTGGTGGTTTCGTATCTACTGAAGATGTAGGAACGTTTTCAGATTAAGTGGCATTTCCTGAAAATTCTATATATTTCTTCCTTAGAAGTCATCAATTAATTATACAAAATTAAAGCAAATAATATTTATTAATTTTATCCAGATCAGACTGGCATGATCGCCATGTGGGGTTTATTATCTGAAGAAATATTCTGGGGTTTGAGTATTATCTTAGCACTCCTGCCGATTTTATACGACGATTTTATCAAACGATTTTATCAAACAACGCCCTACCGAATCTGATGAGCAAGGAGAACGGTTTCACCAAACCACAATGCCCATGGAAAAACGGTACAAAGGCAAAAAACTCGACGCATTGCTTGCAGAGGAAATATCAATTTTATTGATGCATTGTTTTGCATTAATTTTTTGATTTATTTTCTAATTCATTTCAGGTATGTTGGTGGAGTACCAAGATCACCCTGTATGATGTTTATGAAGTATTTGAAGAAGAAAAAGCTGATGATGGAGGGCAGTCTGGAAGCAAAGTGCCGATTTGGATCCACAACTTAAGAGAGTGCGATTTGCAAGTCCAGGGCCATCAACATTATAATTATAATATGAATATTTTTTTTATTATTTGTGTAATAGATAGCATAGTATCTCAATGTTGAAATAAAGAAAAAACAAATAAAATTAAAAAATGTTCACTTTTGCGGCTACCTAAGCGCTACCTAAACAGTGTTAAGAATCATCTCTAGGCAGCTTGTATGTTCCAGAAAGTTGATTATTGAGATCTTAGGTACATTTTTGTCGTTGATTGTTTCCTTGAATTTTGAACGGTTTGCTACCTATGAACCTGAACAGGGGAAAAAAGGTAAAAAATCGAATTTTTTAAAGTTTTTTGCGATTTTGATCTTGAAGATTAAGTGTTTTGATTTTATATGTATGTTCACAATTTTTGTTATTTATGACAAGAGCTACAACTTTGCCTCAGAGAGTAAATCAAAATTCCGAACGGTTTGCAAGATATGAGCCTGAGAAAATTATCACTTTTTTGAAAAATGACATCGAGACCCCAAATCTTTTTGACCCATAAAAAAAAGTGCATGACTTTGGGCAAAACTGGGAGACACGGCTCTTTTTTTTTTTGGTCTTTTATCACGTAGTGGTGTCCGTATATGGTTATATTTTTTCGTGTTGCACTGTGTAATCTTTTTTTTCAGCGGACCAATCCCATGTTTTGAGGTTTTAAAAGTGGCGGTGAAATTTAACACATCTTTTTGTGAAAATATGTTTAAAGTTTAGGAAATTTAGACTTATTTAAAAACAGCGTTTAAATGCTTGAGAAAACACACATTTTGAAAGCCATTTTGGCACTATGTCATGGACCCAGGCTGTCACTTATTTAAATTATTTTAAATATTGGTCAACAAATTATTCACTATTTTTTCTCCTTTTTCATATATACGACTTTTTTAAGATCGGAGGGAGCCCATCGGGGATATGCACTCTAGCCTTACCATGAGTAGACATCTGTTTAGACGGGATTTTTACTCAACATCGCCCAGCCCATACCGCTGGAGCTAGGAACTTAAATTTTGGTATGGTTTGGAAATGAATACGGGGAGCGGCAATAAGGGGACAAATCTGCTACTTTGTCGAAATAACTTTAGATAGAAAGCTCAAATTTTGAATATGTGTTCTTTCGAATATGATCTTACCCCCTGGTATGGCAATTTTAGGGGGAAAAATCCCCCTGGCCGCCTGCGATGTAAAAGCTAGCCAACAGCTTGTAAGAAAAGACGGAAATAGCTCATATGGTTCGGGTAATCAGCTAAAAAAGAATATACATCAGTAAGTTGGTTGATATACATACCTGAGTTCTTGTGGGTTGTGGATTGAGGCTGAAGATGGCCTTGTCGCTTTGGTCGAAAGTGCGGCACTCCCTCTAGCGCTGATCCCCACAAGATTTTTTTCTTCTCTTTCTCTTACATTTATTAACAATTACTATTTTCTATTTGTAATAGTAACCTTTTTTTTCAAACCTGACAATTCAAAATGAAATGCAATCTTAAAAGATCAACAATAAATACAATATGTTATTAAATATTTGATAAATAGGAGCAGTATCATTGATTTTTATTAAAGTTTTATAATTTTTTTTTGATAATGAAACTTTTCATATTATATTCAAAAATTTATATTTAAAATGAATAACACCAAAAAAATAATATTTTCTAAATTTCAAATAAAAAATAGAAATTTCAATAAAAAGCAAACATTTTTTTCACAAAGTTTATAAAACTTTTTATGAAATGATGAAACATTTGTCATAATTTTTTCTGAAACTTTTAATCATATTTATTAAAACTTCATAAATATGAATGAATAATTGCTGACAAACGATTTATGAACCAATAGCATCAATATGATGAAACTTTTTTCCTAAATATATGGCTAGAAGTTTTAAGTTTAAAACATATGTTCGTTGGAATGCGTCCTAAAATACTAGGAACGTAAAAATAAATTGATCTACAAAGGCGAAAAGATAAAAGTTGATAAGTTTGTTCTTCCATCCTCTGACACCCAGAGAAAAGCAGGAATCATTTTTATTAATTTTCGTCCCACGTACCAATTTTATTAATATTAATGAAAAATTTTTATAAACAACAAAAATTTTTAATGACCATATCATGGTCTCGATGAATTTTTCTACACAAAAATAATGAAATCCTTACTAATACAAAATATGCTTTATATATATAGTGAAACATTTCATAAGTATGATGAAATTGATTTTGTTTTTTATGAAATGTTTCATAAATACTATGAAACGTTACATTGAACGAAAATTTATTAAACATGTAATATATATGATGAAGCTTTTCCTTTGTGTGTAGACGAATTTTTTGGGAAACCCATGCCTCTAACCTTTTAGTTAGAAACCTTAAATTTTAAATATTTTTTCACAGTTGTATTGGCTAATTCACTGATGTTATATTTTGAAACTTCTGAAAAGAAAGGCGGGCTTATTTGGGTAAAGTAAAAGGCCTGCCAAAGCCGCTGAAGTTATATTAAAATTTGGTTTGATAGGAACAAATAGGAACGTGGCTAAAAAGCGAAAAAGTTTTAGGCTTATGCACACAACAGCATAAGCCGTTGAATCTAGGAACTTTTAAATTGGAGCAGGCATCCGCTAAATCTTGGTCTTAGAAACTGTTATACACCTTACCATTATGCTCACAAAAAATCACAAAGTAATGTGTCTATAAATAAATTTTCAAAAATATATATTAATAATTACTTTACGTTTATAATTCATGCATTATGTAATTGATGATCGGTAAGTAATTATTTTATATTTTGAAGTAATGTAAAATGTAATGAGGTCTCATTACAAGGTAATCCATGAGTGTTCAATTATCGGTAACTCATTACTTCTTGTTGGAAAATAATGATACAGGTAAGGAGTACACATTACAAGGTAACGCAGTACTTTATCGCACCCATTGCCAAAGTTTTGCTGGGAAGCAAATTTACAAAATTTAAGAGATGATTACAAGTACAGATTCCGATTTTATTTTTTACATATTTACTTAATACAAATTACAGGTTTAAATAATAGCATTTAATTGAAAAATTGAAGCTTTGTGTACATTTTTTATTTAAAATTTAGTTTAATAAACCGGATGGGAGAAAAAAGGGATTAATAATTTTCATGATTAAGTTTGATATAATTTTTATAAAAATTATGTTTTTTCCGACCTTTAATTGTGCAATGAAAATTATTCAAGTTTGAGGCCATACTCTATATTTCTTTATATTGTATAGGATATTGTCCTAACAAATGATTTATAGAGTTTCTGTTTTCAAATTTATTAATAAACCACTTTCAGGAATGTGTTGATAGATCTATTTTGGGAATTTTCTAGGTTCCCATCATCAGAACACGTTTTGAAAGAGGTAACAATTCCATGCAAAACATCAAGCATTCATATAAACTAGTTTTCTTAATAAATGAGAACTAATATATGAGCTCGAAGTTAAAGATTATCAACTGATCAAAAAATAAATTGAAAACTTGTAAGGTCTACCTTTGTGTGTAAGGTCTACCTTTGGTAGATATTCAATATACGTTTTTGTTGTTTTACCTTTTTATTTATTCATTTGTTTTGTTTAAACACAAAATGTACTTGATATATCAAACTTTATACAAGTTTGATATAATTTTTATAAAAGTTATGTTTTTCGACCTTTAATTGTGCAATGAAAATGAAAATTACCCAGCCAGAAATTGCCAATGGTCTGAAAAATCAAGCACTGGCAGAGCACTATTTGCCAATGATCCAACAAACAAAGCACTGATTTACAACGCTCTGCCAACGTTAGTAAAAAGTTCTTTGCCAGTGCTTAATTAACAAAATTTACAACAGTAAAAATAATAAAAGCACTGGCACAGCTCTGGCTTAGAACGATCTGCCAACGTACTTATTTACAACCGTTAACTTAATAAAAACATTGCCACATCCCTTGTTCACAACAAGAGTGGAAAAATTAAAAACTAAATTGCAATTTATGATTTGAAGTTAAGAATATAAAGGTCTCCTATTATAGTCAGCACAAAGTATAGTTTTTGTACTAAAATTTTACTTAAGAAATTTGTTTTCAAATTTCTTTCTTTAGTAAAATTGTAGTAAACAAATCGTGCTAACTTATCACAAAAATAATTTGATAAAAAAAAAATATTCAGTTATTTTGTAATTAACTTAGCTAAAGCCTATTGTTATTTCTATTCAAATTATCAAAATCATTCAATAAGAAATAATACAACTCTTTACTGAAGTGAATTACTAAGTAGGACTTTATTGGTCGTTTTTGGTTTTGGTACTGGTAAAGCGCTTATTGCCAGTGCTTTACCAACGTTTTAAAAAAGAAGCGGCCAAGTGTTATCATTTTGGGGTTTGCAAAGCACTTATTATATTATTAAAAAAACACTTTATTGGTTGTTCTAACAATGCTTTGCTAACGTTTTAATATTATGGCAAAGCGCTCATTGCCAGTGCTTTGCCAACGTTTTAAAAAGGTATTTAAGTTCGAGGCCATACTCTATATTTCTTTATTAGGATATTGACCTAAGATTATTGAAAAAATTGCAAACAAGTTTTTTACAATACTACAAATATTAAATTTTATGACGGCACAGAAGGGCTAATTTAATATATTTTTTTTTGATTATTAACAAATACACATAGAAAAGGAAGTGCAGCAATCTTTTTATTTTTTTATCTACGAGAAAAAAAAACAATTTCTTAAAACAAAACCAATAAACTATTAGAATTCAAGTACAATTCAAGTCCTATTGTGAAATTTTAAGCCTTGATTTACACTGTAATTCAATAGCAAGCTTCAGCAAAATAGATTCTTGAATTCAAGTCGAACATAACAGTGTAAATTGGCTTTAATTCAAGCCTTGAAATCTAGTTTAATTCAAGTTTAAAAAACACTTTAAAAATCATTGCTTAAATCAATCCTATTAAAACGATATAAAAATTATGTTTGGTTCAATTTATTTGCACACATAAACACAATCACTGTAAAATTATCGTATTAAACCCTTTATATTGAGGCGACGCAAACTATGTATGATATCATTTTATGCAATTTGGCCTTTATTATTCTGCCACCTTAAAGCATTTTAGTTATCTAAGGAGAAAACAATTTTTAGAATACAGTTTAGACCCAACAAATGCATCTTACTTACATAATAATAAAAATCCTAGGAAAAACTCAAATTATTTTTATAGAAATTTTTTTTTAGTTTGTTTATTTTTTCAACATTGACAAAAAAAAAAGAAAAAAAAAATTATTTTTGTGATTATTTTGTGTGAACTGTATTTTTACTGGAATAAAATGCTTAAAACAAAGTTGAATTCAAGCAGTTTTTAAAGCACTTGAAGTGCGAAATTCATTAAAATTCCGAAAAATTTAGGTCCATATAACGTAATTCCGCCCTACTGCATATAAGTGTCCCAACATTTTTTCTCAAATTTTGTAAAAAAAATATTTTAATTTGCCCTTACTGTTCCAGAGTTATTCCCATTAAAAGCTTTGTAGCCATTGTATTAAACCATGGATGGCAGGCAATAGCGCTAAAATACCGTTATCGATTCAAAATCCTTTCAGATGACTATCGATATCCCAAAAATACCGTTACCGATATAATTGAAATATCGATTATCCGTAAAATACCGTTACCGATATAATCGAAATACCAATAGCCCTAAAATACCGTTACCGAAATAATTAAAATACCGTTAGCGAAATAATTGAAATAGCGTTATCCTTAAAATGCCGTTACCGAAATAATCTGACAAGATCTGAAAAAAAATTGCTGTAAATAAATATATTTCCATAAAGTTTGATCAATCTTGCCAGTCATTAGAACCTTGGTATAGTAGGGCTAAAAGTATCAGTAGTGGAGATATGCGGTTTCTGCGCCAAAGAAAATGAGAAAGATAAATTTTTGAGAAAGATAAAAAAAATTTTAGCCGTATGAGAAAAATACATGCATTTTTTAAAACGTTTTAGCCTTATGAGAAAAATACATTGCATTTTTTATAAAACTTTTTTAGCCTTATGAAAAAAAATACATACACTTATATACACTTATCAAGTTGCATATAAATATTTTTGTTTTTTATCATTGCTAGCGGATATACATACAAACAAACATATATACGTACAGACATTTAGTTTTTTCTTTCATAAATTAGGTGTTTTGTTGTCAAGATCACTGACTTTTTATTTCATGTTGAGTATGGTCAAGAGTAATTGTTTAAAAAATGTATTGAGAAAGAAAATATTGATTTTGAGTAATTTTAAATTTTATATGATTAAAAAAATTATATATAAAAGGAAAATTTTATACTAAAGATTTTATTTATAAGATTCATCAGGCGAAATAAACATACAAAGTTGTTCTTCAATTTGTAATAAACTTTTCCGCTCTATTCACAATACTTAAAATGGTATGATAAAAAATTATCTTTTATGTTTTTATATTTCTATTTAATTTTATGCTTTTTTCTTTTTTTTACTTATAGAATTATCAGGAAATCATTAATGTAGGTTTGAGAATCAAACCTGGATATGTAAAAATTGATGATTTGTTGCAAAATGAAGAATTTCAAATATCTAAATTTGAATGGAAGGATAGTAATTATGGATCCAAAGTTGCTGTGTATTTGGAAAACAACACATGGTTTTATTTACCAGCAAGAATGAATAAAGCCCTAACAATTCAAGACCCCTTTTTAACCATGATGAATAATAAGAAATGGAGAATTGCTTTTAAGGGACGAATTTCACCTAACGGATTATCTATTTTCGAATTAAAATATGATTAAATTTTTATATTTCATATGTTATATTATTATACATACTTTTTCAAAAATTATTAAAGGCATTATTTAATCTTAAAAATTCTTTAAACAGATTTAAAAATTGTTAAAAGTTATATTTTAACATTTAAAACATTATACATGTAACATTATAATTGTAATTAAATCTAAACACAAATAAAGAAAAACACAATTTTTATATTTTATATAAAAAATAATTAGAGTTTTATTAATTTCATATTGCATAACCGGATGTAAGGTAGACAGACATACTATTAATAAAATTATAAAGAAAATGCAAGTAAGCAATTTCAATTCTATATTTTTATTTTATACAATTTTTTTTTTGGTTTTTTTTATTTTGTAAGCACATTGACTTTTTAAAACTTTAAACATAATAAATATTGAAGAAGACATGTGTTTACTAAATAGGGTTCGTTTTACCCTACGCCATGCATACAAAATTATTTTTCACAATTGAAATAACTTTTTATATGAAAAAATAAATATTAGTATACGGTAAACCAAATTCACTCTAAATGTTTACAGCTCTAATTTTTTACAACGTAAGCATAAATTCAACTAACTCTTTACAAGTACAGTGAAACATTTTGATGTCGAACTAATTGGAGGTAATTGTTAATAAATAATAACTGATTGTTAATGTCCCCAATAAGAGTAACATGCGAGTTATGTGATCGTAGTTTCGCTACAAAGGGGAACTTAAAACGACACATAACTTTTCTTACAGAAAAGCTAAATCCTTTCCAGGTAAGTTAAAATTCACATTTTTATTATTTAATGTTTTAATTAATTAATTGAATAATTTTATGTATTTATTTTTTTTCTCTAGAACAACCTGAAGAACCAGAACAAAATTTTACCTCCAATAAATATTCCAGAATTTTTGTATTTACATGAGGATGGACAGGACAGTGTTCTGGTTAATGTCCTTGATGGGTATGAACGGAATGTTCATACCCATAATGACAGAATACAAAATGAATTATCATTGCATCTAAACGATGGATATGATAATTTATTTTTATTAACAAAATAAGTTATTATATTAATTTAATATTAAATAAAGTTTTATATTTTTATTTTTGTAATAGAAATAAAAAGATTTTTATATTGGGCCTGATTACGGTTGTCGTAGTCGTATTTCGACTCTAGTCGAAGTCGTTGTCGATTTTTATTTGTTGCGGTATTACGTAAATTTTTCGACTAAAATGTTTTTGTAATAGATTGAAAACAACAGAGTGTTGACAAATTTGTTAAATTTATTAATATTATGAAGCACTCTATGACGATCTGTCAAAAACAGCTGATTGGCGGCAATAAGAAATATTTAATTTTGTTGTTAAATTATCAAAAATATAAAAAAATGCTAAGTTTGGACTTATTTTTTAACTTCAGATGAAAAATATGAGTGCCTATGGCTGAGACGAATGATATTCGAAGAAACCGGCTAAGTGTTGTTTAGCAAAATAACTTCGATCACGTCCAAGCTTTTACCTCGCATAGTACTTTTTGAGCTGACTTTAAGAAGCAAATTTTGTCGCCAGAGCCCCCTTGCGGCTGGACGAGTCATTCAATTCGAAAAAATTTTTTATTATCTCAAAAAGTACACGTCCCATCATTACAATATACATGTCATATCAAAGCTTATTAAAATATCTATTCAATGATGTACGATATGACCATAGAATTTAACCCATTACAGCCCAATTCAAAATTTCCTTATATTTATTTGTGTTTTTTTTTTTTGTAAAAAGATCACCTTATTAAAAAAAATCGTATATAGAAACTGTACAAAAAATTAAAGAAAATTTCACAAGCTTTCATTAAAGGTATAATGGACTACCATATCTTTTAAAATAAAAAAGAGATTAAAGTCCACATTGTCTAAATTTAACCTTTGATATATTTTTTTTTTTTGTTTCAAGAGATATGTGGTCATATTGTACCTCAAAAGAAAGCTTATAAATCCGGCTATCCATTTCTATAAACTTATTAAGTACTTACACAGTCCAATTTTTGAATAAAAAAGCACATTTTATCTAAAAAACTAAAGTAAAAATAAGAAATTTTTAAACCGGCCTTTATGGGTTAATTTATATTGACATATTGTACACAAATTGAAAAGCCATTTAAAAGAGCTATCATACGACATGCATATTGTTATAAACGGACTTGTAGTTTTTGAGATACTTAAAAAAACTTTTCCAACTTTAATGCCCTGCCCAGCCGCAAGGGGGCGCCGGCAACTACAAATATTTTGTTTCTTGAAATCAGCTCAAAAATTAGTTTTTGGGTTAAAAGTTTTGAAGTAATCATAGTTCTGTTTCTAAACTGCACTTGTTCCAGATTTTGCCAATTATGTTTTTTACCCTAAAACGTCCTCCAATTTCGCAAACAGCTTCGGTGCTATCATTTTTATTCTAAAAGTATTTAAATTTAATTAAAATTTCATTGAAATTTGCATTTTTTAAGAATTTTTTAAATCTGTCGTGAGAAATAAAATAGACGACTGTTTTTATGCATTTTGACAGTCGAAAACGACAACCGTAATACGGAAATTGTAATAGATTTTCTGGCAGTGTTGTACATTCGTAGTTTTCGACAAACGTAATACCGTTGTTTACAAACGACAAATTTTCACTACGACTACGACAACAGTAATCAGGCCGATTGTTTTATTAGATTCTTTTTTTATTACTAAAATTTTATTAAACAAATTATAACTTAAAAATATTTTTAAACATAGTTGCTTATTAGTAAATCATTTAAAACTAAATTTGAATAATTAAAAAGATTTAAAAAATTTTTAAAAGATATATTTTTACATCTTAAATATATAAAAATACAACAATAAAGACCACATAAAACTGAAAAAATTACTTTGAACTCGTTTTTGATTAAATATATATGATTTCAAATTTCTATTTAAAAATGTTACAAAAGGGGTGATTTGTAATTGACCAGCGGGACAAAAATATTCGGCAGATTTGTTTTTCGGGAAATAAATAACAACCCAATGCTCTCCTGGTTTATAAGATAGGTCGGTGTTAGCGATATAGAATAATGGTTTTACAACCATTTTTGGTAGTTTATCACTAGCATAAACACCTTTGAATTTGTTTTTAGCTAGATCAATAGAATTCATAATCTGTAAAATCTTGATTGAATTCATAGTGTTTGAACAATTGTACAAGACTTGTCAATTTCAATAAAACTATCAAATTCACAATATACAAGACAAGTAATGGCTTCAGAAATAGGTTTTCCAAAACGACCCTCAATACGAATAGTTCCTTGGTTTATCAGATTCCCACAATGAGAATTATTGTTGTGATCGGGAGTTAAACCAAAAGCTAATAAAAAGAATCCGTTATCAAAAAGTTCTTTTGTTATCTGATGTCCTTTATCAAAATTATGTATTTCGGTTCCTTTAAATAGTGTTTGATATCCACGTGTGCTTATTACACCACCATTATTAGAATTAAATTCATTTGGTTGGGCCGGGTATTGCACTCCATTAACTACTAGATTAAATCGTTGTAAATTAAAGTGCTGGAAATTAAAGGGATTTTCATGCCGATCACCTGTATATGCATTGTTAGTTACCATACCAAACATTAAAAAATTAGGTAGTTGACCAAGAACAACATTGTCTAAAATTAATGAATGATTACCAGGATGTATAGTAAACGTTTTCATTTCTACTCGTTTATAAGGGTAAATAGCATTTTTCGATTGTAATACATTATGATGAGCCATTAAGATGTTATTGTTTATTGTCAAATGATTTATATATAAATTAGCTTGATGAATTTTTTTTAATATGGGATTCATTTTTATTTTGATTATATATTTTTTTTTTTTTGCACACTAGAGTAAAACCTTTTTTTTTTTTTTTTTTTTTTGTTTGCTAAATTTTTACCTACACTCAGGGAACTTCTGCTTTAAAAATATGTAGTTGTTTGGGTTGTAATACAGTTTCTTAATGTTAATGGTAGTCATTTGTAGAACAAATGAAAATATTTACTAACCTTGTAGTTCATTTAAAAAAAACAACCCACTGTTTTATGACTTTACATTCATTTTTTACAGTTGTTTTTTGTTATTTAAAAAAAAAAATGTTTGTTAATTTTTTACTACCATGTGGTTGATGTTTACTACAATTGTTAGTCATACTTTGAACATTAAAAAACAAATGACAATGTTAGTTGAATTTACTGTAATGTAAGTCGTCCTTTTTTTAAGTGAAATTTCATTTG
The DNA here is from genome assembly GCA_021234595.1 of Delia radicum. Taxonomy (NCBI): domain Eukaryota; kingdom Metazoa; phylum Arthropoda; class Insecta; order Diptera; family Anthomyiidae; genus Delia; species Delia radicum. Next base: position 59,180,028 of record CM037855.1, on the reverse strand, counting down.
TTTTTAACTACAATTGCAGTGGTCTTTACCTACATAGTATTCTAAGTGTACACGTAAATGGACAATCATGTATTAATAATAGAAATCGCTTTCTCAGGTCATTTTGAAACAAAAACCTCCCGCATAAAGTGCATTTCCTTAAAATGCATTTTTTCATTTATTACTTATTGTGTTGATTATTTTGCGAATTTTGATGTCTATATCGCGAAACAACGCTTTAATCTGTTGGATCACAAATTTGAAAACGTTTGTGTACTTTAAGTTGGATATGCATCGTTATTGTCTTATTACGTTAAATTTTTAGCTAAATACTAATTTTTAGTAAATTAAATAAAAAAAGGATTTTTGAACACCGCGAAAAATAAAGTTGCTTACTTTTTATTTTTATGTGCTAATATACGTCTAGCTAAAAGTTGATAAATGTAAAAAAAGTAAAAAAGTGTCAACTTCTAATAACCCGATTAAAATGAATATGATGCTTTATATAATCATACGAAATTTAATATGAGTCTTAATAAAGTTTTATCCGAGAAATGGGCATAATAATTATATTTGCATTAGTTTAGTTTTAATTTGATAATACCAGATTAAATATCATCCGAATAATGACGCGATACAATTTAATACGATTTTATACAACGGTATAAATTTATATCTGAACTGATACTGATATATACAAAATAAGCTATAGTTGTATCCGGTTTTTGATTTTAAAACGTCATGAAAATCCGAAATATCTATTAATCCTTTTAGACTTTAGCCACTTGCAAAAGGTTTACAACTTTATAATTTGTAACAAATTCCACGGAAAAAACGTTGAAACTAAAGTTAGATTTTAAAATTAAAAAAAATCTTCGACTAAATTAAGAACTCATAATGTTACAAATGAAACAAATTCTTTTTTTAGGGTTAAGAACCAGGAAGAAATCAATTCAAAAGACAAAAATTGGGGTAAATTTTGTGTATAAAATTATACACAAAATGATGCAATTAATTGTACTATTGTATTGATGTAATACTTATTTACATCCAAAATATAATTGACAAATTTTCTAGTGTGACTCTGCATGGGGTAATATTGTGTTTTTTAAAATATGATATAATATCAAAATATATATTATTTTGCAATGTCTAGGTATATAAATATAACGTAATTATTAATTGGATTAGCGTATTCTAAATGCAATATACAATTATACGCAACTATATATGACATCATATTAAATTTTTTCTACGAAATTAATTTTATATATGAATTGATATAAATATGTCCGGTTAAATGCACTGGCAGACAAAACCTTATAAGTGCATATAAAATAATGTATTATTTTATGCAAACGTTTTAACTCGGGAAAATAAAGATTTATAACCGTCCAAAAAAACAAATTAAAAGCAAATATCCTATATAATTTGCCTGACACTTATAAGGAAGCTTTTCCGATGGGTTCGCTTTGAAATTAATGAAATTCGGATAGGTGATAAAGCAGCAAAAATATATGAAAAACGTATCTATTTTTAAAATTGGTGGTGAAATTTAACACATCTTTGTATGAAAATATATTTAAAGTTTAGGAAATTTAGACTTATTTAAAAACAGCGTTGAAATGCTCGAGAAAACACACATTTTGAAAACCATTTTGACACTATGTCGTGGACCCCGGCTGGCACTTATTTAAATTATTTTAACAAATTATTCACTATTTTTCCCCTTTTTCATATATCCGACTTCACGTCTTGTATTAAAAAAATCCTAAATTTTACAAGCAAGCGTGATTGTAGTCTGAAAGAAATAATAATATAGAAAAAATATAAAATTAGAAAATTTAAAAATATACCTGACATCGCCTAGGTCTTATTTAAACTAAATTATGTATTTCCAATTCACTTTGATTTATATTTTGGACAATTTCAGACGCTTTTCAAATTGTCTAAAAAAAACTACATCGTTATAACACAAAGACTGGTTTAGCTGCTTGATTTTAAAATGTCGCATTTCAAGGAGCGCCGATAGAAATTTGTTTATATTTAGTCTAAAAAAAATTGAGAAAATTTGAGTCACATTGGACCACGGTAGCACATTATGCATATCGATCAAAGTTTGAGGCTTAAATTTGTTTCAAAAAATTAAAAAAATATATGAGATATCGTTATATATATCGTAAAAAAATACTGAAAACTATGTTACCAGATGCGTGCGTAGCAAACCAAATTTAAATAAAAAGATTGCACTGTAAGTAAAGTAACGACTTTTAAGGCCCAAGTAAGCTTAATTTTGAGTCTTAGTGGTATCTCCATTATAAAAGATTATGTCAAAATACACAGAAAAAATCATTGTCAAAAAAATTTCAATTAAACTTTTGTTCGATTTCAAACTTACTTTCAATTAACTGTTAAATTGAAAATGAATTTGGTATAAAAAAAATTTCAGTTTTTATAACGTATAATAACAACATTGAAACAAATGCAAAAATTTTAAAAAGTCGCCTAAATTAAAAAAAATCGTTTAAAGTTGAATTTTCGCGTTTCTTTAATTTTGGGAGTTTTTTAAATTTCTGCAATTTTGAGCATTGTTTTTAAATTTTGGCAATTTTTTTTTTAAATTTTGCGATTTGTTCAAATGGTCTCGATTTTTTTAGGTTTTGGCGATTTTTTTACAATTTTGGTGATTTTTTTTAAAATTTTGTAATTTTTCCCAATAGTAAACAATATTCAATTAAATTTATAATAGATGTGAATAAAACTATATGTTATTGAAAATAATATTAATTAAAAAGATACAAATTATTTTAGTTGTTACTACAATTGCATCAACACAACCCAATTCAGTTAAACTTTTGCTGAATCAACAAATATTTTAATTAAATTTTTTGATTATATTTTAAGTCAAAGACTTCGAAATCTCTTATGAAATGATTTTATTTATTGCTTTTTGTCGAAAATCAACTCAAACAATGATATCCGCCCATTAACGAAATTTTAAGATTCGAATCATATAGAGCAATTCCATATGAAAGCGATCACCTTTTGGACGACCCCTCTCCGATTTTAAAATAAATAGTCTCAATCGATTGCCCAGCAAAAAATAATGTACCTACATATTTTTTTTTTTTTATAGTGACTGGTTTAGTGGTGGTGTGCACCACTGTCATGTGACAAAACTGAAGAATTCTTCATAAGGGACCTCATTGAAAGTTGTTTTAAAAACTATCACTCGCAACGAGTGATAGCTCGTTGGAAAGGTATTGAATCAGGATTTAATTGAAAAATAAAATTTTCCTAATTTTTCTCAGAAATTTACCTTTTTTCCCATGAAAATTAAATTTTCCCATGAAAATTAAATTTTCTGATTTTCCACAGAAGCTCCTAAATTTTCCGGCTAATTTTATTATTTTTGGATTCCTCATAATTTTTGCTTTAAGAATCAGCAATAAAAAAATGGGCCCGACTCCTTGTTTGGACAGGAGAAGAGCATTTAAGAGACCACCTTGTTCTCATTGTTTTTATATTTTTTATAATTGAATTATTTTTAATTATTTAACAGGAAAAATTAGGAAAATTTTATTTTTCAATTAAAGCCTGATTCAATACCTTTCCAACGAGCTATTACTCGTTGCGATCGCTTTAGTATGAGGTACCTTATGAAGAATTCTTTAATTTTTCTTGTTAAATAATTAAAAATAATTCAATTATAAAAACAATGAGAGCAAGGTGGTCTCTTAAATGCTCTTCTCCTGTCAATACCTTTCCAACGAGCTATCACTCGCTGCGATCGCTTTAGTAGTTTTTTTTTTAAAACAACTTTCAATGAGGTCCCTTATGAAGAATTCTTCAATTTCACTATAAAAAAAAAAAAAAAATATGTAGGTACATTATTTTTTGCTGGGCAATCGATTGAGACTAATTATTTTAAAATCGGAGAGGGGTCGTCCAAAAATTTGCCAATTTAGATCGTTTTCATATGGAATTGCTCTATAAAACTATTTCCTATTTGATCCAAGTCAAAAATAAATATTTTCATATTAATTTTTTCAATAACATTGTTACTTTCTAACGAATTGTATTAAGTTTTTAAATTTGTCAAATCATTTCGGGGGGGGGGGGGGGGGGGGGGCTCTAGCCACCAAGAGATTTTTGTAGGAGAAAGTGATGACAACTCCCTTGATATGGATACAAAAAATTAACCATAACTCAGCATCTTTAACTGCTAAACGTCTTAAAAATTTCTCACATAAAGGATTACCGAAGGTTAGAAAATTAACAACAGAAGAAAACAAACCTTGCTAACATATCATTATTCACCTAGATTAACAAGAAAGCAACGAAAAGATGAAACTGACTCCGAAAACGTAAAATGGCAAAATATTTAATAAAAAGACATTGTTATAATTTGTAAACATATTCTTGTTTTATTTATTTATATTTAAATTAGGATTTTTTAACTCAAGGTATAAATTTCCCCATGCTAAAGTATCTATTTTATTTTCACAAATAATTCTCTTATCATCTAAGTTGTTTAAAGCAACTTTAGTAATATGTGTAGTGTATAATGTATGTAATTTTGATCTAAAAACATATTTATCTCCATAATAAATTTTATCAATATATAAACAATTTTTATAATTAATTATTTTTAGTCTATCAACAACATTACGTTTTACTCCTTTAGCTTTTTTTATTTCTTTACGCGGGCTCCCAATTTTTTACCATTATTATCCCAATGGCTTACAACTTTTACTATCTTTCATTGTCTATGTTTTCCATAGCTTTCCCATAGACAGCATTATTCAATAATTTAAAAAAAATTTTCTCAAATGTAGTTTTAGCCTCTTTTCTATGTTTATTATTTAATAAAATATATTTTTCTAGCCATGGCGATTGTTTAAACTGTAGGACTCGATGTATTTTTTTGAGTTTAAATCCATGTTTTAAACATTGCATTAAATTTTTATAATGAATGACATAGTGCTCTTTGTCATTTAAATCCGTTACAAATTTTTTCTGTTTTGCATTTTGTGTTTTTTTATTTTCACAACAAAATGGAAAATCATTGTGTTTTTCATGAATATGAAAAGGGTAAATTAAATCAGCCTCTAGAATATACCCAATGTTACGATTAGAAAACATCAAATTAACGTCAAAATTGTTCACATCATTTACCCATTCAAATTCACCCTCTGGTAATGCTTGCGACATTGCCCAACCATATAAATTGTTCGCATCCAAATACATAAGATATTTAGATGGTAAGTTTGGATTAAAATCAGTCATATACTTATTATTGGCTACAGAATGCCTTTGGGAACATTGCACAATTCCTCCACGTATTTCTTTTTAAATAAATAAGATCATAACTCTAAATTTGTTTTGGTCATTTTAAGCATAGCTTCCCACGAAAGTCCAGGAGCCGTATAATAATGGCAAGGGTCTAATTTATATATGTCTTTACACACTTTTCTAAAATTTTCAAAAACGTCTACCAAAAGCAAAACATCCTTTTTCAAATACAACATTAAATAATCATTTAATGTTTTACATTTAAATGTTTCCCATACATTTTTCGCATGACAATAATCTTCAGGAGAACATTCAGTATCAGTTAGTTTATTAAAAAAGTCTTCTCGTTTCGGTAATAAAGTTTCATTTAGCTTAGATTCTGAATTTATATAATCATAAGGAAAAGCCCCTTTCCTTATCAACAAATTAAATCCATCATCATTTGAAAATTGTGATTTAACAATTTTCAAATCAACTTTTGATAAATTTTTGACTAATAATTCCAAGCTTGAAGGCATAAATCTTAACGAATCTATAAACCTTATTACTATGCTTTCACCATCCTCTGCGTATATAGTCTTTGATAAAGATATGTATAGCTCTTTGTTAAGTAGAATAATATTAATTGAGCCAGCTCCATTATTAAAATTATGTAGTTCTTTAGCAAATAAATGATATTTAGAAAAGTTATGGAAAATTACTGGAAAGAATTTTGCTATTTTAAAATGGATTTATGTGCAGGTCCCCTATATTGACCCGTAAGATGACAATGGTCTTTAAGTTTCTGTTGATTAACAATTGGTTTTTTCGCAAATGTGACAAACATTTTTATTAATAAAATCAGTTCTTTCTTGATGTGTTAAGGGATTCATTGATTTTACAATTTTTAAATAATAACTCTACAAATACTTTATATCTTTAGCTAGGGATTCTACAAATTTTTTTGAAGCATCTATTCCCTTATACGAACAATACTTACCAACATTGGAATCAAAACTACATTTAATATAATATGCGAAAGCATAAGGAACATGCTTTTGAATATTTTTTGTAGGTTGAAAACTTAAAGAAGATGTATCAATACTTTCTAATATACACTCGAAATCGGCGTATATTACAAAAGGAACATAAATTTTTCTTTTATAATTACAAAAACTTAAAATAGACTTATCTTTTTTTGGAACCCAAGATACCCTTCTGTTACATCATTGATGTGTGATGCTAATTTTTCTGCATTATAAAAATGTTGTAGACAGTAATCAAATAAGTAAAGTTTCCTCTTAGAATTATTTGGCTGTTTACTAATTAATCTGTAAATATTAAAAAGAACAATTTATAAGTAAAGCGAGTATTATGCATATATACATATATAATTTTTTTTTCTTCTTTTTTTTATCTTTCCTTATGTTAAACTTACCTTGACATGTTTTTAATCCAAACATAGTGTGCGTTTGATGCAGATTCATCTTGAATATATAAAAGATTAATATGTTTGGATTTAAGAGTTTTCGATTTATGATATGGTCCAACAATTAAACTCAATTCTTCGTCATACCCGAAAACATTCACACTAATATTAGGGTTTATCTCCTCAAACTTAGTGACGTCTTCTATTTTTAATGGAAACTTTAATCCAGTAAAATTTACCAAACAATCATTAATATTTATTTCTGGAAGATTAATATTGAAATTATAGCTAGATGTTCGACTTGCATGTTCATGTCTATGTACTGGTGCAAGGGCTGATAATATAGCCCATTTAAAACAATATATCGTTGTTTTTAACGTTTATACATGCATGTTTGATTTCAAGTTTTGGGGGTAAGGGAATATATGTTGACCCTTTGAGGGGTTGATATTTATTTATATTTATTTCTAAACGTTTTAGCGACATCAAAGCAAAATCACTGTCCCTTTCCTGGAATTCCTCCATCTGTTTTAAAATTATTTCAATTTTTCTTTTGCACTCCTCTATAAATTCGTTTACATTAAAGACTGCAATCATTTTTGATTGAAATTGTTTCAATTCAATTTCAGACATATCCTCATCTTTTTTAAAAAAGTTAGTGATCTTGACAACAAAACACCTAATTTATGAAAGAAAAAACTAAATGTCTGTACGTATATATGTATGTATATCCGCTAGCAAAGATAAAAAACAAAAATATTTAAATGCAACTTGATATATAAGTACCTCTATATGTATTGTTTTTTTCATAAGGCTAAATGTCTGTATGTATGTTTGTATGTATATCCGCTAGCAAAGATAGCAAAACAAAAATATTTAAATGCAACTTGATATATAAATAAGTGTATGTATTTTTTTTCATAAGGCTAAAAAAGTTTTATAAAAGTTTTAAAAAATGCAATGTATTTTTCTCATAAGGCTAAAATTAAATTTTTTATCTTTCTCAAAAATGTATCTTTCTCATTTTTTTTGGCGCAGAAACCGCATATCTCTACTACTAGTATCGATGTACATTGACATTACCTGCATAACTTAAATAACCGAAATAACTAAAAACCCGTTATCCCTCAAATAAAATTACCGAAATACCTAAAAATACCGTTACCGTAATAGGTGGAATACCGTTACTGAAAGACAATAGTGTTACCCTTACCGATAGCCTCATCGAATCGGTCCATGTAAAAAACTAATAATATTTAGTGTCCGACCGAGTATTCGGCTTCGGCCAAATTTTGGACGAACTCCGTTTTTTCTCGATTTGAAAAAATCGATTACATTTTTAGAATAAATTCTCTCTCTTCTGGGGTCGAAGTAGCAAGTGTTACAGGGGTCCTTGAAGCGTATATACAGCAAATCTATTGATAATGCCATAGCCTATCAGGATTCCAAAGACCGACCATGCGTGGTTCAGTACCACACCCGGCTAGAGGTGTCCCTGCTTTCGCAGAACATGGCGGATCTAGAGCGGACACTCGATAAAAACCCGTAACCCCAGTGTTATCTTACCGTGCTCATGGGATGAATAGCACTACGTTAATGTGTTTTCGAACGGTGGCCTCCAGGACGAGGCGAACCCTGGTTGTATTAGCCCGCTGGTAGCACAGGGCTCTGCTATTATGCGTTCTTTTGTAATCCCTTATTAACTCTTTATTTATAGATGGATTTGAACAGCCAAAATTTTAATAATGAGCAAGAGAAGACCGACGCAGGTCTATCCTCAACTAGCCAAGAGGTTTTATGCCTAAAGAGCAGTGAGGGTGCAATTGAAACGGTCGGACAAGCAAAGGACATCTTCTGTCCTAACCTTGCCGAGCCTATGGATGTTGGTAATGTGTCTGAGGACCACTCGGGTCCACCTATAGACGCAGATATAAAACACGAAAATGTAAGACACCAAAGCATCTAAAGTGCTTACAGGTGAACCTTCACCATGCCAAAGCGGCATCGGACATCGCCAACAGAAAGTTCACCACTGATGCCCTGGATGTTGTATTCATCCAGGAACCATGGGTGCACGACGGAGCCATCAAGGGGCTTAACGCTAATCAAGGTAGGCTGATTTACGATTATCAGCATAGTCGGCCCAGAACTGGCCATCCTTGTTAGAAACAATATAACAATTCTCCCAATTTCAGAATTCGTTTTGGGAGACTTGGTTGCGATTTGGGCAAAGGTGCCCTCCTTATCTGGGGAAGATGAGGTAGTACTGGCCTCCGCGTATCTACCTGGCGACACCAACACGGTACCAACAGCTGAGGTCTCGGCCTTGGTGGAATATTGCCGCATGAGGAACCTTAGTTGGATCCTCTGTTGTGAGTACCAACATAAATAAACGTGGTGAGTACCTACTTGAATTAATATGTAGTAACAATATAAACATAGTGAATAGGGGTGACGAACCGACTTTCAGGAATTCTATTAGGACAGAGGTCTTGGATCTCACTCTTACTAGTTCTGATATGTCATTTGCCGTCTCAAACTGGCATGTATCCAATGAACTGTCAATGTCGGACCATCAACATCTGGTATTTGATGTTGTTAGTGCATTGGACTCATGCCAGGTTTATTGTAATCCCAGACGCACGAACTGGGAGGATTTCCGATACAATTTGGAACGAGATGCAGATGTCTCTAAAGGGCTCATTCTGAGCACTAGAGAGATCGATCATGCGGCATCCGATATGCAATCGAATCTAACTTCTGCTTTCTTTTTGAGCTGCCCCCAAAAAAAACCAGGAAGACGAAGAGGGATGTTCCATGGTGGAATGATGGTCTGGAGAAGCTTAAAAAGGAAGCCAGAAGACTGTTCAACAGGGCAAAGGAAACAGGTGACTGGATCACCTATAGGGCCGCACTCAGTACTGAGTACAATAGAGAACTACGCAGATCCAAAAGGACCACGTGGCGCAACTACTGTGAGAAGATCTCTGATCTTCCAGAGGCGGTGCGACTACAAAAGGCCCTGTCACAGGATCATACAAATGGTGTCTGCACTCTTAGGAGGCCGGATGGCTCATACACGGAATCTCCCACTGAAACTTGTAAACTCTTGCTCGATACTCACTTCCCAGGATGCGTTGACAACTGCGGGTCCGCTGTGATTCAGAGAATCCCGAACCTGACAGGTAGGTACGTACGCCTGGCGGGTGCAATCTTTCAGGAGAACCGGGTAAAGTGGGCGATAGATCAATTTTCTTCATTTAAATCTCCGGGTCCAGATGGGATCTATCCTTGTCTCTTACAGAGAGGGATGGATTTAATTGTCCCACAACTGGTTAGGATATTTTGATCGAGTCTATTATTCGGACATGTACCGAGACCCTCGAGGGAGGTTAGAGTGGTCTTTATACCGAAGGCGGGGAAAAAGTCTGAGCAACTACCTAAGTCCTTCAGACCAATTAGCCTGAGCTCGTTTCTCCTCAAGACAATGGAGAAAGTCTTCGATCAGTATATTAGGGACACTTACCTCAGACGAAAGCCGATACATGAGCTACAGTTTGCGTATCAACGGGGTAAGTCTACCGAAACTGCTATCCATCATGTTGTCACAACAATAGAACGGGCACTGGAGGCAAAGAATATTGCCCTTTGTGCATTTATTGATATACAGGGCGCTTTTGACAACACGTCCTACGATGCAATTAGGGTATCCATGGCTAGGAAGAGCATTCCTCCAATCATAATTAATTGGACATTGGAGATGCTAAGCTCTAGGATAACCACGTTCGGAATAGGGATTACATGTAGGACCGTGAATGCGACCAGAGGGTGTCCTCAGGGTGGCGTTTTGTCGCCTTTACTATGGACACTGGTCATTGATGAATTACTCGAGGGTCTGAACGACTTGGGTTTCAGGACCTATGGATACGCCGATGATCTTGTCATTTCCGTTGTGGGCTGGGATGACAGGACCATCTCCGGACCAGGCTTCCAGGGGAATGCCTGCGAAGGGGAACTCGCAGATCTCGCATCTACATTCTTTCTGACAGTCAGGCTGCACTGAGGGCCTTAATGGCTTATAAGGTGTCGTCCGGGTTGGTCATGGAATGCATTCAGACTCTCAATAGCCTCGGTAGAGGCAACTCTCTAACCTTGGGGTGGATTCCTGGTCATGAGGGGCATGAGGGCAACGAGAGGGCAGATTGTCTTGCCAACCGCGGGGCCCGAAAGCCCTTTATTGGTCCTGAACCATTCTGTGGAATACCTGCAGGGTATGTTAGGGAAAGGCTCAGGGCATGGAGAGTCTGAATTTTCTGGTTACTGGGAAAACTCTCCTGGTCAGCGCCAGGCTAAAAGATTGATCTCTTTTTCCAGTAGGGGGTCGAGGCGACTCTTGTCGCTTGAAAGGGGGGGGGTTTGAGGACCCTGGCGTCTTACTTAACTGGACACTGTAAATCTCAGATACCATCTGCACAAGAAGGGTCAATCGGACACGGATTTGTGTAGGTTTTGCGAGATGGTGTCTGAAACCTCAGAGCATGTTCTCTGCGAATGTCCCAGGCTTTGTGATAGGAGACTTAGGTTTCTAGGTGATCGCTTCATTTCGCCTTCCGACATCGCGAATATTTTGCCTAATAGGATAATTGGCTTTATAGGTAGCTTGAATCTGTAGGTAACCTTAGGCAGCACAAAAGACCTACATTGGTCGCGGTGCATAGTGCCTTCTGATCTAATCTAGAATAAATTCTGTAATTTCGAGTGCAAACACAAGAATTTGTATTAAGTTCGTTATATATTTCATTAAAAATAACAAATGTCAAGCATTAAAATTTTGTTCTAAAGACAACGTTAAAATAATTGAATTCATTATTTAATATTTTTGAAAGAACATTGTAAATGAGCTTTTTTTGAAATTTATTCATGTTTCAATATTTTTTGTTTTACTATAAACAAATTAGCCTAATTTCACGTTTTATTAATTAAAAGTTCGGCTTCGGCCGAACACTGAAAATCTGGCCGAAGCTCGGCATCGGCCAAGAAAAGTGAGTTCGATCGGTACTAACCATATTATAAGCTGTTTGCATCGGATTTGCTCTAAACTATAAATTAGAGATATGCAAGTGATCAGAATTTTGCTTGATTCACATGAATCACGCGTGAGTGTGAACGAACCCCATTTTCACTTGCGTGAGTGAAAAAATTATTTTCTACTTTATAAGTTATTTAAAAATAAAAATTTTGTTTTTTGTCATGAGTTTTTTTGGTTTATCTACCAAAAAAAACTTTATTATTTAATCGGTTCTTCTTGTTAATAATACTTAATCATAAAATAAATAGCAAATTTTTTTAAATTTTCTATAGAAGCTTAGTCGTGAAAAATCGTTAAAGTTCAAAATTTTAAAAATTTATGAAAAATTTTAATTTTTGGGCAAAAAAGTATTTATACGAAAAAAGTGGTTCTAGAATTATTTTTTCAATCTAAAATTTATATCATAGATAGACGCTGTACAGCCGAGTCGCTTGCCATTAAAAACTCATTTTGTTAAAAACCGTAGTTATACTTTTATAGCAAAACATTAAGTTATTGTCTTTAAAATATTGAAATACCAAAAAAAAATCAGACGTCCCTAATTAATTTTCGCTTAGTGTATAAAGCCCAACGCTACACCTTTTGCAATTTTAATTCAGAAAATATCAATTGAAATTCAGAATTTTCAATTGAAATTCAGAAAATATCAACTGAAATAATTAATTTGTATTTGAATGTCAGATTTTATATTTAAAATTCTTAAAATATTAATTAAAATTCCGAATATCCATTTGAAATTCAGATAATATCAATTCAAATTCAGATATATCAATTCAAATTCAGAAAACATTTCATATCAATTTCCTTTAATATTTTCTGAATTTCAAATAATATTTCTGAATTTCAAATAATATTTTCTGAATTTCAATTGATCTTTCTGAATTTCAATGGAATTTCTGAAATTCTATTGATGTTTTTTGAATGTCAAATGGAATTTCGGATTTTCAATTGATATTTTCTAAATTCCAATTGATATTTTCTGAATTACAGTTGCAAAAGGTGTAGATGACATTCAAATTTAATTCGAAATTATCGCAGTAAGTATTCTGCGTTCGTTGTGAATTGTCTCATGTTCTTATAAAAGTAAAATAAAAATAGATGTTTAACATTGTATTAATTGGAGTAATTAAAATTGTATGGATATTTATTTCGTTTCATAGTTATATACAATTAGCAATGCCTACACATATGTATTTTGTTTTATATTTTAATATAAATATATTTATATATAATGTATGTATATAATAAATTGAATTTTACAAATACACGTACATCTAAAACATAATAATAAGTATTTTAATAGTAATAATATGTATTTTATTCTAAATGTGTAAATAATAATAATAATAATAGATAACGTTTTTTCTGTTCGACAGAAAATTTTATTCAAATTTCCCAAATTGGTAAGTTTTATCTCATAACTATTGTGATTGGGAAGAGATTGGTTACGAGTAGACCGTTAACCCTCAGAAAACGAGGAAAGGCTGCTGCGTGTAGATCCTGTAAAATGATCTCGTTGTAATGTATCCGAAGGCATTGTTACAATAAGTGCTCCACCGTACAATGATTCCATTTCTTCCATTTGTTTTACAAATGATTCTTCCAAACGCTATATTAGATAAATTTCCATAAAGAAAACAACAACAAGTAAATAATTAGATATAAGAAAATTTGTCACAAAACTGTTCACAAAAAAGTCATTGATAATTTAAAAAAAAAAGTTAATTTGTTATGAAAGTGAGTTGTTAATATTACTTATATAATATATTTATGTAAATGTGTATCTTGTAAGTAAATGAGTAGATTATAGAATTTATTTATTTGAATTGTTCAATACACAAGACTAAAAGTCTTATTTTGCAGTTTATATGCAAAATTTGCAAGTCAGAAAGTTTAATATTGCAAAAATATGAAATTGCGAAATTACACTATGGCTGACGTGAGCGAGCGCCTCTTTTTATCGATTATGATTGCGAGAATACAAGCATCAATTTCACAATAACCCAGATACACACAAAAAATCATTACCAACTATCTAGGAGCATTTCAACTAATAAAGTTTTTTCGCATAAATTATTTAATAATTAAGTAGAAACAAATAAAAACTTGGTAAAATGTTATTGGTTTTCGAATAACTTTAGTAAATAAACTTTATTAGTTGAAATGCTCCTAATAACTTAGCAAAGATTTGTTTGTGTGTAGCCATCTACCTTTGTTTATTCTTAAAACTTTTTAAAGTATATTTGAGCTAAAGGATACTTAGAAAAACACAAAATTCAATATTACTTTTCCAAGAAAAACCATATTTTCTCATACCACAAAATCTCGAAGTATTTTCAGTAATCCAGCGTTGCTACACTTTTTGGATGTTTTTTCTTTCATTTAGATTTTTTCAATTGTTTTCGCATAAACGGTTAAGTCAATTCATACTATGTTTCCACTTATGTGTTTTGAGCAAATCATGTGTTTTAATTCTCATTAGGACGCACAGTGGGCCAACATCACCATATTTTGGCCAAAAGTGCCTTTCAGGTAAATCAAAACTGGTATTATATTTTTAGAATATAGAATATATTATATGTCAAAGTGATATTGTAAAAAAAAATATTTTTTTTTGCTTATCAAAAACTAGTAACTTGGACCTAGTTCAAAAACAAAAATGCAAAACTACTGAATATTTATGAGAAAACTTACTTTATCTTTATTTAGGGCTCAGAATAGAGTATTTTGTTGAAAAAACTTCTTTTTCAAAAAATATCATGAAGATATTAAAAAACTTTGGACCCCAGTTTGTTCTCCGAGATTTTTTTTACTGAAGTTTTACAAACCGTTTATAAATTTTCTAGATTTGGACCTATAACTGAAAAAGAAACTTCAGATCTTACTATTTCAAGCATTTCCATGTTTAAGAACAAACTAAATTAATGGGTCTGAACATTTAATTAAATTTAGGTTCTGGTAGCTTGTAGTTACAAAAATGGGAAACAAATATTAAAATTCAAAATCTCGGATACATTATGGCGGCATAATTTTTTTTTTTGTGAATATATTGTCCTTAAACTAATCAATACTAAAGTCTTTGGGAACGCTCTTCGCGAATAAGAAATAAAATAAGTAAATCCAATATGTCGATACGGATTAAATTTTTTATGCGATTTTGATTTTAAGTTCAAATATTGTCTGATTTGGTTGAAATGCATCCTAGGATGTTTTAAAGTTGCTAAACGCGAATTTGAAATTCAAGTTTTGAAATGGCGGATCCAATATGGTGGACACATATTCTATGTTGTTATTAATATTCTTGTTTTGTTGAAATATTTAAAAATAAATAGAGCTAAGCTAATTTTTTATTTTGCCCCTCCAAAAAATATTAAACATGTAACGATTTTAAAAATTTTATAGCCTTATCGATATTCTTAAATGTTTTTTGAATTGTCACGCCCTTTAAAAAGGGCATAAATTACAGAATTATAATGTTTTTCAAATGATAGAAGTCGTACGTTCAATAGTAAAGTTGTGCTAAAGTGTATGTATAATTTTATAATATAATAATGGTTGAAATAACCAAAATCGAACCACTTTCTTTCTTTATATTTTATTATACAATCTATAGTATCCACTAAAATGTAAAAAAAATAATTAAAAGTCGATTGGTAAGCAAAACATTGCACATTTTTCCGAATTCATTCCATTAGTTTTTGCACAAGACTTTCATCCACTTTTCTGGCTGCCAAATACCATTTAGATTTGAACTCTTCTACAGTTGACACTGTTCTTTAATGTTCCTTTTATAATTGACCAATATTCCTCTATTGTACGTAGTTCTGGGCAATTTGGTGGATTGTTTACTACTTGTACAAAGTCGGTTTTGTTGTTTTTATACCATTCAATTATGACTCTTGCATAATGACAACTGACTCTTGCAAATGAAAACTGTTTTGTAGTGTGAGATCTTACAAATGGTAACAGCCGCTTTTTAAGCATTCTTCTCTATAAATTTCACCGTTTATTGTACCAGTTGTAAAGAAAGGACTTGATTTTCCCCCACAAGAAGAAATTGCTTGCCAAACCAGGAACTTTTTTTTTTGGAAATTTGGACTTAATTTTCTGTTTACATTGATCTGGAGCATCACCACGACTACATGCTGTGTAAAAGTCTTGTCCTGCAATGTACCGGAAGTTTGCAAAGCAATATGTTTCATCACTCATTGTCACGCAATTATATTTTGTTAATTGTTTTTCGTAAAGGCGTCGACTGCAGTGTTTTTGCTGATAAATTTTGTTTTGCATTCCATTTTGGACACACCGAGCATTATAACACTTGAGTCGATTACTCTTTTTGCCATTCTGAACAAAATTTTGCGATTTCTTGATTTTACTCGCTACTGACAAGAGTTAAAATGGTAGGATCCTTTTTAAAAGCTTCTATTACATTTTTCGCTGCTTTTAGATCCCTTTGAACATGCGCACCACCACTTCCCCGCTTTATTTCAACTGACTAGCGTTCATTAAAGTTTTTAGAAACTTTTCTTACCGTGAAATATGGTAATTTAACATTTTTTGCTATCAAACGTATAGAAACACTTTTATTTTTATTATATTCGTGCAGAATAAGTTTTCTTCGATTAAGCTCTGAAGCCACTTTTTACAAAACTATATTAAATTTCAAAATCTTTTTAATTGGCACAAATGAGCAGATAATAGCCTACTTAAATCATAAATTTTATTTTGATTAGTCAAGTATTTTTGGAAAAAAAAAACGATTAAAAATGGTTAGATTTTGGTTACTTCAACCTTTACATATTCAATTGAAAGAACTTTACGGATTAATTTCTTAAATAACTGTTGAACTTTTAAGGAAAATTTCTTGTGTAGTTAATCAATAATTATTCTCACTTAAAACTATTTTGAGTGTTGTGGAAAAAGAAGAAGATGTCGTTCATATCTAGATTTGTGTGATGTTGAAGTTTTGTAGCATGCTTTTGAGCGCACCATTATGTTTCTTCAAAAACCGTTATGAACTTTAGATCTCTCTGTATGTCATCATTGCGAATGTATTATGGAGCGTTTAGTACACAGTGTAACACGAAAAAAAATAACCATATACGGACACCACTACGTGATAAAAGACTAAAAAAAAAGACCCGTGTCTCCCAATTTTTCCCAAAGTCATCTCCTTTTCTGTTTATGGGCCGCCAAAGATTTGGGGCATCGGTATCATTTTCGCAAAAAAGTGATTATTTTCTCGGGCTCATATCTTGCAAACCGTTCAGAATTTCGATTTACTCTCTATGGCAAAGTTGTAGCTCTTGTCATAAAGAACAAAAATTGCGAACATATAAAATCAAAAAAACTTCACCTTCCAGATCAAAATCGCAAAAATACTTAAAAAAATTCGATTTTTTTTACCTTTTTTCCCGTGTTCAGGTCCATAGGTAGCAAACCGTTCAAAATTCAAGGAAACAATCAACTACAAAAATTTACCTAAGATCTCAATAAACAAATTTCTAGAACATATAAAACTTCCTGGGAATTGGGTTTGCTACCTATGCACCTGAACAGGAGAAAAAGAAAAAAAATGAAATTAAAAAATTTTTCACTTTTGCGCGCTACCTAAACAGTATTAAGAATCATCTCTAGGAAGTTTATATGTTCTAGAAATTTGTTTATTGAGATCTTAGGTAAATTTTTGTAGTTGATTGTTTCCTTGAATTTTAAACGGTTTGCTACCTATGGGCCTGAACAGGGGAAAAAAGGTAAAAAAATCGAATTTTTTAAGTTTTTCTGAACGGTTTGCAAGATATGAGCCTGAGAAAATGATCACTTTTTTGCGAAAATGATACCGAGGCCCCAAATCTTTGGCGGCCCATAAACAAAAAAGGAGATGACTTTGGGAAAAATTGGGAGACACGGGTCTTTTTTTTTAGTCTTTTATCACGTAGTGGTGTCCGTATATGGTTATTTTGCCATGACTTAAAAAATTACACACAGTGATATACTGCGAAGAATCTTACTTTGGATATTTTTTTTTTATTGTTTTCTTGGCACAGCCCCAATGCTGAATACAATATATCCATATTGGTTTTATCATTTGGTTATATAATAGAAGCTTGTTGTTTACCGAAACTCCTGAATTTACAGATTATTTTTGTGTTAGTGTTCGCGTATGGTATTATTTTTCGACATTATTCGAAAACCGGTTTTCGTTTTTTCCGAATAGATGACTTTCTTTTTCGGGAATTTTAAAAATACCGGTTAAATGGGTTTTAAATGTTATGCAATTATATTTAAAAATACACTCAGAAAACAGCCTCGGTTGTGGCCACCGTATTTGTTGAAAAATAAATAATTGTTCAACAAATTTTAAATTATTATTCATTTTGAATCAGCAAGAGAAATTTTTTCGAACGGTTTTTAAAAAACAATAATAATTTTTTTAATCATTTAAAATTTTGATTTATGATCGCTCCGAAGTTATCAAAACAATTTATTAAGAGCGGTTCATTATTGAAAACGATCATATCAAATATATTTTACAGTAAAAAATTTTTTATAAACAAAAATTTTTTATTTGTATTTGTTAAACAGCCAAATATAAAATGACAGAATAATTACACTGGAACAATTAAAAAATTACACAGAAAACTAATACATTTCTGAGGTTATGAACATTTTTAAAGTTTTTTATTTAAGCAATTTGTAAGTAAAAAGGATTTTTAAGAACTGATTTTTAAGAAAATTTTTTAGAACGTTTGATTTTTAGCAATGATATTTGTAAACTTATTCTAATATATTCAAGCTAAAAAAAGAGTAGCTAGGAAAAACAGGTTATTCGACTACAAAAAGCCGGTTTATTAAATATTCGAAAATGTTACTTATTAACCCTCCGTCATGCACATGTATCTGGCCAGATATTTTACGAATTTAACTGTGATTTAAATATATTTCTAATTTAGCTAGGGGTTATGAGTCTCTAGGTACCCTCTACAAATATTGTTAGGTATCGTTTTATGAAAAAACACATTAAAAAAAAAACAACAAACAAAATTTATGTGGATTTTTTCATCTATACATCGTATACGTAGCGCATGTATCTGGCCAGATACACACACATTTTGTATGAAGAGTGCTGTACTTTATTGGTATTTTTTATTTTTCTCTGCTTTTGTTTACTCAAATCGCTCTCACAGCAATGAAGGCAAACACAAACAAGTGTTTTTTTTTGGTTTTTATATTTTTTATGGCATCAAAATTTGGTGGGCTTGCGATTCCAAATCTAAATATCCACTGCAAGGAAAGCTCTATACCGGTCGACAAGAAGGAGAAGAACGGGAAGTGAATCAAGGTGAAAATGTTTTGATACAACTCGCAAAGCCGTACAGCAATACTGGCCGTACAATTGTAGCTGACAACTTTTTTACTACTTTAGAAGGAGTAAAGCGTCTGGCCAGAATTGGTCTGGCATTTGTTGGTACCATTCGCTCCAATAAAAGATGTATTCCTAACGAAATGAGAAAGGATCGTTCTCGTCCTGTTTTGTCATCGTTATTTGGATTCCACGAAAATTTGGTATCAATAACGTGCCAAAAAAAAAAATGTGTGAACCTACTTTCGACCGTTCATTATACGAAACATTGTGAAGGGGAAGCAATGAAACCCGAAACAATTTTCTTTTACAATGAAAATAAAGCTGGCGTAGTTTGTATGGAGCAAATGGTTACACATTTTACTACAAAGCGGTCAACAAGACGATAGACTTTTGCGTTTTTCTGCAACATGTTGGACTTGGCTGCATTTTGTATTTGCAAAGAAGTTGATGGTCTCAATAAAAATAGTGCTAGAAGAAATTTTCTCACTACGTTAGCTGATACATTGGTTCTTCCATATATTGAAAACCGAATGAACAACATTCACATCATCAAACAGTTCAACACTCATTTGGTCATGGAATCGTATTTTGGAAGACCACTAAATGTAAGTTTGATTGATATAACATTTGCCCTTCATTACATCTCATTTTCCTCGTTTTTCTTTTTCATTTCAGGTTCCAGTAGTAGTTCCTAGCTCAAGTGGTGCTGATACTCTACAACAGAGAAAAAGTTGTCAGCTTTGTACATTGGGAGATGAAAAAATTCGCCGACTAACTCGTTTTTTTTTGTTCCAAGTGCTCGAATCCGGTATACATTCGAAATCAGAGTATACATGTTTTAGTTGCTTACCTGAAGCTGTGTAAGACTTTTTTAATTTAGAATTAATTAAAACTTACTTTATAACTACTAAATTTAATTGAAATGATCTTTATAACAACTATTTTTTTGAAATTAAACACAAAAATAAAATTTTTCTTGTTTTATTTCTGATTAAAATTTTTTTTGCACGGGTAAGTGGTTTAGCATGTACTAAGAACAAAACAAAATTAGAAAGTATATATCTGCCTGGCGTGATAACAATATAACAATGTAATATTATCACTAAAATTGCATATTTTTCATATAAATGTACTAAAATACATAGTGTATCTGGCCAGATACATGCGCTACGTACGTGACTATCGGAACATGTGCATGACGGAGCGTTAAAAAAACTAAAACCGACAAAACACAAAAAACCTGTTGAAACCGGTTTTGAAAAACCGACTCGATCACCCTATTAAGTACAGAGGTAGGTTTACTAATCTTTTATTTGTAAAATTTATATGAGAAGACTTGCTTTCGTTAAGTTTAATTCTCCACTTTTTTTATCCAGATAACGGTTTTGGTACTTCTTTCTCGTCTTTATCAGTCGAGATTATGGCAGCGTCATCAGCAAAAGTTCCTATTATCGCAATGGAAGGGATTTGCAAATCTCTTGTGAATAGCAAGAACACTTCCTTGGGGCACACCAGCTTCTATTTTCTTTAACGAAGAGTATTAATTTTCTAATTTGACTCGAAAATATCTGCATTTACGATATGATATATGAATTTCATAAAACTAATATGGTAAGTCCTTATGTAACAAACTCGGTCAAGGGCTTGACCTACATCAAGGAAGACGCCTGAACAAACTTTTTTCTATTCTAGTGCCTTTTCTGCAATATCAACAATGCTGTGGACTTGCTCGACAGAAGAATGACGTTCTTTTTCTAAATCCAAATTGGTCGCTAGAAATCAAATTTGTTCTATAAATTGTTAGATTTTAGACATAATTGAAGACTTTGGCCAAAAAACGAAATTTGGTCGATTTTTTTTTTGCATTTAGAGACAAGTTTAAGGAAAAGTTTAGCTGTAAAGTTAAATAATCGGCCGCCGAAGTTTTACTTATTTGGACGATTGTTCAACGGCCGATTATTGAATTTATTGCTTCAATAATCGGTCGCTCAATAATTGCCTTTTTTTAACTCAAAATCGCATCTAATAAGCAAAATAAACATTTTTCCATTTGCTAAATTTGTCTATAATGCTTTAAAATACCGAATACCGATAAAACTCGTAATTTTTTTTGTGGTTTTCTGTTTTTGGAATTACTATAACTTCGGCTGCTTTCCATTGCATAACCTGGATTTTTCTTTGGATTTAAATCATTATTAATAATAGTCTTTAGTTCACCGATTGTAATTGGTTTTATAATTTTATTATCTACTTTAAGGAGTTTTGTGTTGTTTTCAATAGATGTTTGCCTATATAGAGGTCTAAATGTATTTTAAAAATGGTTTGCCAGAAAAGTGGATGAAAGTCTAGTGCAACAACTAATAGGTCAAATTCGAAAAAAGTGCGATGTGTACTTTCCTTGTTAGTTGTAATTGTTTTTTGATAAAAATAAATACTGTTTTAATTAAATTAAAATAATAGAACAACCTCAACTTTGAAACTTCAATTACGATATGCTACCACTAAATAAACCCTTTTTTGAGATTTTTTTTAGCAGACCACATTTATTTTCATAGTGACATAGTTTTAGGGTTGTATATTAAAAATATTTTTTTTTTTACCACCATTAAGGACATGTTTGATTATGAGTAAAATCGTTTTTGAAATGTATGTGATTATTTAATATTTATTTGAAGTTGAAAAATTATTGAATTAAGTATGCCAACTTGTTCTTTTCTAGAATTAAATTCTACTTGACCTTAATTGTTAAAAATTAAATTAAATTGTTGATCTTTTAAAATTGCATTTCATTTTGAATTGTCAGGTTAGAGATCATAATTAGAATGTTACTATTACAAATAGAAAACACTAATTGTTAATAAATGTAAGAGAAACTTAAAAAAATCTCGTAGGGATCAGCGATAGAGGGAGTGCAGTACTTTCGACCTAAGCGACTAAGTCATCTTCAGCCTAATTCTAATCCACAAGAAACTCAGTAATTTTTAACGATCCGACAATCACAAAATATATTGACAACTTTTGTTGTTTGCAATAACGATTAAGTGATTCACTAAGTACCCCTTAACGATAGTCGACCACTCTATTTAAAAATTTAACTATTTCTCGATTGAATAAACAACACAAAAATTGTTGTCGTTTAGATAACAACAACAGCTGACTTTAACAATAGCGAATATCGTTTAAAAAAAATTGTTTTGTTGTTTACTTTTTTAAAACAATTCGTTAACACAGTTATATATATTAACCAATATGTTGTTCTGTGGTTGGCTGATATACATAGGTATACATATGTATACCTATGTATACCTGATCAAACCATGAGTTTCTCTCCCTCAAGCGCTGATCCCCACCAGATTTTTTCTTTTTTTCCTACATTTATTGACAATTAGTGTTTTCTATTTGTAATGGTAACATTTTAATTATGAACTCAAACCTGGCAATTCAAAAGAAATACAATTTAATTTTTATTCTTATTAAAAATATATAAAAAACTTTTAACAAATAATAACAAAATAAATAAGCAAAAGCATGTTTTTTATGTACAATGTACAGTAGGGTGTTTAATTTTTCCAAAGATACGATTTTCTTGTGGCTTTGATCTCGCCCCGAGTCTAAGTGTTGTAAAAGATATTTTCTTTTCAACTTACTAAGACTAAGCAGTGTAGTACTGTTTAAATTTGCATAAAATGTTTTCATAACTAAGGAGTTTTGTGAAAAAACCTAAATTTGTGTAAAATTATAGGGGGGTTTTTTTTATAAAAATATATAAAATTTTATATAATCATATATAATTACAGTAGTAACTCGATTCTTGCACATACTTGATACTTGCACACCTCGATTCTTGCAACATAGGAATATTTTTCATTACGCACTCAGTACTTGCAACATCCGAAAATTTTGAACTCGATACTTCCAACATTTTTGTATTATTTGCTTAGAATGGGCGGAGAAAAACAATGCTTCATTAGACGATATTATGATGCTCCAGAGACTAAGAAGCAGTGTAGTACTGAACAAGCGACTTTGTACAAAACAAACAAAAATTTTAAATTTCTTTAATTCCACATAAAATATGTATCTACTGTTATACGAATGCGTTGAACTTAAGTGTTTTGAATTGAAATATTAAACTTAGATTCTAAACAGATGTATGTGCCTTTTATTTTGTATGGGAAATTAATACTCGGTACTTACGACAACCTCGAAACTTGCACCGAGCCCGGTTTTCATTACGTGCAAGAATCGAGTTTCTACTGTATATGGGATTATATCAAATTATATATGGCAACATATAAATTTTTTCAATCGGATAACCATTTTCTATAAATGTTTTTCCAATATTGGTAAATTTTCGAAGTTTAATCAATGAAAATATTTTTTAATTATTTGTTATGCTCGATTTAATGTCAAAATTTATTCGAATTATTCCAAAATCAACACCTAGGCCAAAACAATATATCGTAATATTGCATATATTTATTATATATCAGCATGTATCGCATGCATGGATGCATATATGGGTTCATACCTGCAAACAAAAAGTTCAGATATGGAAATGTATGATATCATATATTGAATTTGTTCCATATATAAAATTTTGTTCCATATATAAAATCAATTTTATTACGTGAATTCATATGTAATTGATTGATTTTAAAAAGTCTTATGACCGTTATAACTGAAATAGACTCGCAAATAAAAATATTAAATTTTTGTTTCAAATTATGTTTTATTTATATTTAAAATCGTTTTGTAATGTTCTATTTTACAGATAATTTCCAACTGGTATTACATTATAATAAAATATTTGTATTATTTTTTTGCAAAAATTTGTTGCAAATTTGTTTCATGATTACATCTGATATGCATACAAAGAAATCATAAACAGATAACTGTAACTATTTTTATTTATTACGCGTTTTTCTAAGCCACTAAGTTTTAATGTTTCAAAATCTCAATAAAAACAAAACTTATTATTTTGAGTTTTTAAATTCTCTTCCAAATTTTTTGTTTGTTGCTTTTTTTGTTAAAAAAATAAAAATTTTGAAGTTTCTGTCAAAACAAAAATATAAAAAAAAAGTTAGAAGAAATCTATGAAAAATATTCGAAACACGAACACATGTGAACTAAAATATATGGTCGTGTATGAACCATATATGGCCATTTACCACAATTTTCAGATCCGAACATATATTATTACACTTCATACCTGATAATATATGATCATTTTCACATGGACGGTTAGAAAAGTTCATATATGTGCAAATATGTTGATATAGAATATAATATACATATATGGTTGCGTATATGGACAAATATGGAAATATATGTTTCACATATGCGATTACAAATATCTAAAAAGAACTCATATATGGTCATATATGGAGGTATATGTGATTTCATATTTGCAAAAGGAGTATATGGAAGTATATGTTATTTCATATTCGCAAAAGATGGGCAAATATGGAAGTACGAGGGCGGATCAATAAGTCCGTGACTTTTCGAACTTCCCACGTAGTTATATGAAATGCAACACTGCTCCCATCAAATACCACCTGTTAATAGCGTACTGTCAAATTTTGAGCAAGTTCCGTCATTTACTTTGCGTTTAACAGCTGTTCAAAACATTCAACCTCGTGGATTTTTTTAAAAATGGAAAAAAGTGAATTTCGAGTGCTCATTAAACATTATTTTTTGCAAAAAAAAAACCTCAATCAAACCAAGGAAAATCTTGATAAATACTATGGGGACTCTGCACCATCGATTTCAATGGTAAAAAAGTGGTTTACTGACTTTCGCTGTGGTCGCACAAGTACAAATGACGCTGAACGTTCTGGACGGCCAATTGAGGTCAATGCTCCCGAAAATATCTAAAAAATCCATGATATGGTGTTGGCCGATCGAAGAGTAAAAGTGCGTGAGATTGTTGATGCCATAGGCATTGCATATGGCAGTGTGGTTTCCATTTTAAATGATCAGTTGGGGTTAAGAAAACTGTCTGCAAGATGGGTGCCGCGTTTGCTCTCAATTGACCTTAATCGTGTGACAACTTCAAAGGATTGTTTGGAGTTGTTTAACCGCAATTCAAATGAGTTTTTGTGGCGTTTTGTAACTGTGGATGAAACATGGATTCATTACAACTCTCCGGAGACCAAGCAGCAGTCTAAACAATGGGTTTCTCCGGGTGAACCGGCTCCGAAGGAGGCCAATGTAAGTTTGTCGGCCAATAAGGTGATGGCAACAGTTTTTTGGGATGCACGCGGGATAATCCACATCGATTACCTTCAAAAGGGAAAAACAATAAACGGCGAATATTATGTCATCTTATTGGACCGATATAACGCACATACCAAAATTTTATTTCCATAAAAATTTTATTTCCATTAAGTTCAGAAGTGGTTTCTATCAATTTTTTAAACGGTTATTTTTGAAAAACACAAAGGCAAAAAATGTGTTTCAGTAATTATAGTTAAATTTATTGAGCCCAAACAGAAATATAACCGTAACTTAAATTAAAACATTGTGGACATATTTAAGATTATAATTTTTTCAAACAGGGACTCACAGCTCAAAATACGAAATACTTAAAACGTCGAATTAGTATGAATTATTGAACTTTAAATTCACATTTTTATTTAAAATTTCTCAGGTAAAAGATCATGATCAAATCTTACCATTAAAAAGAAAATTATTTGTTTTTTAATTGTAAGAGAAAAAAATTAATATTTTTGAGCAATTCGTATTTTTATCTGTATGATCCAATTTAAAATCGTATGATATTTATATATTTTACAATGTTTTAATTTAATGTGGTCGTATTTTACTTTATTTAAAAGTTGTAAAAGTCGTATTATTGGCAAATATTGCGGTTTGATGCGATAATAAACAGAACGTTTGCGCTGATATAAATGCATAAAATACATGTTTTTCCATTTGAAACAACTATTTTTATTTTATATTAGGCATTTTAAATAAATGTTTTTTTTTATAAAAATAGTTTTTTCAAATACAAAATTTCCAAAAAAAAAAAAATACAAAAGATATATAATGCACGACCATTAGTGTCCCTTAAGTATAAATGTCGGAAATGTTGATACGGTACCCTCTAATTTTTTAATATTTGACTTGAAATTAAGCTCATGTGTTGTTTCAGGCCTCTACGACAACGCCTTCCCTAAGCGACTAGGCCTTAAAGAGCGAAACATGCGTTTATATGGGGAAAAAAGTTACTTTTCTTCAGTTTTTGGAATTTTTTTAAATATTGTAATAATTTTTATTCTAAATGATAAATTATTCGACATAATGATAATATTATGTATTCAAAACGGTATAAAAATCTAAAATAATAACTAGCCCAGTAACAAATACTGCCCCCGACCACTAATGTGCCAATTATTACTTGACCGAAAATTTCGAGCACACATCTTTAAAATTTTTGAAATTGATTACTACAATTGAATTTTTTTATTCAAAAGACTCAAAATTGTGAGATATGGAAGAAGTTTTTGTTTTGGATGTCGTTAACCTGTCTTAAGGTGATTTCAAAAACGGACAACATTTTTGGGGTGCTTTTCAAATCTCTAATTTTAAATTTTAAAATATTTTCAACAAAAGCGAAAAAATTGATATTTGCACATCTTAGAGAATAAAACTAAAAAAAAATAAAATTATCCCCCAGTATATTTGGGTAGGGCAACGATTTGATTTTTACGGATTTCGAGGAAATTGTGTTTTTTGGTAATAAAAAGGCTTATTTGTTGTCATAAAATATTTAAAATCGAAAATTAGCTACTTTTGTAATGTTTGTTGTTTTATTTTATAACAGTAAATCAAGGTTGAAAAAAAAAATTCAACGTCATTAACCCATGTGATCATGTGGCCCCAAATGACCCCACACTTCTCTATTTCAATTTACAAAAATATCAAAGCTTTGCTTACTACAAGGTGGCGCAAAAGTAATCCTCCTATCAGAAAATGCTATAAATTTTGCGATTGGCCCCTAATGTCAGTTCTGTTTTGACATTTGTGTAGTAAACACATGCGAAATACACGTTAATAAACAATGTTACGCTAGACTGCTCCAGAACGCGGAATATTGGTGACTGTTTATTTGACCAATAAGGAAGATGATTTTTCATCAAAAATAATAATGAGTGATGAGACCCATTTCCATCCTAGCGGGTACGTAAATAAGCAAAATTTACGCTTCTGGGGCACTGAAAATCCGCGTGTAACCCACGAAGAGCCATTACACCCGCTCAAAGTCACTGTTTGGTGTGCTGTTTTCGCTGGAGGAGTCATCAGACCTTTTTTCTTCGAAGACGTCGCGGGCCCAAACGGTTACTGTGAATGGTGAGCGCTACAGAGCAATTATCAACGCGTTCTTTTTGCCGCAGCTTGATGAATTGGGATTGGAAAACATGTGGTTCCAACAGGACGGTGCAACGGCACACACTGCACGTTAGGCCGGGTCGAAAAAAAAAGTTGTGCCGGTCACCCCCTACAATTAAAGATAATTTGAAGAAGATTTGAAAAAAAAAATTTTTTTTTTTTTTGCCACGCCCCTTGACCCCGCGCATTTGGTTTTTTATTTCCTGTGGCTCCATTTACAGTCCGATTGTAACGTGTGATATATCATTGTTTTTGGAATGACAATGGCTACATTCTCTACATTGATCACTTTTGACTCCGACGTCAAATTCTAAAAGTGACTTCTGGAAACTCGATTTCTACCACCCTAACTCACGAGTTTTTCTAAACGATAAAAAAGTTTTTTAAATTCCATGAAATTTTGTCTTTTACAGTATATATATTTATTCAGTAACAAAAAGTTACGAAGGTTTAAAAAAAATCAATTTGAGTTTTATTCCAACAATCGTTAACAATAAGCTTTGGTCTTTTTGTGGTTATTGTTTTTGTGGCCATTTTTAAAGTACTCTCTTTTTACTCATTTTTCTATCAAATATTGTTGAGAGAAACTTTTTTTTGTTATCATTTTTTTTAAATATAAAAAATATTGAATAACTTCACGGTTTGTTTGTAATTTTGTTTTATCAATATCACATGATTGAAAATGCATATTGTTAAAAACAATTTAATTATATTTTTAAAGAAAAAAAATATTTTAGTAATTTACACTAATTTTATCAACTGGCAACACTTTTGTTAAACATATTATTAGGGCTCGGAACTTCATGTAAATACATGTCTGTTGTCGTTAGCTAGAGAGCAATGTTAACCAAATATCTTTGCGAATCATTAAAATTTGCAACAAAATGGCATCGATTTGTTAGTGCATATTTTTACATATTTTGCTATAAACGCATATTTTACTATAAATGCATATTCTTATGCATATTTTGTATTTTTTGTTACATATTTTGCATATTTTTACATGTTTTTGCATATTTTTACATATTTTTGCATATTTTAGCAAATTTTTTTTGATGTTTTACTAAAAATAAATTTTTTACAATTTAATTTTTTTAGAAATAAAATCTTATCAAATTTATACATTTAATTTTTTTATCAAGAAATGTTATATGACAGAAAATTCAACTACAAACTTTAAAAAGATTTTTAATTGCAATTCTCAATTTTGTAACGGCTTTTTAAAACAGAAATTACTAAAATTTAAAAATTATATAGAAAAAAATAAAAAAATCAATAATAAATGCATATTTTTAAATTTTAAGTACATATTTTACGATTTTAAATACATATTTTATGTAAATAAAACACAAATATAAATGCATTAACTTCCGAGCCCTACATATTATTATTCCTCTTCAAGTGTTCGCGTCTACAGCTGTAGCTTTTTGATAAAATTAGTGTAAATTACTAAAATATTTTTTTTCTTTAAAAATATAATTAAATTGTTTTTAACAATATGCACTTTCAATCATGTGATATTGATAAAACAAAATTACAAACAAACCGTGAAGTTATTCAATATTTTTTATATTTAAAAAAAATGATAACAAAAAAAAATTTCTCTCAACAATATTTGATAGAAAAATGAGTAAAAAGAGAGTACTTTAAAAATGGCCACAAAAACAATAACCACAAAAAGACCAAAGCTTATTGTTAACGATTGTTGGAATAAAACTCAAATTGATTTTTTTTAAACCTTCGTAACTTTTTTGTTACTGAATAAATATATATACTGTAAAAGACAAAATTTCATGGAATTTAAAAAACTTTTTTATCGTTTAGAAAAACTCGTGAGTTAGGGTGGTAGAAATCGAGTTTCCAGAAGTCACTTTTAGAATTTGACGTCGGAGTCAAAAGTGATCAATGTAGAGAATGTAGCCATTGTCATTCCAAAAACAATGATATATCACACGTTACAATCGGACTATAAATGGAGCCACAGGAAATAAAAAACCAAATGCGCGGGGTCAAGGGGCGTGGCAAAAAAAAAAAAAAAAATTTTTTCAAATCTTCTTCAAATTATCTTTAATTGTAGGGGGTGACCGGCACAACTTTTTTTTTTTGTATGGGGTGCGACCCACTCTACTGCACGTGCCACAACCGATATGCTGAAGGATGCATTTCCCGGGCGCCTAATCTCCCGTTTGGCGATTTGCACTGGCCAGCAAGATCGCCTGATTTGACCGCTCCAGACTTCTTTTTGTGGGGCTTTTTGAAGTCGCGGGTTTATGTCAACAAGCCTCAGACTCTTGCAGCTCTTAAAGACAATATCCGTCAAGAATGTGAGGACCTATCGCCGGAAGTTTTGGCCAAAGTGATGGAAAATGCCATAAAAAGGGCTCAAATGACAATCAACTGTGGCGGCGGCCATTTACATGACATCATATTCTCGACTTGATGTAAAAAAAATTAAAATACCAAATAAAAATAATCCACAAGAAGAATCAAAGTTTTTCATTTTTTTTTTTAAATTACAGCCAAAAAACATCGGAAGGTTATTTTTGCGCCACCTTGTACTATTGAATTTTAAGAAACGTGATCTAAAATATAATAACACAATATAATAACATATCTGAAGATTCTGTGCCAACAGTTTTGAACAAATTAAACCCGTGCCGTGCCGCATTTAGATCAAAGGAGATTTATATATATTTAAACAAAAAATATTTAAGTTCTTTTTTTACAAACCTGGCTGCAGCTATTTTTTAATTTCCTAAAAAAAATATTCTGAGCGAAATTACCCCTTAGATGCTTTTGGTGCTAAAGTGACCCTCTGTTGAAAAAACTTTAAAAATACATTTTATGCAGCAGATATATATTTTTTTTAACCTGAAAGAAAATTGTACCAAAATTTTTATAAAAAGCAGACAAACAGCACAAGTAATCTTTTGACCTGTTATTTTATGAGCTGTTTCCTATTCAGAAATTAATTAATTAATTTGTTCCTAAAGAATGGAGATAGTATTTATGGTATTTGTCAGCAGAAAATATAGCGTTAGCTCTTTTTACGTCTGCGGGAAAAAACTTGTTTTCCAAAAAAAAAAATATGAAAATGCTAGTTTTAATTCAAAAACCAATTCTTTTGCATATTTATTTCTTATTTCCTTTTTTCCATAAAAATAAACAGATGTACATTTTCCGAAAGTTTGGAATTGAAAATGAACAAAATCGGTTCAGCGATTTAAAAGTTGTGAGTGAAAATGTGAAGGTACCTCTAAATTTTCCGTACATATTGGTTTATAATGCAAACGTTTCTTAGCAGTGTAAATATCATAAAATATAACGTCATATTTTTCCATCAGGCGTAAAAAGAGCTAACGCTATATTTTCTGCTGACAAATAACATAAATGCTGGTGTCATTTTTTTAACAGTTCTTTAGGAACAGAAGAATCAATTTCTGTATAGGAAACAATAGAAATAACAGGTCAAGTACTCTCAAAAGATTACTTGTGATGTTTGTCTGCTTTTTATAACAATTTTGGTAAAATTTTCTTTCAGGTTAAAAAAATATATATCTGCTACATAAAATGTATTTTTCAAGTTTTTTCAAAAGAGGGTCACTTTAGCACCAAAAGCGTCTAAGGGTTAATTTAGCTCAGAATATTTTTTTAGGAATTTAAAAAATGGCTGTAGCCAGGTTTGTAAAAAACAAGAATTTAAATATTTTTTGTTTAAATATACATATATGGGGCGTTTCATGTCAAGTGACCCAACTATTGAAAACGATGTCTTCCGATCGGGATGAAAGACAAGATCGGTCAAGAACTCTCTGAGTTAGAGGGGGTCAAAATTTGACATTTTGGCCAAACAGGTGTTTTTTCTCATCCATATGACTTATTACCTATTTTTCTTAACAAAATTTGTCCTATATAGTTTAGATAGCTATTTCTGCAATCTTTCGAAAAACATATTAAAAAAAAAAATTTTACCATTTTTTCAAAATCAAAAACTTTTTTGACTTTTTTGTCAAAATATGCCCTTTTTAATTTTTTTTGTTTAAAAGAAAGCTTAGGTCTTTTCCCTAAAGACCGCTTATCTATCAAAATAAATGTTTTGTAACTCAAGGCACAAGTTTTCAATTTTTAGCATATGCACTATTTTGAATTTTTTCCTATTTGTGTGTAAGTGTTTCTAAAACCTTAAAAATAAAAATTCTACTGAGAAACTAGACAAATTAACCTTTCCGACGGTATGTAACATACCTAACTAAAATTTCATACCCTCGATACTGTAATACCCACACTATGTTAAATCCCCAACATTTTTTCTGAGTCTTGTATCTGCCTTTCATTGCGTCTTTTTTTGTCAATCCTATAAGTAGTTCTGAGCGCGCATAATCTTAATTGTGATTTCTATTGTCAAAATATCAGGTGCCCCAGAGACAAGTTTTTGAATCAGGTGGAAATATTTTATGACCATTCTCCGAAATACCAGTTTATTTATTATTTTATGACACTTGACTTTAAAAGGTGTTTGGAGAGGTAGAAGTTAACATGTAGTTTATTGTAACACTATGTTGAAAAGGCAGGTAGTTTATTTTGATTATTATTAGTAACATTGGTTAAACTGATCTTAAAAAACTATTTATTGTTATTCTAAAGACATTCGGAAATCAGTTTTTTAGAAACAGACTTAAAGTTTAGACGTGTGTTATTTACATAATTTCTTAAATAATTAATCTTAACAATGTCTACGGCTCCTAAAATGGTTAAGCTTGAAAATAAAATTCATGGTTCTCTTTGTTTTAACTTCGGCCACTACAACCCCCCCCCCCCCCCACCATAATTACTCTAGGGGGGGGGGGGGGGGGGGGGAATACTCTTACAAGAGTATTTTGTTGCGCATCTTTTGGAAAAAAAATCAAGCCGATCGGATCATTACTTTAGGAGTTATTGAGGTTTTAGTGAGAATAGTACGCGGACGTGTGAATAGGTCCGTATGGACCTTGTACTGAATTTCACTAATATATGCATGTTTTTGGGCATCATTATAATTTTTTATTGTTTCAACACATAATTTACTTGTTCTGAACACAAAGACTTAAACTCAAAGACATTAGAGATGATAAAAACAAAAAATTCTAAGAAAAATTCGAAGACATGAACTTTATTGCTTTCAAGGAAAGGCACAATATTTTAATTTTATACTACTAGCAATAAACCAGTTCTTAGAATTTTTTGTTTTTATCATCATCCCTAATATCTTTGAGTTCAGGTCTTTGTGTTCAGAACAAGTAAATTATGTGTTGAAACAATAAAAAAATTATAATGATGATGAAGTAATCCCTAAATGTCTTTGAGTTCAGGTAGACGTACGAAAGAGTATAAAAGAAGTTGTAGTTTCGTAAACCAAATCAGTCAAAGTTTAGACAGCGAAGAGTAAAATCGTTTGTGATAGAAACAAAAATATAAATATGGCAGATGCAAGTAATTTGGACGTTGCTCAAATGGTTGTACGCCGTAGTACACGTTACCAGCAAATGATTGCGGATGAAAGGCGTGCAGCTGATAGTAGATTTGCTGATTTTATGGACGAAGACATGGATGAAGATATTGATATTGATGCAATTGATAATTATGAAGTTGAGGATGATGAAGATCGCACATACCAACCTGCTGAAGAGTCAGATGCCGAAACTGAAGGATACGTCGAATTAAATGAAGATACTGATGACGACGATGATGAAGAGGAAGAAAATGATGGACAGGAAACGAATGAAAGTTACTATATTGGTAAAGATGGCACCCAATGGAGTAAAAAAGCACCACCAACATCACGCACTCGTAATAATAACGTCGTCGACTTCACAAGAAAGAAACCAGGACCAACAGGAAATATACACGACCCCTATACAATAATGCGTTCAATCATGACACAGGAAATAATACACTTAGTGCTACGTGAAACAAATCGTAAAGGCAGGGAGGTTACAGCTGCATGGAATTTGGCGAATCCCACGAAGAAAAAGGAGTGAAAGCCAGTGACAGTGAAAGAGTTTGACGCCTTTGTAGCTATTCTTTTGTATGCTGGACTCACAAGATCAAACCATGAACCAGCTATGGAATTATGGGGCGCGACGCGTTGCCCAATATACAAAGCTGCGTTGTCGTACGATCGCTTCATGTGTATAAAGCAATTTATTCGATTCGACAATGGAAATACTCGACAACAGCGACTCATCAACAGCAAAACTGCGGCTATTGACGATATTTGGCAAATGTTGCAACATAACTTGGCAGCAGCTTACACTCCTCATGAAGCACTAACAGTTGATGAGCAGTTGTTCCCTTACAGAGGCCGCACCCGCCTCACACAATATGTTCCGTCAAAGCCAGCTAAGTATGGTTTGAAAGTATGGTGGTTATGCGACTCACAGAGTTATTATCCTGTGAAGGGAATGATATATTCTGGAAAACTGCCAAACCAACAACGGGAGATAAACCAAGGGCAGAACATAGTGCTGGATCTTGTGGAAAAATATTTAGATGCTGGTGAGGAGGAAGACCGCATATGTTGGTACAGTGCGCTACAACAAAACATTCATTCCACAGGAGTTCAAGAAGAACCCGAAGCGCACCATCAATAGTACATTATTTGGGTTCAGCGAAGGGGATATAGCGTTATGCTCATACGTGCCGAAAAAAAATAAAGTGGTGAACGTGCTCTCCACAATGCACTACACCTGCCGCGTTGACGAGCAAACCGAGAAGCGGAAGCCCTATGCCATATTAGATTACAACGCCAACAAATGCGGCGTTGATACCATGGATCAAATGCTAGGCACTTACAGCTGCAAAAGAGCAACACAACGACGGCCGTTGGCCATGTTTTATAATATGCTGGACGTCGCTGCATTGGCTGCTTTTACGATTTACAACGAAATGAAGCCTATAAAAATGAGTGACAGACGGCGGTCGTTCTTGTTACTGCTAACGAAACAATTGGCCACACCAAATATCGAAGAACGTGCCCTGAACAACCATATAACCTCATATCCAAGGATACGCAATGCGATGGAAGCATTTGATGTCAGGGTAAGAAAAACATCTTCAAATTCAAGAATAGAATATATATTTATTTGTTTTTTATTTTTCTTTTCATTTCAGGTATTACCAAGACCGATGGAAGGCAATGCACCATCGTTTGCGGCTAGGTCAAGTAGACCGTCATGTCGCCTTTGCCGTTCTGAGTACGGGCGGCAGCGGAAAACGCGGGTATACTGCTTCGGCTGCGGCAGAACATAGCACACTTTTACATCGCTGCAACACTTGCGCACAGGGCGGGGGACAAGAAGTACACGCTCAACAACAATAATTTTTAAACTTTTTTATAATAGTCTTAAGAAAATTCAAGCAAAAAAAAAAAAAATTAAAAAAATTGAAAAAATTATTTTTGTATGTAGAATTTAGTTATAAACAATAAAAACAAAAAAAAAATCAAAAAAAAAAATTTTATATGAAAAAAACATGATTTACAAAAAAGGTCCGTAGGGACCTTTTCACACGGCCTGAAGTTCAGAACTGTCACTCATCGGAGGGTTAATCAGATATGCGAAATACTTCCGACGGATTATTAAATAAATTCCCTACGCTGTCGAAACGGTTGCTAATTTGTGGATCATGCAGGAAAGAGCTCGGAAAGTTGAAAGAATTACCGGATTTTAATAGTAATGAGCCTTGCGTTGAAGTTATTCCAGATGAAGACAAAAGTAGTTCTGAGAATGATGGCAGAACTGTTGATGATGATGGTGATTCTAACTTTTCAGTAGAAAGTATAAGTTCAAAGAATGAGTGTCAAAACCAATATCATAAGGATGCAGTAGAAGTTCTTGAACAAATAAAAGAGAAATACAAAACGTCACAGAGTAGAGCTGAAAGAATTCAACTTCTCACGCCATGGAGTTGTACAAAAATAATGACTGAGTTTGGAACGTCTCAACAAAAGCAAGAATTGCTAAAAATTTGGTTGCTGAGCATGGGATTCTCACACCCCAAACAAAACGAAGGCAAAAACTTTAGAGTGTGAAACTGAAGCTCTAGTAACTCAGTTTTATCAGCGAGATGATATGAGTCGCCTGATGCCAGGGCTGAAAGACTGGGTGTCTGTACGAATCGATGGAAAGAAAGTTCAAATGCAGAAGAGAATGGTTCTCTGCAAGCTAAAAGAGTTATTCGCAACATTTCAATCTGAACACGAGGATGTCAAAATTGGCTTCACAAAATTTACCCAACTGAGGCCAAAACATTGCGTTTTGACAGTGAAATCAACAGCTGAACCTAGTAACACCAAAAAAAGATTGACAAAAAAAAGCAGCAAATAAAGGCGATAATGAATGAAAGACTGGGTATTTGAAAATTTACAAAACTTTAGCACTTCATCAGTTTTTGTCTGATTTAAATTTTTTTAACGGGTTTGGAAAGAAAACTGATTACGCTTTCAAATGGAGTGCATTTTTTGATACATTTGTAAGTTATAAGTATTGTTTTTGTTAAGAATGTCTACAAAAAAAAAAACGAAAATTATAAACTTTATTGATTTTAGTAGCTTTTCATTGCTTATTTTAATATGAAAGCTTATAAAAATTTATACCAACGTATAAAGAAAATTTAGTTCTTAGCAAAACATGGTTTTCATTTTTCAAATCGGATGAAAATTGTAAAAGTTATTCAACTTTTCATTAACACCTGTGTTTAACTATACATGTAAACTTAGGTTAAGCTATTTGTACAGTTTTTAATTTACGTTTGTAAGTCAAGTGGTTTACCAAAAGAAAAGTCTGTAATCCCTAAATTTTTACTTTAGAAAAAGTTTAGTAACTTTTGCAAATATAAACCGATTTTAACAAATAATATCTCGTTTACATTTGTAAGTTATAAGTATTGTTTTTGTTAAGAATGTCTACAAAAAAAAAAACGAAAATTATAAACTTTTTTGATTTTAGTAGCTTTTCATTGCTTATTTTAATATGAAAGCTTATAAAAATTTATACCAACGTATAAAGAAAATTTAGTTCTTAACAAAACATGGTTTTCATTTTTCAAATCGGATGAAAATTGTAAAAGTTATTCAACTTTTCATTAACACCTGTTTTTAACTATACATGTTAACTGAGGTTAAGCTATTTGTACAGTTTTTAATTTACGTTTCTAAGTCAAGTGGTTTACCAAAAGAAAAGTCTGCAATCCCTAAATTTTTACTTTAGAAAAAGTTTAGTAACTTTTGCAAATATAAACCGATTTTAACAAATAATATCTCGTTTTTTCTATATAAAATTGTCTTTAAAATACAGTTAAAAATAGGTTAAGTATAGGATAAGTTTTCATAGAAAAAAATTAAAATAACTCTGTTGAATTTGAAAAATTAGGAAAAAAAATATATAAAAAAATGAGAAACTTTTGATAAAGACTTACCTAATTTCTTGGAATATATATTTTATGAATACTGAAAGCTTAATTCTTAGCCTGTTTAAAATTTTGAAATCGGTCAAAAAATGTGTGAGTTAGAGGTACTAAAGTGCTACGACCTACCCTAAAACAGTTTTTTAAAAATAACTCAAAATTTTGAGGGTGTTTCAAAATTTTTGAAAACGGTTTTTGTATGTCTTCACCTAGGCCTGCAACCCCCCACTAGGTCGGTTTTCAAGTTGTGACAAAAAGTGTTTTATTGTAGCAGTGTGTAATTATAACAAATAAATAAATAAAAATAATTTTTCAACATTTCTATAGAAAAAAGTGATTTTATTCCTAAGGTTAACATATTGTGGGTATTACAGTATCGAGGGTATGAAATTTTAGTTAGGTGTTACATACCGTCGGAAAGGTTAATTTGTCTAGTTTCTCAGTAGAATTTTTATTTTTATGGTTTCAGAAACAAGTACACACAAATTATTTAAAATAGTTGAGTTATAAAAAATTTATTTTGATAGATTCCCACTCGCATTCCACTAAGCGAAAAAAACTCTGAAAGGAAAAGACCTAAGCTTTCTTTTGAGCAAAAAAATGGGCATATTTTGAAAAAAAAGATAAAAGTTTTTGATGTTAAAAAAAATAAACGCATGGGTTCTACATTCCGAAAATGAAGTGAAAGTGAAACTTCCGCTCAATTTGTGTTCCCAATTCCACATAAGTGATTTGAAAAGAAAAATTTCATTTTTATTTTGTTTCTAGTGGAAATAAAGTGATTTGATGTGTTCTATAAAACAATTTCACTACAAAAAAAGTAAATTGTAAACCGGTATTAGTTAACTGAGTGAAAAACAAAACTTTTTAGAAAATAAAATTAATTTGAATATTAAACGTAAAAAAAATCAAACACTATAAGTAAATGTGATATGTTGTTAATATACGTTTATTTAACTGGAAAAGTGTTGTATTTTTACGGGAAAACACATGAATCCGGAACAAGAGGCCCCGTTTTTAACATTCATGGAAAAAAAATCTGGTTTGGCCTAAGGTTTTTAGAGGGGCGACAAAACAGTTGAAGACCAGTTGTGGAAGGACTTAGCAAGTACATTAAACAGCTTAGGACCTCCAGAAAACGATGCAACTGGTTGGAAAAAGTCTTGGGCTGATTGGAAGGCTACTATTCGTAAAAAATTGGCCGTAAATAGAGCAGAGGTGACGGCAACAGGTGGAGGACCCAATAATATCCAACACATATCATCCAAAGAAGATTCAGTTGCCAAACTTTATGGCCTTTATACAGCAGTGTTCGAGCTGCTAAATCATTCGGGACAACTAGCAAAGGGTAAACAACCACAAATTCATCTACTGAATTGTCAAACTTAGATGGCGCCAGCTCCGACAATGTAGTAAACGTGATTTTACAAAAATGAAATAAAAATGACGAAGGTACTGAAAATATAGAAAATGAGGAACCGCAACCGATGATTTTCTTTTTGATTTCTCTTTTTGATTTCACAATTTCTTCGCGACTTCTTTCAAATCTAATCCATTTCGGGCATATGACAGTTTTCAAAACATTACACATATTTGTTAAAATATTTGATGTTGTACTTCTTTCTACTGCTAGATTGAAGTGTTTTGCGATCATTTGTTGGTAAATTCCTTGTCCGAAATAGCGTAGTGATGTGTCCAATTGCAAAATAATTCGAATGCTTGTATTTTTAGCCATTGGTGATAATTCTTCTAAAACCATCATAAATGCACACTTATTTAATCTAAAATACGCAATAAAACTATTTTTTTATTAATTTTAAACACTAGCGACTCAGTTTTAATTATTGTCTTACGATTTTTCTGGTAGTTCCAAAGGATTTGAACAGTCACGAAGCCTTTTTCTATTTAGATTTTCCGTTCTTTGTTTTTCTTTTTTAATTAAATACCAGGAAATCACAATTGCGAAACTCATTTTATATTATTTTAGAAATAAGTATTTTTTGTTTAATTTTTATTTTTGTTAAAAAATGCACTCTTCTTTATTGCAATTTCATTCATTTTAAAGTGATAATTTGGTTTTTTCCCGCATTTTTTTATGTTGTTGCTAAGAACAAAATGAAAATGAAATCGACGTGAAAAAAACGATTCACTCGTTTTTCAGAACACAGAGGAATTGAAAAAGTGGAATTAAAAACGATTCCACTTTCACTTCGTAGTGGAATATAGAACCCAGGCCAAAGTCAAAAAATTTATTTTTTTTTTTAATATTTTTTTTCGAAAGATTGAAGAAATAGCTAAGTCCCGGTTCACACACGGCAATTTTACTTGCGCAAGTCTTGAGTTTATAGAAGAGGGAGGAAAAGAGAATGGAAGGGGGTACAGACTTGCCCGGACTCCAATTCCGTTTTGTTTTGTCATCTGCAATTTTCAACACGAAGTTGGCTGCAGGTTGATATACGAAAATTGCTGAAACAAACTTTTCCTGTCTGAACACAAAAGCAAGTTCAAAGCAAAATTGAAGAAAACTTGCGCAAGTAAAATTGCCGTGTGTGAAACAGGACTTACTAAACTATTTAGGACAAATTTTGCTAAGAACAATAGGTAAAAAGTTACATGGATGAGAAAAAACACCTGGCTGGCCAAAATGTCAAATTTTGACCCCCTCTAACTCAGAGTTCTTGACCGATCTTGTTGAAAAAATGTGTCTAAACTACTATCCAATATTACTAACCTTGTTGGAAATTTCATCCCGGTCGGAAGACATCGTCTTCAATAATTGACATGAAACGCCCCATATAAACTCCTGCAGTTAACGTTGTTTAATTTGTTCAAAACTGTTGGCACAGAATTGTGTTATAATATTTTAGATCACGTTTCTTAAAATTCAATAGTAGTAAGCAAAGCTTTGACCTTTTTTGTAAATTGAAATAAATAAGTCTGGGGTCATTTGGGGCCACATGACCACATTGGTTAATGATGTTCAAAAAAATTTTTTTTCAACCCTGAGTTACTGTTATAAAATAAAACAACAAAAGTTACTAAAGTAGCTAATTTTCGATTTTAAATATTGTATGACAACAAATAAGCCTTGTTATTACCAAAAAACATAATTTCCTCGAAATCCGTAAAAATCAAATAGTTGCCCTACCCAAATGTAAAATCAAAGGGAATATTGCATATTCTGGTCTTGTAAACTTACAAATCCTTCACACAAAAAAAATCGTTGCCAAGTAATTAGGTGCATTTCAACTAATAAGGTTCTGATGAGATATTTAGCCAGATCGAAATACTAGTATCAACCTAACTAATATGTTGATTTTGCTTTATTTTTGTAAATATACGGAGGTTGGAAGCTCGCTATAAATTAAAAATAATTTTCAAATACCGCTATCCAATAAAACTAACCGCATGAATATGTTTCCAACCCTGTTAATATCCCACTACACCCTTTGTAATATGGCGTCTTGAAAACAGAAAAATTCTTTAAACAGGTATATATTAAAAGTATTGATGATGCTACGTGATTTACAGTTTTTAAATTAGATGAGACAAAATTACCTTTAAAATGATATGCCACACGATTCATTTTTTTAAAAGTTCAAAAGTTAACTTTTTGTGATATAAAGCATATTATAACATAATAACCCAACTCATTAAAAAATTGAGATCGCGTCCCTGTTTCATGTAGATGTAGTAGTATTAGGAACCACAGTGCCGGGATTGCCAGATTTATTATGCGGTTTTCGCCAAACAGTGTAATGGAATTTCATGCAAATGCATGTTTGTTGGCAGTAGCCCAAACTCGATTTTGACCAAATACTTTTCCAAATCAAAGAATTTGCAACAAAATTGCATCGATTTGTTGTTGCATATTTTTGTATAAATGCATATTTTATGGTATATTTTGCCATTTTTAATTTAATTTAATTTCATATTTTTGCATATTTTGTAAAAATTAAAATTCAGTTTTAATTAAAAATAAATCAAAGTAAACATTTATAACCCTTAGCATAGCATCTAGTTATCATTTGATATACATTTATATTGGATATCATTTTTAAACCAGCAAACTCGAATAATAAATCGATTTTTAAAAATCTAAAAATTTTACGTGCATATTTTTTTGATTTTTGGTGCATATTTTTTGGATTTTTAGGGCATATTACTTGGTTTTTTGTTCATATTTCGATTTAAATACATATTTAAAGCGCATATTTTCCTTTTTTAGTTGCATGAAATTCTATACCCAAAAAATATTGTAAAGCACAGTAACAAAATGTATAGTCAATTGTAATTTTATACCCCGAAAAAAATCTCAAAAATCGCCAAACCACTTACACATAAAAAATCGGTTCCAAAAAACTGGTAAAATACCAACAAGACATTTTGAAAATAATATGTTAAAATTTAGGAATTTTAATTAATATCCTTTTGAAATGAATCAAGTTTTTA
Organism: Delia radicum; assembly: GCA_021234595.1. Taxonomy (NCBI): domain Eukaryota; kingdom Metazoa; phylum Arthropoda; class Insecta; order Diptera; family Anthomyiidae; genus Delia; species Delia radicum. The sequence continues at coordinate 59,138,601 of CM037855.1, read as the reverse complement.
TGCGAAAAATCATATTCTGTTGATATATTTCCAGTGTTCTGCTAGGAATTTTGTGTGTGCAAAATCGCCATAAAAATAGCTCGTCGCCATTTCAAAAATTAAATCGGCAATGAGTTTGAAAATAGTCACGTTTGGTGAAAAATCGCCATATCTGACCACCCTGATATGTGCACGTCAAATTACAAATATTTCTTAATTTTTTTTAAATGACAGAAAAAGAGTAATGTTACTATGACATAAAGCGCTAATATTTCAAAAATGGTATATTTAAAATTTCAAAAAAAAAAAATTATATATGGTTAGCGCGTTGGACTGTTACAGAGATGGTCCCGGGTTCGATTCCCGGTGACGACAACATCAATTAAGAAAAATAATATGTATGAGTTTTCTATCACTTATATGTATCGCTGCGCCTACCTTCGGTGTTCCCATAGCACTTAACCCCACCGAAGTAAAATAATGAATCAGGGCTATGAAACAAAAAGCTTCAATAAATTCGCCAACTCTACATTAGTTGGCGAGCAACAACTTTTCTAAGACTTATCTCCTCGCGCAATTACAGTGTTGCCATGTTTGAAGCTCTTCATCTTTCACCACCTTTCATCTATCCACTATCCCCTTTCCAAAGAAAGCAACACATTAATTAATAGGAATAATTTCCTGAGTGTTGTTTCTCTTTAAAAAAAAAAAAAAATCTCTTTACTATCAGTAAGTGGCATGATGGAGAATGTATTGGTTTCCGATTTATTGATAAAAATGTTATACTAAGTAAAAAAAAATGTATACATATATGACTCGTTATGCTATTTTTGGGTGTGTAACTTAAAAATGCGGAATTCAGAATAGACGACACGTGGTTTCTGTCTTTAATAACTTATATGACATTTTGAGGGTAAACATCTGGCATTTATTATCACTTAGTCATTGAACGAAATAGTGTAAACAACAGTTTTTTTTTTTTTTTTTGTTCTAAAATGTCGAATTTTGTGCCAAAAAGCATAATTTGCGGAAACTTTTGCAATTTGAACAAAAGTGCAGTTGAAGCAAATCGATTGCTCACTTATCTTGAATATGTTCCATTGATTTCAACGTGCGAGAGATGGTATGTGCGGTTCAGAAGTGGTTATTTTGACAAGGAGACAAAGACCACCCAGATCGGCCAAAATAGGTCCCATCCCAGCAGATCATAATGATCTGCTGAAATCGAGGCAGACGATCACAAGGGACCTGTATCAAACACTATCGTTTGAAACGCACATTGGCCTAAAAACGACAGGAATGTGCGACAAATTCACAAATGTGCCAAAAAATTACGCTATTTATTAGGTAATAGCGTGACATAAAACCTTTTCATCGCTTTAACCATTAATCAGAACATATTTCAGCTATGGTGATTTTATTGTTAACCCTATCACTATCCTTGTATAATATAGTTTACAAATTTTTAAAATAATATAAAAAATTAGATATTGCAATTAAACTTTAAAATTGGTTTTAATAAGTTCATTAGGATTATTGGTCAATCGTTATGTGCATAAACTTTTCATCATGGTAATATAATCTCGATATTTGTTAACAAATTCAGTTTTTTTATCAAACTTTAGCTCCGAAAAAAGGGGCGTTTGGTGTATCTCCTAAACTAGCAAAGCTGACTCTCGAAATTTGGCACGTAGCTTCATCTAATTACCAGAACAAAAGCAAAAACGTAGTTTTTGGTAGGTAAGACAATTTTACATGTAAACAATTTTATTTCTAATTTAAGGAACTCTAACAAGAATCTGAAGTCAAAATATAAATATATCCAGATACAAAAGGTCGGTAATGAAAGGATTAAACTTCGTTTATTGATCGTTGGTATACCACCAAACCGCCTTCATATACAAAAATGTTTAATGCACAAAATGACACATTTTTTTATTGCAATTAATTACAAATTTCAGTTTTTGATACAATCTTTTTTTGCAAATTCATATAAATAAAAAAAAAGAATATTTAAAAAAAATGTTTTCAATCCACCCTAAGATTTCAGATTAGACTGTGTTAAATTGTTTTGCAGTTTGGATTCAATTTTACTCTGCATATTCTTTTGGTGTCACAGCCCGGATTGTGGTTTTCATACGGATTTATATTAACTTAATTACAAGAAATTTGCACAAAAAAAAAAAAAATAAAAAATTTAGTCGAACAAAAATCTGTCTTCCAAACTTCAACGCATTGCATTTGGTGCGACAACTTTTTTTAACGACCGTGAAAAAGTTGAAAATATTTCATTATATTTTTCTAAGGCAAAGACTGCTATGCCATATTATTTGTTGTTTTATCAAAATTGAACTAAAATTGTCTGTATTGTAAAAATCGAACTAAAATTTACAAACAAATTTTAAAAAAAAACGTGAAATTGTGTAATTTTTTAACGCACTATTTAACACCTAAACGTGCGATTTAGCACCTAAAAAATACATGTCTACTAATATTTTGATTCTACAACATACCCAAGTTTCCTTAAGAACTGCTGTACAAAAGGTAGTTGAAAATTTTGTTTTTTTTTAATTTTGTTTGTTTTTGATCTAAAGTAACAATTAAAAAATTGGGTGCCAAATGAAAGTTATTTTAAAAGGTAGATTTTCTTTTTGTAAAAAACTAAAAATATGCAAAAAGTGCGTAAGTTTCAACATTCGTAGTTTCTTTAGTATTTATCGGATCATTACACGCAGAGAAAAAGTATGATTGAACATGGTTGCCGACAAAAAATTATTATTTCAATCATAACATGATGCTCTTTTTACTGCGTGTACCATTTAAACTGCATTGGAGGCCATTGGATCCATTGCATTGGATTTACCTAAGATCTCAATAAACAAATTTCTAGAACATATAAACTTCCTGGGAATTGGGTTTGCTACCTATGCACCTGAACAGGAGAAAAAAGGGGAAAAAATTAAATTAAAAAATTTTTCACTTTTGCGCGCTACCTAGTGTTAAGAATCATCTCTTGGAAGTTTATATGTTCTAGAAATTTGTTTATTGAGATCTTAGGTAAATTTTTGTAGTTGATTGTTTCCTTGAATTTTGAACGGTTTGCTACCTATGGACCTGAACACGGGAAAAAAGGTAAAAAAAATCGAATTTTTTTAAGTTTTTTGCGATTTTGATCTGGAAGGTGATGTTTTTTTGATTTTATATTTTTGTTCTTTATGACAAGAGCTACAACTTTGCCATAGAGAGTAAATCGAAATTCTGAACGGTTTGCAAGATATGAGCCTGAGAAAATTATCACTTTTTTGCAAAAATGATACCGAGGCCCCAAATCTTTGGCGGCCCATAAACAAAAGAGGAGATGACTTTGGGAAAAATTGGGAGACACGGGTCTTTTTTTTTTTAGTCTTTTATCACGTAGTGGTGTCCGTATATGGTTATTTTGCCATGACTTAAAAAATTACACACAGTGATATCATATATTTATAGTATAATATAAGAAATAAATACATGGAAGTTTCATAAAAGAGCTGCAGTCAAAAAAAAAATTGACAAAAAATCGTGCAATTTTTTGTTAAAATTTTTTTGGCTGCAGCGCTTTTTCAAAACTTCTATGTATTTATTTCTTTTTGAAAAATTTAAACACAAAATTGAGCGTCTTTTAAAAAATGTTCATAAATAAATACATAGAAGTTCAAAAAATGAGAAAGCTTTTTTTTTTGGGTAGATATGTTTGAAACTTCTGTGTACACGCAGAAAAAGACTGGGGGAATATTATCGAAGTGCTTGGTAATTATACAACTACATACGTTTCAAGTTAGTTTTACTAATTTCTTGTAAAATATATGAATTTTGTTTAGAAATTTTTTACTAGGCTATTATATATTTGACAAAAATTTGTAAATATTTTAGTAGAACTTTGTAAAACTATCTTGAAACTTATGTAGTTGTATACTTACTAAGCACTTCGATAATATTCCCCAGTTTTTTTTCTGCGTGTTTTATTTTTTTATGAAAAATTTTAACACAAAATCGAGCGATTTCATAAAGAAATAAATACATATACACAGAAGTTTCAAACATTTTTAACAAAAAAAGCGCGTTTGCCTGCAAAAGCAAGCTCATTTGCCAAACTCTGAATTTTTACTGGAACATTTTAAATAAAGTCGTCCCCTTATGTAGTTCTATATGCAAGAAAAAATTTTGATTTCACAAGGTCTTAGTAAAAAAGCTCTTTACATATTTTTTTTTGTATAAATGATACTAAACTTGTGTGCCATTTACAACCTTTTTATCTGGTAAAGAAAAAACTTCACACATTTTCCAAAATTTCTTAAATAATTTTTATGAAGCGAAATTATATTAACCAATTTTGTGGAAAAAAAATAGCTTTGACGTCGAATAGACCTATCTTTTGTGTCGGGATGTTGATAGTTGTCTCATATTTTGTGGGAGTTGTTTCTTTTTTTATGGGTTTATTTCATTGGGACATATTTCATTTATTTCTTGCAAATTATTTAATTTCTTTGGGAGTTATTTAATTTTTTCAGTTTGGAAGTTATTTCATTTTTTCTGGGACTTATTTCATTCGGAGGTATTTCACTGCAACGGCATTGAAATGGTATACTCCTCTCCTTTTTTATTTTAGCTTTAAAATTTAAATGCATTTTTTTTTTTGCAAATTTGCCCTCTTGATTTATAAAAAGAATGCATATTTTCAAAAAATTTAATTTTCACAAAAAAAAGCACACTTGCACTTTTTTGGGTCCCGGGGTTTAACTATTTTTACCGATTTTTTTTTAAAGCATTACAGCTTAAAAACGCTTATCTTTAAGCAACTCCGCAGAGTTTCTGCGTGCAAAATACAATTTTGAATTTAAAAATTCAATTTAACACCCAGAAAACAGACTCGGTGGTAGCAACAGTATTTGTTGACAATTGTTCAAATGCTTCGATTGTTGCGACCGAATTTTTCGAATGTGATAACAATAATTCGATTAAATCATCAGAAATTCTGGCACGACAATTGAATTTCGAGTTACTCAAAAAAAATTCGATGATAACTATAAAAAAATTCGATAACTACAACTCTATTGGCTACAAATATGGTTGCTACTACCGAGTATGTTGTCTGGGTGAACTTAAAACTTTAACACGTTTGGTGAGTGAAGTTTTTAACGATCGCGAAAATGTAATATCACATTTCTTAGCACCTTTCCATGCCTTACACAAATATGGCATGGGAGCTTCGACACATATTTTAAAAAAATGCACACAGTAACATTCGTAGTGTACATGTTAATTTTTTATTTTTTCATTATATGAAACTGATAAAACATGCTTTATTGTATGTACAATTTAAAAATGGCACAATGAAGTGGATAATGAAGAGACAACAACAACAAAAATAAACAACGAAATAATTCAATACTTTGAATTAGTGAATATTATATATTGAATATTATTAGTGTAATATGAACTATGCCGCCGAATCCATTTTTATGTTATCGTTCTTTTCCGTTGCAGTGGTGGAAACTACTCTTGGAATTGCGTATTTGGGTGCTCTTCGGAGCATTAAGCCTTCATAAGATGCTTCTTCGTCACGAATCGGATTATTTTCGTATTTTGTTGATGCCCGAAGTGTTGGCTGGACCTCATCGAGCAGCGCTGCAGCCTTTTGAGCGGCCAAATTCATTTGGTCTACATTAGCATCACATGATTTGACACTCTGTTCTGTCAAAGACACTTCATGAATGTTTTGAAATGAACTAGATCCAATCATGGTAGAGTTCCGTTCTGGCAAAAAAGAGGGTCTTTTGATAATAAACGAGGATGAAGAGTGTAAAAGCGAATGAGCCTGTTCCCGCAGATTCACTGATTCTTCATCTGATATAAGAGATTTCTTCGAAAATCTATCAATCACAAGGTCATCACAGTGATCACGAAGTGTGGATAAAGATGGAGACAATGAAGCTCTGAATGTTGTTAATACTGGTTTATTTCCATCATTTATAATGCTGTTGGTAGCAGAGGGCGATGAAGATGTTTTAATTTGAATTATCTTATCCTTCTGCAGTTCATCATCTGCATCTTGCTTTAATTTTGATATCCCCTCTACTGCCTTCGAACTAGAGTTGCTCATTATAATGGAAGCTGCAGTATTTTTATTTGGACGGCGAGGCATCGAAGATGTATAGACTTGTTTTTCATTAACGCCTATAGATCGATCTTGTTTGTAAAATATTGGAGTATTCGGTACACTCCTGCTTAGATCTGGCACAGAACCGCGATAATTAGAACTGATATTTGAAGAAAACATTGATAATGTTCGCGACCGTGCCATTTGCTGAGAACTACCCAAAAACACTCCTTTAGGTACCATACGAGGCGTTTCATTAAAAATACCGATCAAGTGATTAGGCAGCTTTATTGGAATTTGCATATATTCATCATTACTTTTACGATCCGTAGCAATACTGTATCGCTTTTCAAACTCATCAAACATTGCATTAATCATTTCAATCAATTTCTGATAAAAGTTATTATTAATATTAGTAGTAGTAGTAGTAGAAGTAAATGATCGGGGTAACAAGCAAACGAAAGAACAGCGACAGGAGGCATGCAATCATGTCGTCATTTTGTGTTAGTAGCAGTAGAAGATATAATATAGCATTACGTTTGTTATTGCCGGCGGTCAGAAAGATTGATAAAATCCAATTATTTACGGCCGCATTTATGGCAGCATTAGAAAAATAGTAGAAGAAAAAGGTAAACAAATTTTTAAGCTATTAGCCATCACAATGTGCGTTTCCAACATTATATTTAGTTTTAATATTACGGAAACATTTATTGTACATTATTATTATTATTAGTTAGTAGTATTACAATATTAGAAATATATATATATATCAATAATTGCAGGAAACAATATTCAAAAGTTGGTATTTTTGAGCTCATGCCATACGATTTTTTTTTTATTTTGTGAACAGGATAACTCTAAGGAGCAATAAAGACAATCCCACTTTTAGATCTTTGCAATTTTAAAAACTCGCTATTTGATATACGTTTTTCATTTTCAAAAACTTTAAAAATGCTAAATGTTGTGAACTTTGAAGAGCTATAGTTTGTTAAGTAGATGGCCTATTTGAAAAATTAAAAAAGTATATGAAAATTGCAGTTGTCTACTTTTACGATCTGCAATAAAAAAAAGTACAGCCTCTTTCTAAAAATGGATTTTTTTGAATGAATTCAGCACTGACTAATTTCTTAATGTATTTTCATATTTTGTATTAAAAGAAATAAAACAAATCCTAATACAAAAAAATGTTTGGCTTTTATATGAACAAATTTAGTAAGCTTTTTTTTAAAAAAAATCCTTAAAAATAGTCTTGTCCCAAAAAAATCGAAGCTTAATTTTAAGGGAAGTGCAAAATGGATCAAAAAGTTGCATTTGTACTGCAACAAATGCATTTTGTGGTAATTTCTGGCGGAATGAATGATATATATATATATCATTAATTCCCTGAGTAATGAATGATATACATATCACTAATTCCATGAGAAATCGCCACAAATCTGACCAAGGGCGTTTTCTTTATATTGTAAACATGACTACTCTGTGCAGTATAGTACCCATGAAATATATGGAAATTGCAAAAATAGATTTTCATTAAAAAATTCATTTAAAAAAAATTATTAAAAATATTTTTTAAAATTAAATAAATAACGAGGGATTCGAACATGGGGTATCTCTTTGTTAGGCAAGAACTCTGCCAACTGCGCTGTCGATACATATAATATTTGATTGCTTAAAATGTCCTCATGCCTACAAAAAATCACAAAGTAATGTGTCCAAATATAGATTTTTAATCAAATATTATAACTTAACGTCATGTACGAGGTAATTGATAATAGTAAAGTATTTATATCATGTATATAAAATAATATTAAAGGTAATGATTTATTATAACAAATTATCGGTAAGTCATTCCTTTTTTTCAAAATAATGTTGAAGGTAAGGAGTGTACACTACAATGTAATGCATTACTTTATTGCACCTATTACCAAAGTTTTCGTGGGTAGTTTAATAATTGATTTTCTTCCTCCTGTACTTAACCGTGCGCAATGGGCCATTTCTTAGTCAAAATTATGGCTTAATTAAAAAATTCGTATAACCCTGTTAAAAATCGACATATATGGAGCCATACATGAGCACACATGCTTTATACATATCCACATGCATCCATGCATGACTCATATGTGAACATAAATAATTCATATGTATGTTCATATGAATATATATGATCCCTCATTGCATTAATGCAAATTGAGGAAATTTTTACATATATAATCGTACATGTCCATACATGGTCATATGTGTACATTAATGAAAATTGAGGTAATATTTACATTTATGATCACATATAAATTCCTTCCTCGAATGACTTTGTATATGAGCGTGAATGAGTTCATACATGTCTATGTTGATTTTTCACCGGGAATACAGTTTTTTATAATTTCAGTGAAAAAAATGTCTTGTTTCACCCAAGAAGTAGGAAATGTGTAATTAAAAAACTAATCATTATTTTTGAAAAAATATTTTTATTAACAACACAGTATAGACTATAAATTATTAATTCACTTTTTGTAGAGAGCCAACGGACCGCGATCTTCTATTTGTCGTATTTTATGCTCTAATCATGCTCTGGACGACATGCATGTACATTTTTTTGACACTGCTTTTAATTTTTTTTTTTCAATTTTCATTCACTTTTTGGCATAAAACACCCCAAAAGTCCTTAATTGGAAGTGCTTTTGGGATGTTCGGAGGATTTGTGTATTTCTGTACAACTGGTATGTTTTTTGCATTAAGCCATTCTAACATATTTTTGGCTTATTGACAGCTTGCTAAATCTAGCTAAAATATTATGTCGTCTTTAGAGCGTCTATCTCTGACAAATTTTTCCAGTTTTACTAAACATTTATTAATGTTAAGATCCGCGTTTACAGATATAGCTTTTGAATACTGGATGTAAACTTGTGATATACAATTTGCCGAAAAGGCGGCCAACACTTTTTGGTTCAAACTTCTGGTAATGTTTCAGTTGGCGCAAATTTTCTGCCCAATCTACGATTTCATGCCCCCAACTTAATTAACCGCCTATTATTTCAATTTGGATAATTTTGTTGGACTTCCTTTCTTTGTATCCCGGTTGATTTTCAAACCGTTTGAATATGGAATATGTTCTGCTACGTGGTACTTATTCCTTAAGGAAATGATGTAACATTTCGTTTTTAGGATACCGTCCAAGCATGCCATATACGTTTTTCTCATAAACTGTTTTGTTGAACCACTTTCATTTTGAATTTTTTTACTTTTGAATATTTACAATAATGCTTGTAATTTAAGATTTTATTGACATGCATTATGACAAAAAAAAACATGCCTACTTAGCAGTAATTTATATTTGAATTTTGTCCATTGTTTCTGAATTAGGCCACTGGCATGTAACAAATTTAAAATAAAAATGAACACAAAAGTCTTGGGTGAAAACTATACATATTATTCCTAGATTATTGTACAATAACAACTTTTCATTTTACTTTACAGTTCAAACTTTGGAGTAGTAATTTAGAAAAAACAATATTACAAAATAATATGAAAACTATAAGCAAATTGCACAAAATAAATTTAAATATAATATTGGTCTTTGTATCTAATAAATAGACTTATTTCTATATCATTAGTATGCCAAGTTTGAAACTCAGAGTCAAGAATGTCTGAGATATGGAAAATTGAGAAATAAACTGACTTGAATACTTTTGAATCCAACTTACTTTCGAAAATTGGCTAGGGATTCTGTCGGACGATCGACCACTTTTCGAAGTTAAATAACGACAATATTACATACAAATTTTAAATAAGGTTAACAATTTTGGTAAAAAAAAACAAAAATTTTTCATCGTTTAGTTTAGTTTCTTAAGAAAACGTTAATTCTTAAGAAACATCGTCAAAACGATAGCAAATTAGGTATCGTTTTGAACGAAACGATATCGTTTTTCTTAGAGAATCTGTCCCCTCTTAATTATTTATAGATTTTACAAAGCATCGCAAGTGTATTTTCGTTTATTGGCGGATTTCTAATCAATATCGCAATTTTTAATAGTTTTATTCCACGATTTTGAATTACAATACCTGATCATATTAGAAGTATTTTCCCGTGTAAAATTTTTTATATATAATTATGTTGCTTTCAATGTATATCGCAGCAATGGATAACAATCTTGTCGCGATGCGATGGCTTAAGTGTTCTGGGGTTTGTATACTGATACAAGGTACTGGAACATTGCGCACTTGTGCTCCTGCTCCGGTCATTGTCTTAGTGTACTAAAAGCTGCAAGGAACATGAACTAACGGTTATCCTGCCCCCTCTCTAATTCCCCTCTCCCACTGTTGCCCTACTAATCCTTCTTCAGTCCTTTGTATCCTCTTCCTTTATCCCCCACTTGTAAGGTCAAGGTGGTTGGTAGCAGTGCCGATTTTCTGAATGGCTAGTTAGTGGTAAAAGATGACTAGTCGTTAACAGCTCCCCTCCAACGCCAGGGCACGGGTTGGTTGTAACACTTTTTTGCCTAGTCCATGTACGCCGTCACTGCATGGTACGGTCCATCCCCTTACGTGCCTACTCGTGGGACCAATAATGAATTTTACTAAAACCAACAAAAACAACGACAACGACTACAAGACGATTAGCGGGTTGCCTTGCAACTCGTCTGAAGATGACCTACTGGCTTCCAGTCTGGAGACGGTGGTCAACTTTCCAGGCACTGAGGGTACACTCCATAGTACTCCAGCGTCTCACCAGACAACATCTCAGGCATTAGCCCAGCCTGGACAGGTCACCTCGGCAGGTGACTTGCCCAAGCGTAAGCGGAAGAAAAAATCCTCAGGCGACGTATGGAAGTCTAGATATTCAAGAGCGAAGTTTATTCTTGACAAAATTGCCAAGAACGCTTTGAATGGGACCGTTTATGAACGCGATGAAGAGGACCGCGTAAAATACCAAGCTGTGGTGGATGACTACCTTAAGCGAAAGGAGACCGCACCCAGCACATCAAACATGACAAGAAAGGTAGAAGGGGCAAAGCGAAATCGCTCACAGATTGAGGGTGGCAAATCGCCGAAGCGGAAAAAGGTCCACGAGCAGAGAACCGTTGCGCAGCCTATTTCTACCTCTCGTAGGCCCTTTAATGAAGTTGTAAGGGATCATTTGCTTGTGGCTCTAGCAAATGTCAGTGGTGGGTTGCCTTCGCCTGTAGTAACAGAATGGAGTGCTATCGAATCCAAGTTGTCAGAACTCGTGATGGCTCACGTGATCTCCAACAAGGGTAGTCCGGTACCTGGTTTTGACTCCAGTGAAATTCACAGGGGATACAGGATAATCAAATGTATGGACTTGTTCTCCTTGGAATTCCTCAGCAAATGCGTCACTACGATAAGCGATGCATGGGATGGCCTTATTTTAAAACTAATCCCCGCTGCAGAAATTCCAGCTAGACCTCGTGCCAGAATTTGGTTACCAAAAATGGCACTGGACAATCACAGGCTGCTAGAATGCCTCAAGGCTCAAAATCCTGAGATTCCGATGAATGACTGGTCTGTCATGCGGGCAGAGGAGCCTCAGAACAACAGCATGAGCAACGTGCTTGTCATCTCCGAACAGGGTGTGTCCGCAATCGAGAAGGTGGGCAACAAGCTCTTCTTTGGTATAAGGGAGGCCAAGGTAAAGTTTTTCCGTCCAAGATCCTGTATAATAGCTAAAAAGAACATAAAGATTTTTCTATGCTCTCAATTTAGCTCAGCTGACCTTACTGTTGCGAAGGTTGAAATGACAGGTGGCCGCAACATCACTATTGCATCCAGCTATATGGCTCACAATCGAGACGCCCCGCCAGAATAAGTGAGGTTCCTGTTGTCCTCCATTGCTGCAGATGATACTTTGATCCTGGGCTGTGATGCCAATGCCAGGCACACAATCTGGGGTAGCACTGAAATCAACGAGAGAGGTGAGTCTTTTCTTGATTTTATTAACAATAACAATCTCAATATATGTAATTCTGGTACTAACCCAACTTTTATGTTTCCGAGCTCCGATAATTATAGGGGTTGGGAGGAAGTTCTAGATATCACAGCTATCTCAGGTAATTCTCACGTACGTGTTGAAAAGTGGAGGGTATCCGATAAGAAGTCCTTTTCGGATCATAATTGGATACTTTTCGATATCAACACGAACGTTAGGGAGAGCGTTTGCTTCAGGAATCCTAGGAGAACTGTTTGGCCTAAGTTCAATAGGATTCTTAGGACGAAGCTGTGTAGGGGGCCAAGGGTCGAAGGGACAATCGAAAGTCTCGAGGGCTCTGTAGGGGTCCTGGAAAAGGCCATTGATGTGGCGTTCAAAGCTTCCTGCCCTCAGACTAGGGCAAGGAAGAGTTTTCCTCCCTGGTGGAATTCTGAACTGTCAGAGCTTCGGAGGGAGACACGAAGAGCTTTCAACACTAGCTATTCCAGCAGACAGTGGAAGCCATACCGCGACAAGCTGAAGGTGTACAAGAAAGCATTGGCGTTTGCAAAGCGGAACTCATGGAGAGAGTTCTGCGAATCCATAGACAACACTAGGGACACTGCTAGACTTAGGAAGGTGCTGGCAAAGGGTCACTCCAACCCTACTTATGTTAAGAGGGGTGATGGATCCTGGTCAGAGTCATCGGCTGAGTCGTTGGAGATCCTTCTGAATATTCATTTTCCTGGCTGCTTGGATGCAGATACCTTGGACAATGCCCAACGCAGCCGCTCTAGGTGCGCTTCTAATGGGATGGAAAACGAGATAATTACACTTGATAGGATAGCCTGGGCAATTGGCAGTTTCTCCCCATACAAATCGCCGGGTCTGGATGGCATTTTACCGATAATGCTGCAGAGGGGTCAAGATTTGATTACTCCCTGGCTGCTTGTGATATACAGACTTTGCCTCTCTCTTAACTACGTGCCCGTAAGCTGGAGAAAGGTTAAAGTAGTTTTTATTCCTAAAATTGGCAAATGTGGTCACGAGACTGCAAAGGACTTTAGGCCAATCAGTCTCTCATCTTTTCTACTGAAGACGTTGGAAAGACTCATTGACGTACATATAAAGCTGAAACTCGAGGGATCGCCTCAACTGTCGGGTAGTCAACATGCGTATATCAAGGGACGCTCAACGGAAACTGCACTCCATGAGGTTGTGAGAGTGGTGGAGAGATCCTTGGAATTTGGACAATATACACTGGCCGCCTTTCTGGACATAGAGGGGGCTTTCAACAATGTCACGACCGATGCAATACAGGGAGCCCTCGTGGATCTGGGCGCTGAGACTTTCATCAGCGACTGGATAGTGAACATGTTGGACTCCCGTGTTGTCAGTGCTAGACTGGGAAATAGCGAGTTGTCAAAGCAGGTCAGGAGAGGTACACCTCAGGGCGGTGTGATCTCGCCCGTTATGGCTCCTTGTTATTAACTCAGTTCTCGTCACGCTGGATAAGGTTGTCGCTTATGCGGACGATGTGGTGATATTGGTATCAGGTATGTTCTTGGGCGTGATTAGCGATATTATGACCAGCGCTCTGGATACTCTCAGTAGCTGGGCCACCAGTTGTGGCTTAGGAGTGAATCCGAGTAAAACAGAACTGGTACTTTTCACCACTCGGTCCAATTCGGGCTTCAGACCTCCGCTGCTGCAAGGCTGTGAGCTCACCCTCTCTGATCATGCGAAATATCTGGGTATCATCTTGGACTCTAAACTATCATGGCGACTTAACACCGAGCACAGGGTCAGGAAGGCAACGGTAGCCTTCTACTCCTGTAGGAGGATGTTTGGTTCAAGGTGGGGTTTGAGTCCGAAAATGGTGCTGTGGATGTACATGGCTATTGTGTGTCCAATACTTACATATGGCTCTATCGTGTGGTGGATTGCGACCGCTAAGAGGGTGGTTACGGATCGTCTGTATAGGGTGCAGCGCTCTGCTTGCATTGGGGTCACGGGCGCGATAAGAACTTGTCCCTCGGAGGCTCTCAATGCAATGCTTCACATTATTCCTGTTGATTTGTATATAATGGCAGTTTCTTCTAGTAGCGCAGCGCAGCTTACTGCAACAGGTTCCTGGAAGTCCAGGACCTATGGACATGCTAGGCTTCTTGATGGACTTCACCCACGTGTGGGATTTGAGTCCGACTATGTTACTCCTAGATTGGATTTCTGCCGACCTTTTCGGGTTAGCTTTCCCTCCAGGCGGGAGGGGATATGGGGCATCCAACATGTGGTTTTGACATCAGGGTATACACCGACGGCTCAAAGATGAGTTGTGGTGTAGGCTCCGGGGTCTTCTCGGGTGAGTGTAACTTGCGGTGTTCTTTCAGGCTACCTGATCATGCTACTGTTTTCCAGGCGGAAATTCTGGCTATCAGGGAAGCCTGCAGACTCCTGTCTGAAAGGGGGCTCGAGGGACAGTGGGCATCTTCGCCGATAGCCAAGCGGCTTTAATGTCCCTGAGCTTGTACGTCACATCCTCTGCTCTCGTTGGTCAGTGCAGGGAGGAACTGTCCAGGCTAAGCTGTCTATCCCAAGTTTCTCTAGTTTGGGTCCCCGTCCACAGAGACCTCTACGGTAATGAAAGGGCAGACGAATTGGCTATTGCAGGATCTGCCTTAAACGTCTCCACATCGGTGTCAGTCGCTGCACCGCTGGGGACTGTTAAGGGGGAAATTTTCCGGCACTATTTTCGCAGGGCGGGGGACAGGTGGCATAATTTGGATACCTGTAGGACCGCGAGACTTACGTGGCCCAACTACGACCTAGGGCGTACAAACTCTCTCCTGAGATGGAGCAGGAGGGATGTCTCGAGGCTGACGGCTGTTCTGACCGGTCACTGGCTGATTGGTAGGCATAGCATTAGACTTGGGATTGTACGCGGTTCGCATTGTCGCAGCTGCGGCATACCGGGCGAGGAGGAGACTGTGGAGCATCTTCTCTGCGATTGTCCGGCGCTGCAGAATATTCGACTCCGGATCTTGGGTGACCATATACTGGACTACCTCTCGGTAATATCACGTGTGGGATTCAGTGATCTCATACGTTATCTTAACCGAACGGGGTGGGTCTAGTACTCCGGATACTAGTTCCTTACGGGTAGTGTGGTCTCTTCAAAACGGAGTCGCTTTTTGACTCTACTTGATGCTCACGAGTAGCGTGAGCTGCCACTTAAACCAACCAACCAATACCGCAGCAAAACAGTATGTGCCCTAAGAAAAAATGGAAAATTTTCCAAAAAATGAGCGAAGTAGACGTAATTAAATTTTGACAAATTTTGCGATAATTTTTAGGATATTAGTTATTATTATTTAACTGAATTTGGCAAATGCTAGAAATTATACTATATCAATATATTGTTTAATTGGGAACTTTAAAACAATACAATTTTTGAAAAAAATCTGAATTAGTTTTGAATTTACAGAGTTATGTTAAATCGCACTAGTTCGCGTTTTAGTCAAAATATAATAGGGTGAATGTTCTAATCCATGTTCTAATTAGTTCAATTCCTGGTCGACGGACGCGACATTCGCACAGTTTTAGTTGATCCAAAAACAATAAATGAATGGAAAGATGCTTTATATATCCTCAGTGTATTGAAGCAAGGAAGAGTATTAAATTTGAGGATAAACATTGGGCAGAATCAATAATGTAGTAAAAAGATATAAGCAAATATCAACGAGAAACGGACGCGACAAATATAGAAGTTATTTTTATACACTTATAGAAATATACATGTCAGCGAAATTTGTAAAAAAAAAAAATGTTTTGTGAATGTGGAAATTTAGGTGAAAAACAAATTTTATATGTAGATTATGAAATATGACAATTTTCCTTTGATTTTTTTAATTTTGTAAAGTACAAATACGGACGCAACAAGGCGGACGCTACAATTTTTTCCAAGAGAACAAAACACACTAAATTTGGTAATAATAATGAAAAATCATAACATAAAGTTTACTTCAAGTAAATGTAATAATACAGTGCAAGTTCGGTATTCGCGACTACCCATTATCGCGACGGCTTAATTTTTAACATTGCAAGTTCTATAATCGCGACAGTTTAACGAAAAACGGGTTCCATTTTCGCGACTTTTATCTGTTTTTTTTAACCCTAATCGGTCCCTCGAGAAATACATCTAATCGGTCCCATTATATGCGCGCGCATACACATATATTTTTAATTGTAAAAAGCTAAAAAATATTAACAACCATTTATGTATTGTGATTTTTTATGTTTATTATATTGTTTACTATCATATTAATACATTTTAACTTCATAAAGGTATATTTAGAATGAAATTAAAATTAGAATGAAATGAAATTTCTACACTTTTCACAGCGTGTAGCAAAAAGATTTTTGTTATTTTTATATGTGCAGATGTAGCATCGGCCACGTTTTGATGTACTTGGTAAATGGCAAATCTCCCGAATTTGAATAACACTGGAAGCATCATTACTTTGAGGTTGTTTTTTACGTTAAGTGATCTGTTTTTCAACGAGATGCAATCCAAGCTCCTCGATAAAAAGGCGACGACGAATATTATGGTTCGTTTTAGAATTTTTCCAATTCGGGAACAATGCAATGAACGTCACGAATGCATTCAACGCACTAATATCAAGCATGTTACAAAATACTGTCATTGGCCACCGATTGACTTTTCGTTTGCATGTGTACGTAGCCACCATTTGATCCATAGTATCAACTCCACTCTTGGTTTTGTTGTAGTCTTCAATGATGTTAGGTTTCTTCTGTTCACTATTCTCATTTATGCTGACAACATTGTGGTATGTACTGAGCAATGTCACAAATGCATTCAACGCATTCCTCCGCGGGCTTTTTAGCCTTATTTTGTGAAGGAAGTAGGAGGAGCTTATCCAATATCATGGTATCAATCTCTTCTTTGGAAGATTATCTAGCAGATTAATGCATAAAACATCATCCTAGCCCGCGTTTAACGGGTTAATTTTTAATTTCAATCATGGTATCAATCTCTTTGGAAGATTACTAGCAGATTAAAAGCAAAAATAAGAGCGTGCTAAAAATCCACACACAAAAATAAGCGGCAATTCCAGGTACCTGCTTATTTGTATGCGCGCACATACACAGGGACCGATTCGTAACTAGAACTGCACAGGCAAATACAGTAACGGGTTTTTTTGGTTGTTCAGGCAAAATAATTCCACTTTGCAAAATACAAGGTCATTCCGCTGAACCGTTTTTATTTTATTCAAGGTTTAAGATCAAAATGCGTGCGCATACAGGGGACCGATGAGGGTTAAATTTGATTACAATGTCTATAACCAAAAAAAGGGAAATACCCGTCTTTTGGTATATTTACCTTTTTGGATGATTTTGACCTTAAAATTTGTCAGTTTATTCGTGTCATTTGTTGTGTAAATACATCTCTTAATATGGGAAAAGTTCAAAATATTTTAAAGCCAACGATTTCTCAAAAATTAGAGATTTTAAAAAAATTTAAAAGTGGATATTCCATAAATTCAATTTGCGTAAATTACAAGTTACATAAGTCTTCTGTTTACCTCATTATAAAGCAAGAAAATCCATTAAAAAAGTTCGTACGTTCGCACCTTAAAGAAAGCTGAGTACCCAAGAATGGAAAAAATGCTTTATAAGTGGTTTGTAAAACAAAGGGGAAAAAATATTCCAATATCAGCAGAGATTTTAAGATCAAAAGCCAGTCATTGATCGTAAATTTAAGCGTCGACATGGAATAAGATTTTTAAAAATTACGGGCAAGAAATTGTCTTCGAAACCTCATCTTATTGATCCATTTGTGAAAGATTTTAAGGATTACGTTGATGAGCACGGGTTGGCTCTTCACCAAATCTACAATGCCGACGAGTCCGGTTTATTTTATAGGATGCTTCCAAATCACATTCTTGTCACATATAATCAGAAAACGGCTCCCGGAAGAAAAATATGTAAAGAGCGAATAACTTTTTTGCCCTGTTCAAATGCGAATGGCACAGACAAACTGAAATTGTTGGTTGTTGGAAAATCGAAAAACCAACGCGCTTTTAAATGCTTTTTCAATAATCCTGTAATGTACAAGTCCAGTAATAATGCCTGGATGACAGACATCATTTCTATTCAAGGACTGGTTCCATCACGAATTTGTTCCCCACGTAAGTTAATTTTCACCAATTAGTAAAAGTAAGTTGTTCATAAGTAAACATTTTTTAGGTCCGAGAATTTTTGGCTTCAAAAGGTCTACGTGATTCAGCAGTTATTTTAAAAAATAATTTGCCAAAAAAGCAACTCAAAATCTCCAATTTCTTTAAAAATGTTTAAAATGATTGATATATTTAATCAATAAAAACAATTCTAATTTTAAAAACTACATACAATTTTTCAATAAAATTTTGGGTTCTGTTGGGTCTAGTTTTTAATTGGTCGCGAAAATCGAGCTTGCACTGTAATAACAAAAATGATATCGAAATAAAGTTTCATATTCTCAGTTAGGTACTTTAGTCGTTGCCTACGCGGATGACATAGTACTGCTGGTCAGGGGGAAATTTTTGCCCACGATCAGCAAGATTATGCAGGTGAGGCTGGGCGAGCTCTCGGCATGGGCGAAAGATAGGGGACTGGGGGTAAACCCCAATAAGACTGAACTGGTGCTTTTTACCAGGAAATATAAAATAGAGGAGTTTAGGAGGCCAGTGTTAGATGGCGTCGAGTTGCCTCTATCGGACTGTGCGAAGTATTTGGGGTGCTTCCTAGACAGCAAATTGTCTTGGAAGAGAAATACTCAGGAAAGGATGAAGAGAGGCCTCAATGCCTACTACACATGCAGAAACTCCATCGGTAAGAATTGGGGACTAAGACCGGATATGGTAAACTGGATTTACACGTCGGTAGTTAGACCTATTCTCACTTATGGATGTACTGTCTGGTGGGATGCATTGAGAGTGGATAGCTGTAGGAAGTTGCTCAACAAGGCCCAAAGGAGTGCCTCTCTTGGTATCACAGGTGCGAGGAGAAGTACTCCACAGGCAGCGTTGGATATCATACTGCATCTATCCCCAATTGAACATTATGTGAGGAGTGTGGCTGCTAGGAACTTATTTAGGCTCTACGAGTCTGCGCTGGTAAGACCTAGGAGAGATGACCACACGAAAATATTGTACGAAGTAGGACTGCTTGATCATGGTAGTAGTCTCGAGGGAATATCGGATCACATGATATTGACCTTAGACTTCGGTGGAACACCTCCGGTGGACTTCCCGATTAGGGAGGTCTGGCGTGGATCCAATGTGCTGTTTGAGGGGTGGGCAGTATTCACGGACGGATCCAAAATGGACACGGGCACGGGTGCCGGTGTTTATATTGCTGGCACTGACGTGAAAAGATCATACAAACTCCCAGATGAGTGCAGTGTCTTCCAAGCGGAGATCCTGGCGATTTGGAGGGCGACGGAAGTGATACTGGGACACATCGTTGGGGGATCTAGGGTGACAATCTATGTCGACAGTCAGGCGGCACTCAAAGCACTGACAAACTACACGGTGCGCTCGCGCCTGGTCGCACGGTGTAGGTGTGCTCTGAGGGAGCTCATGGAGGCATTCACGGTGAGGCTGTGCTGGGTACCCGGACACTGCAAGGTGGATGGCAATGAGTTGGCGGACGAACTTGCGAGGGAGGGTTCAAATCTGGACTTGGCGGTAAGAGACGGCGGGGTAAATCCCCCTTTATGTTACTACTTTGAGGTTATACGGAAGGGATTCCGCGAAACCGTTAACCAATCATGGAGGAACAGAATGGACTGCAGGGTGTCTAGGGCGTTATGGCCCGCTTTGGACGCAGGGGCAACCAAGGTTCTTCTGGGACTGGACAGGGAAGGTCTCAGGACCCTTACGGGGTTCCTGACCGGTCATTGTGCTGTCAGGGCTTTCACAAGCAGATGGGACAGGGACATACCGGATTTTTGCAGGCTGTGCGAGGACGTTGAGGAACTGGAGACGGTGGAGCATATAATGTGCCACTGTCCTAGGTTGCAGGGTCTCAGACAGAAATGGCTAGGAGATAGATTTCACGACGAACTCGGGTGTGTCGCTGGATACAATCCAGTTGATTTGCTGAGATTTGTCAGGGAGATAGGACGGCTGTTTCTGGTAAGGGGACGTTAGGATCCGGTTTCTGGGGAGTAAATATATACTTTCTACCTTTCTCTATTTTTATCTTTCAATCTGTTTTCTGTCTATTTCTACTCTTTCTCACCGTTTTTTCTCTGAAGGGATTCACAATGGACCGTATTGGTCTCCGAGTGGAGTTGTGCCCTTGGGTACATAACCCTTCCTAACCTAACCTAACCTAGGTACTTTAGGATATATAATAGTTAATAAAGTTGGATTTTCTTAGTTAATTTTAGATTTTAATGAATAAGAGGTCATTGCAACCTCAATGCTTTCGCTGTCGAAATAAGAAAACCAATGCAGTCTTTTAATCCCTTTAATATTTGGAACATTCTGCCACAGCTCAGCCAGTTCAGGTGAAGAACCCCCAATTTGTTCTGTCGATATATAAAAATCTTAACTCCATCAATGTTATTACTGGCACATTGATAAAACGATAAGAATCTTTGAGAACAATATTTTTTGATGCATGGTTATTGCTTGTAGGAAATTTCTGAATTACAAAAACAAAAATAATATTACTTTAAATACTCTTAAAACACATAAAAAATTTATATAAATCGCAAAAAGGCTCAGAAAAAAATGATTTTTTGCAGTTGTATATTTCGGTAAATGAGCAAAATTAAAAATGCTTTTACATTTATAAAGTATAGATCTTTAAGCTTTATTATTGAAATCAAATAAAAAGTTCAGAGCACTTTGCATTTTTCACTCGTGGTTGACCTTTTTCTGGAATTAACCATATGTATTACAATTTAACTTTGGTCATGTGTATCATCGACGTGTAAAAAAATTATGCAAATTGAATGCATTTTCCACGGTTATCTAAACCAAACTTTGACAAACATTTTAAATTAATCCAATGTGCAAGTCGACTGAGTTTCTAGTTGATGTAAGAATAAAAATTAGGCTTTAAAAAAAATCCTCTCGCTTTTCTTGGCGGATTCAAAATTTTATAGTTTTTTGTTTTAAAATCGAAGAATTTTAGCTCGATATATATAAAAACAAGAAACTGCAAACATTTTTTAAACTCGAGTAAAAAAGTTATGCCGCGAAAAAAAAAAACACATATTGGATTTTTTCTCCTAATCTACACTTTCATCCTTACATCAACTAGAAACTGAATACATTTGCAGATTGGATTAAACAAGTGTTTTCTCAAAATTTGGTCCAGAACACCGAGGAAAATGCATTAACCCATTATTGCCCAGGCGGTAATTTAACTTACCAGCACTTTAATCACGTGTAAAACCTACATTATATAAAAAAACTAAATTTTCTTTGGTGTATACTTTAACTTAATGTGTTTTAAGAAAACAATTTGAAGGATATTTATTTTTTGTTATCCTTTCGCGTTTGGGAATTAACCCATTATTGCCCAGGCGGTAATTTAACTTACCAGCACTTTAATCACGTGTAAAACCTACATTATATAAAAAAAGTAAATTTTCTTTGGTGTATACTTTAACTTAATGTGTTTTAAGAAAACAATTTGAAGGATATTTATTTTTTGTTATCCTTTCGCGTTTGGGAAGGACTTTCGCCAAGCTCCAAAAAAGATCATATTTTAAAACAACTATAAAAATATTATAAAAAAATTTAATTTTTTTTTTACACACTGGTTCAAAACCCTCATTAAGTCTACTTTTATTATGTACATAATTCAATTTAATTTACCTCGACTAAATGTTTGAAATAACATCAATTATCCTTGTGGTAATTTTACTTACCATTGGGCAGTAACATATAGCAAATTAGGCAAGATTTAATAAAATCGCGAACAAAAGCACAATATACCCGCCATTAAGCGCTGTATGCTTAATACTTCTTATTGGCTCGCTATGGTTGGTTCAAGGAGCATTAAATAAGGCGAGGGCAACGGCGAATTCAATTCGTCGTAGTCAATTCGCCGAAAACAAAATTTGTCTTCAATTTGTTTAGATGGTGTACAACAACCACGCCACCTGGTTTTTAAATTTTTGTATATGGTGTTGACGTGGTAACGCCACCTAGTTGTCGATTTGCCTTGGGTTTGTTAATTCAAATTTCATTCGAATTGTAAAATGGGGAATTCCCTTTTTATCCCAAGGTTAGCATGCTGTAATAAATATTTTGTTTCAAGACTTTAGTCTTGCTTTTCTTTTCATGTGTAACAAAAGTGTAAGAGTGTTAAAAGTGAAATAATTATTTTTTATTGCGAAAATGCCATCAAAAAAGTATTTAAGAATTGAAGAAGTAATTGCCATTTTGGAAGAAGAAGATGAAAATGAAGAAATTGCTGCGGTTGCATCATCCTCAAATGTCAACGTTGTGTATATTCCACCTGACGCAGACGAAATTTCAGATGAAGAGCAAATTGATGATAACGTTATGAATGATAATGGTGCAATAGATGTGGATATTGCTGGCACAGTTGAGCTTGAATATGAATCAGAAGACGAATCTGAAAATGATAAAATTGCGGAGCCTACCACATAGCGATATAAATCTATAAACGAATTTAATGTACCCAAATGGACCAGAAGAATTTCATCATTTGATAAAACACCAGTAGATGTTGAAAAAGAACGTGTTCGTAATGTTGTTGAAAAACTAAGTGAAAAATCACCAATTGAACTATTTAATCTCTTTTTTGATGATGAAATGCTTCATTTGATTATTGAGCAAACTAATATATACGCCTCTCAGTGCAACGTGCCTTTTATTGTTGAGTCGCATGATATAAAACGTTTTATTGGATTTTTGTTGTTTACTGGCTATCATAAATTACCAGAATGGAAACTATACTGGTCAAATGATCCATCTTTTGGTGTTGAAATCATTCGTAATGCTTTTCCACGAAGTCGCGCCGAAATGATAAAACGATTCATTCATTTAGCTGATAACACTAAAATTGATCCAACAGACAAATTCGCCAAAGTGAGACCTATGGTAGACTTGTGCAACAAACGTTTTATACAGTTTGGAGTATTCGCTCACAATCTATCCATTGATGAGGAAATGATTCCCTATTTCGGAAGGCATTCCTGTAAAATGTTTATAAAAGGGAAACCTATCCGTTTTGGATTTAAGGCATGGTGTCTGACTTCATCAAATGGATATCTGTACAATATAAAACTGTATGGTGGATCGTCATCAAATTATGACAAGTCCATTGGATTAGGAGCTGATACTGTTCTCAGTTTGCTAAGAGTTGTAGAATCTCCATCGAGTCATACCATATACTTTGACAACTTCTTCACATCATACCACCTTATGTGTTTACTAAGCACAGAAAATTTTTTTGCTCCAGGTAATTTGCTACTTTTATTATATATAAAACTGTTGTATTTGAATTTCTATATTTTAACAGGAACTGTTCGATGCAATAGAATCGGTAAAGCCCAATTGCCAGAAAAAATGACCAAGGGTGAAAGTGCAGCTCTTTTTGATATGACGAATGAAGTGTTGGCCATACGGTGGAGAGACAATGCACTTGTCACTGTTCTTACAAATCATGGTGCCATGAATCCAAAATCAAACACAAAACGTTATGATCGCGTAACCAAAACGCATATTAACGTAAAAGTTCCTGGCGCTATTGGGCAATATAACAAGTATATGGGGGGAGTTGATCTACATGACAACGCGTTGGCTAATTATCGGATTGGTGTACGATCCAAAAAATGGTGGTGGCCATTGTTTATAAATTTGCTTGGTAATATGATGGTTAATGCATGGAAGCTGCATGTGCTGATATCAACAATTGAACAAATAAAACCATTATCGCAACTACAATTTCGTGCAGCTGTGGTTAATGAACTACTTACATTTACAAGATCACCCACAAGTGAACAACCTTCAATGTCTTCATCAAATTTAAGAGAAAAATTGCCAAACCTTAACACAACAGTTCATTGTATTTTAAGATGTTCTGGAAACCCGAGACGTTGCGTAATTTGTCATACTCATACGCCATTTGAATGTCAAGTATGCAAAGTGCGGTTGCATCAAAAATGTTTTTCTTTATACTCAAAGCACTTGGATTAAAATTTAAAAGCTACCAAAAATTTAAAATGTAAAACAATTTAATCAAAATGTTTATTTTACTTGTTCTTTTTAATGAATTTTTTAATTTTTAAAAAATATCTTTTACTAAAATAAGAATTTTAACTTTAAATCAAATTCTTGTATTATTCCAAAAACACTTAACATATCTGCCCACTGGTAAGTAAACTTACCATCTCATATCTCAGAAACCAATTGTTCCATTTTCTCAAAACTTTAAATATATCTTAGTTGCACCCAAAAACTACATTGTGCAAAGTTTCAGCAAAATCGGTTCACGTTTTCGGGTAGCGGGCAATAATGGGTTAAATTAGCATAATTCCAAATTATTGCCACACATAGATGATGTATTTGTCCAAAGAAAAATGTTGATACCGATATTGATATGATTAAAACATAAGCGATAGCAAATTTGCAAGGGTAGCATAATGGTACAAAGCGTGAACAGTGAATTTTTACCTATGTTGTAATTTTTAGGAAAATTTGCTTTGTAAATTTATAATTTTCAATTCCAAATAAAAAGAAAGCTCGTTATAAATTGAAAATAACATAAAAATAATCTCGATGTATATAAAAACAAAAATTTAATAAAACTGAGAAAATTTTCACTTTTAATAAATAAGTTTGTATAAAATAAATGTTCTGGTTTATTCTACCATTCCAAGAGGTTATTTGCTTCCATTCTTTCGCGAATTAAAACTAATATTGCGTTGTATGCATATTACACTGTAGAAACACAAAAAAAAATTTCAAGTTCCAACCTATAAATTTTGATAGAAGAGACAAAAAAAAAGACACGTGTATCGGCGTTTCATTTTAGGGGGAGGTAAAGTTTCCTCCAAATGCAAATTTTGTATTGTCAATCGGCATAGAAAATCGAGTAAAGCTTACGTTTAAAGTATATGGTGTGTTTAGCAAACTGATGTAAAATGTTACGGAGAACTTTTTTGTAGAATATGTTAACCCTCTAACTCCTCAAGGTAAGGGATTGTTTTCCTTCTTTTAAAAAAGAGCAAACACACCGTTAAAACAGGTATTTAAGGGGTAAAAATGTTCCGCAAAAATATTCGCCATGAAACACCAAAATCAAAACATTTTTTTAGAATATGTTAACCCTCTAACTACTCAAGGCAATGGTCTTTTTTGTCCTTCTTTTAAAAAAGAGCACAAAACACAATTAAAACAGGTATTTAAGGGGTTAAAATGTTCCGCAAGAATATTCGCCGTGAAATTATACTAGCATTATTCATTCTTGATAGCATTTATGCAAGGGTTGCATTAATAATATGATTTTATGCTACAAAGCGTGAGCGTCTTTTTTTTGTGTGTATTGTATGTTTACAACCCAAGCATTTCAATGTTGACAAAACAGCTAATTTCTAACGAAAATATATTTTCTAGCGATTTTTAAGTAGACTTTAGCGATTTTTTCAAATAAAAAAGGTTGGCATTATTCTTCGTTCTTAGTGGATTTTTAACTCTGTTGTTATTTTGTGTGAATATCAATTTTAAGGAAGAAGATCCATTTTTATATTAATATCGTATTTTTCTTTTATTTAAGTTTGTTTTTTGATAAAAATTTGTGTTAAAATCAGTTGTTTTTTTTTTTTGTAAATATTTCTGTTCTTTTTTTGTTTTCCGGCAAAACTAAAAGATGTTAAGTATTGTAAGTTTGAAAGGTTTGAAAGACCCAGAATATGCAATAGGTTTTCGTCTTGCATATAAATAAAAGTCTTGCATACTTTTATTTCATGTATTTTGTTGTTGTGGTCTTGCATACTCTTGCATTTATACAAGATCTGCAAGCTTTGAAAGGTCTGCAAGGGTAGTTTGCTACCAAGAGCGAATACCGCAACTATAATTCCCTGAATACACCAAAATCTGAATACACTCAAATCACAAAACAAATTATATATACAATATATGCACCGCAAATTGACACGTTTTCAGTACAATAAGAAATATAGCACTTTATTTTTGTTTAGATTTTTGTGTTTTTGTTGTAATGTTCCGGATCTAATCATCCAAAGAACAGCTGGCAATCTATCAAAATTTATAGGTCGGACTTTGTAAATTTTTTTTGTGTTGTACAGTGTAATGAATTGGAATTGCCTGGAGCTAAAAAAAATGTAATTAATGAATACTTTCTATCCCAATTTGGTATCGAAGGGAAAATTATAGAGATATTACTGATTTTAGTTAAATTTGAACTATTATTTTACATGCTAAATTTTTGGGGTACTTCAAAATAAAATTCTTAATAAATGCGAAATTAACCCTAAGCTCTCCTTTGTTGTGTCTTATTTCTGACTTTCTGGTTGAATTTTCCGTTTTGGTGTATTCAGGGACTTATATTAAAATTTCATGGCGAATATTTTTGCGGAACATTTTAATCCCTTAAATCCCTGTCCCTTGAGGATTTAGAGGGTTACCATATTCTACAAAAATGTTTGATTTTGGAGTATTCAGGGACTTATAGTAAAATGTCAAAGCGAATATTTTTGCGGAACATTTTAACCACTTAAATCCCTGTTTTAATGGTGTTTTTTGCTCTTTTTTAAAAGAAGGACAAAAAATACCCTTACCTTGAGGAGTTAGAGGGTTAATATATTCTACAAAAATGTTTGATTTTGGTGTATTCAGGGACTTATAGTAAAATTTCACCGCGAATATTTTTGCGGAAAATTTTAACCCCTTAAATCCCTGTTTAAATTGTGTTTTTTGCTCTTTTGTAAAAGAAGGACAAAAAAGACCCTTACCTTGAGGAGTTAGAGGGTTAATATATTTTACTAAACGTAAGCTTTACTCGATTTTCTATGCCGATTGACAATACAAAATTTGCATTAGGGGAAAACTTTACCTCCCCCTAACTACTGGACCGATTAAGACCAAATGTATATGTAATCGTTAAGGAGGAGTATAGCTTTCAGAAAATTAATTTTGAAGTCACCCTGTGTTAACACAGGGTTTGCACTAAGGTGCCAAAGTATACCACCTCGAGTACAAAAAACTTTTAAAATGCTGTAACTTCTACAATTATGAACCGATTTCGATGATTTTAGACTTTTTGAATCCGCTCGATGAGATTAATAAAAAACATGCTTACAGTAATATGTTACCTCTTAAAGTTTAAAAGTTGTGTGATGTTGAACATTAAAATTTAAATTTTTTGACAAGTTTTTTTTTTAGGTTTTAAGTTAATAACTCATTTATAATAAGTGGTAAGACATTAAAAAAAAATTTTGTGTATTGCCACTTTTATCATTAATGTTTTGCTTAAAGTTTCATTTAATTATCGTTGAGTAAAGAAAAATCTGCAGTCAATTTTTTTAAATAGGTCAAAAACATTTTTGAGAAAAAGTAGCTTCACTCATACTTTTTTTTTATAATCTAGTAAAAATTTTTTTTTTTTTAATATCCGAAAAGAACAGGCTTTGAGAATAGTTTTAAATGCAAGTATTATTAATTTTGGGCATGCACCCTACACCCAGCATTGATCGAAAATTACCAATTTTCAAGCAAAATTTCAAGTTTACACACTTGGACAAAAAATGGCCGATTTCGATGATTTTAGACTTTTTGAATCCGCATGCTTACGGTAATATGTTACCTCTTAAAGTTTAAAAGTTATGTGATGTTGAACATTAAAATTTAAATTTTTTGACAAGTTTTTTTTAGGTTTTAACTTAATAACTCCTTTATAGTAAGTGATAAGACATTAAAAAAAATTTTGTAAATTGCAACTTTTATCGTTAATGTTGTGCTTAAAGTTTCATTTAATTATCTGTAACCGTTGAATAAAGAAAAATCTGCAAAGTTGCTTTTTTGAAAAAGGTCAAAAAAACTGTAAAATTTTTGAGAAAAATTAGCTTCACTCATACGTTTTTTTTTATAATCTAATAGAAGAAAAGTAAATATTTTTTTAAATATTCGAAAAGAACAGGCTTTGAGAATAGTTTTAAATGAAAGTATTATTAATTTTGGATATACGCATTGATCGAAAATGACCAATTTTCAAGCAAAATTTCAAGTTTACACACGTGGGCAAAAAATGGTACGCCCATTTCTTAACTTTTTAAAACGTAATATTATAGACTAATAAAATGTTAATTATTCTTCATCAAGTTTGCAGCCGGGAAATGAAAAGTGGGGTCCTGAGAGGTGTTTTTGTAAAAGAAGTCAAATTTTGAAATTATTTTTTTGCGCTTTCAAAAAAATCATATTTAGATTCATTTTTTTTTTTTAATTTTTTATTAATTAACGACAATATAATCTTTAATACATATTAAAATTGTTAACATAGCATAAATACCTATTTATATATTATTTATCAAAGCTAAGTTGTTATTATACAAAAAACACTATTGTTGATTTACTTGAATAAACGTCACTACATTGCTAGGTCTGTCAAAAAAACAGAGTAGTATTTGGAAGATGACAAAGCCAATTGTGACAATTTTTTGTTGTTGTTTCTGTTTTTTCTTTGATATTTTAAATTTTGAATCTCGCTCCTAGACGAGGACAAGAAATTCTCATCGAGTTTGTGATTTAACATAACAAATATCTCTAGAAATTCTAATAACAAAGTCCCCTGAAGATTTCCTTAGGCAGGAATGAAATCCGGATAGGGACACGCCTACATCAGATTGCTTTTCACAATTTGTTAAATAAGTTTTGGGACTTTAGCACATTTAATTACTATAAATGCAATTAATGTTTATCCCGATAAAAATAAATTTAAATAACTATTATATATATTTTTTGTTTTTTTACTTATTTGTTCTAGAAATTTTTTAAAATTTACAATAAATTATTTTTTTTTTTAAGTAGAGGTTTTCACCTATTCAACGAATACGTTTACAAACGTCTGAAAACTTTTTTAAAATGTATCAACTCGACCAAAAATTTAATTTATATGAAAATTCTTTTGTATGAAAATCATGGTACCAATAAACCTACAACAGCAAAATCAGGTAAATTTCATATTTTTCATTCATTTATGTATAAATGTATTTTTTCAGAATTGTATGGGTTTATCCACGGGTCCTAATGTTTACCAATTGACCGCAATATTTTATTGGTACAGGCTAAATTTGCATATCTTCAATCCCTCTTTCAATAAAAACAGGTACATAGAAATATTTACAAGTAATTTATGATTATGTGTGGGTTTATCTACGGGTCCTAATGTTTACCACTTGACCGCAATATTTTACGGCTACAGGCTAATTTTGCATATCTTCAATCACTCTTTCAATAAAAACAGTTACATAGAAATATTTCCAGGTAATTTATGATTGTCATAAATGCAGTTTTTAACAATTTAACAATTGCCTTGCTTACCTAAGACTGCCTATTCTAAAGATAAATTCTATAATATACATATAAAAATATTCCACACTTATGAATTGCATCATTTGAGTAGAGTCTGCAATGGAGATTACATTGAAGTATCATTCCTTATGTATAGTTATTTGAGAAAATGTTCCCGATTTGGCTGTACGTACGGAGGAAATCGCAAAACTAATTCATACAATTATGGATTAAATATAAAAGTTGATGCTAAAGAAAAAATTGAGAGTTTTTACAAAAATTACAAACTAAGATTGCAAAAGTGTGATGGAAAAGTAGCAAATGCAATAACAGACACCACATCTACTTGACAGTGTAATATATGTAAAAAAAAGTTCACAATTTTACGATAATTCCAACGAAGAAGCAATCAATAAAGAAGCTTTGCACTATGGGTTATCCCCTCTTCATGCAAGGATAAGTTTCATGGAATATTGTTTACATCTTGCCTATGACCTTAAATATCGCCAAGTTCCGGGACAAGAAAATATACCCGTTAAAAATAACATAGATCTTCAAAACATGCGAAAGGAGGAAAAGAAAAGAATTCAAGATAAAATTAAACAGCAAATTGGTATAATTGTAGATAAGCTTCTTCAAGGTTGCGGAAGTTCTAATGATGGAAATACTGCTAGACGTTTTTAATGATCCTGAAACAACATCGTCAATAACTGGTCTTGATCAGAATTTATTAAGAAAATTTAAAATAATACTAGTAGTTATTAATAGCAAAAAGCATATTAATGTGGAAAAATTTGAAGTATTTGCTAAGGAAACCAAAGCTTTAGTAACTAATCTGTATCTTTGGCGGCCAATGACTTGAACTGTACACAAAGTATTAACTCATGGGAAAGAAGTAGTTGAAACTAGTATCTTGCCTTTAGGAGATCTAACGGAAGAAGCGCAGGAAGCTCGAAACAGAGATGTAAAGCACTATTGGCAATTCAACACACAAAAATATTGCAAAACAGCTCAAAACTCAGATTTAATGCGACTCTTAATGATATCATCCGACAAAGTTATATCCTCTATTAGAACTAAATGGTTACAAAAAATAAGTTATGAACTAGAAAAGGACGACCCCGAAGCCATGGATATTAATAAATTATTATCCTTTGATATATCAGATTGTTTTGTAGAAAATTACTAGTTTGTGCCTATAGATTTAAATTTAATTTATTAAAAAATCATATGCATCATATTAAAATTAAGGTATTGTTTAACAAATAACAAATAAAAAATCCAAATATGTCTTATATTAATAACTCATATACTACCATGATTTTCATACAAAGGAATTTTCATATAAATAAAATTTTTGGTCGAGTTGATACATTTTAAAAAAGTTTTCAGACGTTTGTAAACGTATTCACCAGACATGTTATACATCGTTGAACAGGTGAAAACCTCTAATTTAAAAAAAAAATAATTTATTGTAAATTTTGAAAAATTTCTAGAACAAATAAGTAGAAAAACCCAAAAATATATATATAATAGTGTTTTTTGTATTATAACAACTTAACTTTGATAAATAATATCTAAATAGGTATTTATGCTATGTTAACAATTTTAATATGTATTAAAGATTATATTGTCGTTAATTAATAAAAAATAAATTAAAGTAAAAAAATTGGATCTGAATATGATTTTTTTAAAAGCGCAAAAAAATAATTTCAAAATTTGACTTTTTTTAAAAAAACACCTTTCAGGACCCCACTTTTCATTTCCCGGCTGCAAACTTGATGAAGAATAATTAACATTTTATTAGTCTATAATATTATTTCAAGTGTGTAAACTTGAAATTTTGCTTGAAAATTGGTCATTTTCGATCAATGCTGGGTGTAGGGTGCATGTCCAAAATTAATAATACTTTCATTTAAAACTATTCTCAAAGCCTGTTCTTTTCGGATATTTAAAAAAATATTTACTTTTTTTTACTAGATTATAAAAAAAAACGTATGAGTGAAGCTACTTTTCTCAAAAATTTTACAATTTTTTTGACCTATTTCAAAAAATTGACTTGGCAGATTTTTCTTTACTCAACGATTACAGATAATTAAATGAAACTTTAAGCACAACATTAATGATAAAAGTGACAATACACAATTTTTTTTTAATGTCTTACCACTTATTATAAAGGAGTTATTAACTTAAAACCTAAAAAAAACTTGTCAAAATATTTAAATTTCAATGTTCAACATCACACAACTTTTAAACTTTAAGAGGTAACATATTACCGTAAGCATGTTTTTTTATTAATCTCATCAAGCGGATTCAAAAAGTCGAAGTCGAAATCGGCTTTTAATTGAAGAAGTTACAAAACTTTTAAAGTTTTTTGTACTCGAGGTTGTCTACTTTGGCACCTTAGTGCTCACCCTGTGTTAACACAGGATGACTTCTAAATTAATTTTCTGAAAGCTATAATCCTCCTTAACGATTGCATATACATTTGGTCTAAATCGGTCCAGTAGTTAAGAAGTTCTATATTTATTATCACTTTTTATTTGATTCACTCCACTGTGCGCCGATACACGTGTCGTTTTTTTTTTGTCTCTTCTATCAAAATTTATAGGTCGGACCTTGTAATTTTGGAAAAAGTTTGATTTTGTAGAACAGTGTTAATAATCGTGAATTTGATTACAAATTAAGATGGATTTCAAAGCAATGTTCCCAAAACTCAATAACAACAACTATCACACATGGAAATTTAATGTAGAGATGTTTGTGTTAGAACGAGAATTATATGATGTTATTATAAGCGATGTTCCATATCAGCCAGATGCAAAATGGCTAGTTCGAGGCGGTAAACGCTAAACATTACACAGATGCCGATCAGAGAAACAAGCCGACCATAAATTTTCGGCGGCAGCGGCGCAACCGCTTTAGCTACGGCGGCAGCGGCGTTTAGGTTAAAAAACCGGCGGCGGCTGAATTGTCGGCTTAAAATGCTGTTTTTTAACTGTTGTTATCTTGACAATTTTTAGATAAAATCTAGTGATATATCGCTATATTTTTCATTAGATCTATTTTCTCGTTAGTAATCAACAAAAAAAAAAAAAAACATTTCCAGGCATATGCACAAGTTATTAATTATAAAGATTTAATTAAATTTGGTTGGCTAATTATTAATAAAACAAATAAAAGTTCATACACAGAAAAAACTAAAAACGGGTTTCAATTAAAAATTTTATTGAATCAATTAATATTTTAATTGGTTTTGCACCTACCACTGAAATGATAGTATTAACTAAAAAAATTTGCAGAGAGTTTATTAAAACTCTTTCAATTAAAATAATAATAATATCAATTAAAAGAGTTATTGTTTTTCTTTACAACCTCAATTAAAAAGTTTAGTTAAATTGATTAAAACTTTAATTGAAACTTGAGAAGAAAACAATTGTAGTTTTAATTGAAAACTCGTATTTTTTTATTTTTGTTATATGCCCCCCATTAAATAAAAAAAGAAATGTAGGTTTGTAAATTAAATTGACATTTTATTTATAATAAAATTAAAGCTTTTTAATATAAAAATGTATTATAAGAAAACAAATAAAAGTAAAGACAAAATTTTTGTTTTGCTTGTCTTGTCTTGAACTTTTTCTTGCAATTGAATTGCTTTCTTAAAAAAATCACACACAACTTTAAAATGATAGTTTAATGACACTTATACTTATTGAAAATTTAATTATTTACAAAAATAATAGTTTAATTGTCCTTTTTCGATAAGGTTTATTTAAATCCACATGTGCACTTTTATTACCACAGATAAAACACGAAACTAAATTAAGTTTTCGTGCGTACACGAATATCTCATCAAAAAGAGTGTTGCAAACTCTAGTGAAATAACTACGATCTTGCGTGTATTTGAAATCGGTAAACTATTCAACTTATTAAAAGTTAATCATTTGCGATTTTTTTTCTTTTTATTTACAAATTAAATAATATATTGATATAATTAAACCTTTGTTTGATTATTTAATCTAAATAAAATAAAAAAAAATAGTTTGCCAAATTTTTAAAGATTTTGTTTGCATGTTGTCAACACTGTATGGATATATTAGAAAATTCAATAAATTTTTTAATTGAATCAATTAAAAAAATTGTTTAAATTGCCATTGACATTCAAACAATTGATTAATTAGATATTTTTGGCCCATAATTTTTTCTGTGTATATATAAAAACTCATTCAATTTATTTAAAGAAAAAAAAACAGATTTTTTTTTAAATTGATATAATACATTTAATGTATGTCAAAGCAACCAATGGGTTTTCAGCACTTTTCCCAAATTTAACGACAATTGGTATGAACGTTACCTTTTACAAAACAAATACTCTTACAAAGCCTTCTAGTTCCCAAAATGTAATGTCGGGAAAGATTTTCAGAAAAATCTGCTAATATTCCCTTACATTATGCATGCATCTTTAGAAGTATTTGAGGTATATGCATAACTAAGGCATCATATGAAAGGTGTACAATGCATATATATATAATTATAATTATATGCAACATGATTTTTATTTTCAAAAGGTTAAAGTTAATTTTTAAGAATAAAAATTTGGAAAGCTCTATTTCAAAATGCGACATTTTTAAAATTGTAAAAAAAGTTTGTATGATATGTTTTCTGTTCTTTTTGAAATCAATTTTAGAATTATTACGAACTTTTCTACATAACTTAGGCAACAACATATAACTTTCTTAAAACTTTAAAAATGTCGCATTTTGGAATACAGCTTTCCGAACTTTTGGTTTTAAAAAATTATATTTGACACTTTGAAAATGTATTTCAAAGGTTCTTTGAATACTTTTCACATGATTCATTTGTTATGCATGTACCTCAAATACTTTAAAAGATATAAGCAATTATGTAAGGACAAACTCGCAGATTCTTTGAAATTCTTTGATTTTTGTGATATATTTCAGGAACTAGAAGGGCCAGAAATCTGAAACTTTGTGAGAGTATTTGTTTTGTAAAAGGTAAAGTTCGGAACAATTTTGATTACAATCAGAGATGATGGTGCCAAAATGATCTACTTGGAGGCGCACAGTTTCTGAAACTTTGATTTCACCTTGAAAGCCCGTTTTAGATTATTCTAAACAAATTAAATTAATCAATAGAAAAGGTCGATATAATTTATTAAAAAAAGTCCCATTTTCTTTTTTCTTTAATTTCAGAAAAAGGTGATTTTTTGTTTTTTTTTTATCAAAAATAAATGGTTACTACTAGCAAGTTATCATCGATAATGACCTGCGGTCTTTTTTTATAAGGTTGGTAGGATTGTAGTCTTTAGTTGTTGTAAGTGGTCACAGCACTACCGTTTATTATTAGGGCGTTCTGAAATATTTATTAAACTACTATATTTTTGTCAGTGGAATAGAATTTCTAATGGAAACAAGTTGGCAAGAAACGTATACGACCCGGTCCAATAAATAAAAATCCATATTTTCATATCAAAATTAAAAAATAAAATCTGAATAACTGCACTAATGTTCAGCAGATTTATTTTGCTAAAATTAACAAATTTCTCAGAAATAATGAATTTTTCTGTAGTAATAGCAAAATTTTTAGATAATATTACTAACGTTTTTTTAAGTGTAAATATTTTTTTTAATGTAAACAAACTAGCAAATTTGACAGCAAAAATTGTTAGTTTTTAAGTAATAATAGCAACATTTACAGTTGATTTTACTATTTGTTTTTTTTTTTGAGTGTAAACATTAAAAACTGTATAAATTATTAAATGTATAATTATTATTAAAATCCAAATATGAGATTTTCTAATAAATACAAAAAAAAATAAAAAACCTATATTTCACGCTAAATGTTAAAAAAAATTAAAAGTTCAACTTTGACCTTGAATTTCTTAAGAAGTGCTCAATCAATTTTAATATAATTAAAACTGAACCAAGTTCAACTAATTACCTGTCCTTTAAAAAAAAAAGTTACTAAAATATTTTGATCGGTTCAAAAGTTACAGAATTTTGGCCAATGAAAAATGATTTTCAGCCACTGTGCGGCGCAAATAAAAATTCGGCGGCTGCTGCTTTAGCCGGCTCACATTTTAAGCCTATGCGAGCCGATTAAAATGGCGGCGGCGGCTGAAAATTGAAAAAAATCGGCGGCGGCGGCGCGCAGCCGATGTTGCGCCGATCGGCTTGTTTCTCTGATGCCGATTGGGCTGGTGACAACAATAATCAAAAATCAACAAGTGAATGTGTTTTTAAATTAGGCGCTGCTGCCCGAAAACTAAATTTAGTAACATTGTCATAAACTGAAGCTGAGTTAAATAAAGCAAGTCAGGGAGCTTTTTAGCTGATCAAATTACTAAAGGACTTTAATATAAAATCAACCCCAAAGCTGTATGTAGACAATCAAAGCAGTTTAAAAATGTTGGATTCTAAAAGAATAAATTCACGATCGAAGCAAATAAATGTTTAATATTATTTTGCTAGAGACTTAAATCTTAAATCTTATATCTTTCAACAGATGAACTGATTGCCGACATTTTTACCAAACCTTTATTAAGAATTAAGTATTGTAAATTGAGAAATTTATTAGGTTTACAAGAATAACTAAAGTTGTGTTATTGCGAAGGGGTGTTAATTATTTTGTAAATTAACTTATTAATTATACTGGTTTCAAATCACTTTTTTTTTTATTTGTTAGGAAACTTTGCTTTGTAAATTAATAATTTTCAATTTTAATCAAAAAGAAAATTTTTATTTTGTCCTGTTCTATTCTATCATCCCAAGAAAATAAATGTTTGTTGATTTTTCTTTTTCGTTATTATTGATTACCGGCAAAACAACCAGATGCTAGGTATTGTAAGTTTCCGAATTATTAGATAAACCTGGTTTTTCTATTTTTCCGGTTTCTTAAAACAAGTTTTCGAGTTATTCGGGAAACCTGTATTTTTGTCGAATAATTCGGCGTCTTCGAATATTTTGCAAATAAACATTTTTATAATAACATGCTAGGGTTTCTCTCAGTTTTAAGTAAAAAGAAAACAATCTAGCTTTGCTTTTTTCACCCATTTCTACTTTTTTGGATTTCCATTTTTTTTTCTTTTAAATATGTGCATTACGGTTATAACTTTTTTTTTAATGTTTACCTATTATCACGTGATAGGTAAAAATCGCTTTTCGCGTCATTTAGTAACAAAATACTCCAGTATGAACTGATATGTCTAAAAATGTATATTTTAATGTTTTTATCAAAACTACTGAGCATCCTTTTTAAACATTCTCTTTACGTAATGTGTTCGTTGTTCTGAGAATTTTGATGCCCATATCGGTAAATAACGATATAATCTGCTCTTCTCCAAAGACACGAAAACCGTCAAATTTAAAAGCTTTTGAGTCCTTTAACATCGATACGATCGTTAGCGCCTAATTACTTTACAATTTTGGCCAAATATTGATGTTTAATTTCAGTTTAACAAAAAACTGATGGTTGTATTATTTTATCTCACGCTGTAGTTTGATAAATTTAAAAATTTGCCATAATCAAACTTATAGATTTTCCTAAGACTCCTTTTATTTAGAAAAGAACTAAAAAGTATATTAGACAGGATATCTGTTTAATTTTGTGTCAACATTTAAGTTTTTAGTAATTTTTAAAAATTTGTATAAAAAATATCAGCAATACCAAGTGTTTTAAATAAAACGAATTTCGAACCTATTTTTAATTAATTTTAAAAAACCGAAAACCGGGTTTTTAATAATGCGGTTTTTTTAAGTATTCGAAGGTTTCAAATAGGTCGAATATTTGACAACTCTAACCGCTATAGTTTACCCATCATAAAGCATTTTTGGCACAACGCCAACTAGTGCGAATTTAAAAAAAAAAAAACTGAAACACGTATTAAAATATGTCAATTTTACATTTAAAAAACAAAAATCTCAGCTTCTCCCTTCTTTTTACAGAACGAAAAAAGCATATTTCTGGACATATTACATTTTTCTGTGTTTGACCTCGCCCACCTTGGCCAAAGTGGACAATGTTGTTTTTACTTAGTGTGTAGCTGATGTGACAACATTTATATTAATTAAGTTTGCAGAATTTCTCTTGGAAGTGGAACACTAAAATTAGTTTTGCATTATCTACGATATTTTCCTCTGAACTTATTTATGTAGTCCACTAGCAGCAGTAGTAATTGCCGAACTGGTGTGGCTCTAGCGGTGGATCTCTAGGCTTCTGAAAAATATTTATATATCTTTTAAAGATATTTTAAGTTGGGACTTTTTTTTATATTTCCTAAAATTTTTGAACTTGTGTTTAGTTAAAAATTACGTTTTTTTCTGTTATTGCTTCTGTCAAAAATTTCACCGATTTGAATTTGAATGAAATATAATTGCAAACGACTGAAATATAATTCTAAACATACTAGTCTAAGGTGTACAGTTTCTTTTGACGCTCACAGAATATTGTTAGTCAATTCGCATAAAATTTAATCCATTTTAAAAAAAAAAATTTTTCTTTGATTCCCGAAAGAATAAACAATTTAGTTTCATGCGTTAATACTTACGTTTTAGTTTGCAAGAAAAAAAAAATTTTTTAATTATAATTTAATTTTTTTATGAAGGCGAATTTATTATTTTTTCTAATAAAAAAAGAAAAATGGAATAAATTTTTATTTTATTTTTTGTATGCACTTGATTTTTCTGTGTATATGTGCATTCCCAATGCTTGGTAAATCATTGGCACCAGCGTGGAAAGGAGTTATAATATGGACGTTGGGAAAGCACTTTAATTTTGTTTAGGTTTGAGTTGGGAAAGTACTTGATTTTTTTATACAGACGTTGGGAAGACACTTGATAAAGCAATGGTAAAGCAATGGCACCAGCGTGGAACGGTGTTATCATTTGGGCATTGGGAAAGCACTGATAGCAAGTACTCATACCACGCATTTTATTGCTTTGTAATTGCCGGCCCTTTTGTATTTTTCTACCTATGTATCTATTAGACACAATAACCAATATTATATTTTAATTTATTTTGTACAATTTGCATACTAGCTCTATTATTTAGCACGCTTGAATAAGGAATTTTATATTATTTTTAATGTTGATTTTAAAACTACATCAAATATTAATATCGGTAGTTTTCCCCCAAGGCGTATGTGCTAATTTTTACTTTAAATTTGTTGCATGCAAGTGTGCCTATTTCATCGCACACTACTGTAACTAAAATGTTGTACATTTAACAGTTTTATTTTTGCTGTTCTATCTTACTAATATTTAGCAAAAAAAATACCTGCTAATTTTAGCAGTTTTTTCTGCAACGACATTTTTAACAAATTTTTAATAGCTTCTTCTGTTATTTTTATATGTTTATTTCTATGAGCGTTGTCCTAATGTTCAAAATATAAAAAAAAAACATCGGATGACATGATGTCAAAAATGACAATTTTTAAATGATCTTTCTCGGAATAATTGATATATACTATCTAAAGGAGTTATAATTAATTAATAACCATAAAATAAACAAAAGAAGTGCATTTACCTGCTTACGGGGTACCAATTGGTCTTTCCATTCTCGAAGTTCAGCCTTTAAGCGTTCATCTATTTGGGTTAACTTAGCATGTTCATGCTCTACTAAAGCTTTTCGTTTTTCATTTTGAAGTTGTTCCAGTTCTCTGAAAAGTAATATTTAATAAAAATGTTATTATGAAATAAGAATAAATGAACGTTTTAGCTAGTGCTGGAAAATCCGGTTACTTTTCAATTCTCGATACTACTCGATATTTTTAATTTGATACTATCTCATATACTACTCAATGTAGAAACGGTAAAGAGGTATCAATATTTGTTGGACAACCAGTAATGACACTTACTCTCTGCATCACTTTAAAATTATCATATATATTCATATATTGACATATATGGTTGCATATATGAGCATATATAACTCATATTAACATATCTGACATATATGAGCATATATAAATCATATATCAACATATGTCACATATGTCACATATATGAGCATATATAAATCATATATGAACATATCTGACATATATGGTATCACATATAGGATAATACATTAAAAGTTAGGGGTTATATATGGAAATGTATATATAATAATATATTTCCTATATCGTTCCATATATGGCATATATATTCATATATGAGTACATATATGAATTGAATTTTCTTATTTCAATGTCAGTTGCCCATACATGGAGATACATATATGAAGACCCATAAATGGAGTCCCAGATTTTTTTTAAATTTTACAATTATTATTCCAAATTAAAATCCTATATAAACGAATTTTAGAACGCACTTTGATATGAACATAGACTTTACCTCAGCAGTCTTGATAACTTTGGATTCAAAAATTCTTGTCTTTAAATGTAATATTTTATATTGTTGTCAAAATTTATTAAAAATTGCATTCAAAAAGACATTTAAATCTAAAGTTTTTAAGATTTAATTAAGCTTCCCGGCTAAAAATGTTCATATAAGAAACCATATATTGGCGCATATACAGTTACGGACAAAAATAGGGTAAAGTTTTGATAACACAATATAACGTTAAAAAGACAACAAATTTGGTGCGAAAATTTGCAATATTATTTTTAGATTGCAGTACAACAAATCTTCATTTCATGAATCCTTGGTTCCAAAGTTGGTAAATCAAAGATACAGAATTTAGTCTGTCTATTAGGTACAATCACCATTACGATATTTCAAATGAAAAATGCAAGGATTATGGAATATTTCGTGCAATTTACATACTGACCTTTGTTTTTCGTGTTTCAACAAAGTTTTTATTGCTTTATAAAATAACGATTTCTTGATGTACTATAATCTAAAAATAATATACAAGACCCCTCGAGCCCGAATATTTATTTCAAAAAGTAAAAATAATATTGCAAATTTCCCCACGAAATTTGTTGTCTTTTTTTAACGATATACTGTGTTTAAAAAACTGACCCTATTTTTATGTCCGTAACTGTATTGGATTCATATGGTTCGGATTCGTAAATTGAGGGTATATGGACATAACTATATGGACACATATGGGTATTCATTAGCGCGTCCCGAATTTGGCTTTTTTTTCGAATTTGAAAATGCTTGACCCCCCCCCCCCCCCAAATGATGGGGATTTAGGACCCTTTTACGAGAAAAATAACAAAAAAAAATTTGGACGAAAAACCAGATGGCTACCGGATCCTAAAGATTGCAATCCTAGTGCATTTTGAAAAAAAAAAAATATTTTTGATTTTAAAAAAATTGACGACAAAAGTTGCTCAATACAGAGTACATTCCGGGAAAAATATTAAAAAAATTTCCGTAGAGCAATTTTGGTGCAGCGTTGCATCTTAAAGAAGGAAAGTGAGTATATGTTTTTTTTTTTTTTTCTTTCTTTCTTTCTTTCAAGCTAAATTAATCACAAAAGCTGCGCAAACTAGATGATATTAGTTAAAACTATTTCAAAAAATGTGATAGAGCTTTTCTGGTCCAGCGCACAGTGGAACGAGATGTACTTTTTTGTAAAATTTTCTTGCAGGCCGCAGTTTTTAAGCGATTTTAACATTTGTTTTTGCCGCTTGTACATTATTTAATTTCGCATTGACCCTTCAAGCCAGATTTGCTAATTTAAAAAGAGTATATTTCTTGGTTTTTTTTTCCGGTAAAACTTTTAAAAGGTATCGCATAAAAATGATTTTTTACTTAATTTAGAATTGATTTGCATTTCGAACGTCATTTTTGCAAATAGAAAGTTTTGTTTACTTTTTGTATTTTAAATTTCCAGCTTTAGTAATAATAGTAAAAAACAGAAGATAATAACATAGTAATCGAACATACGTAATGTTTTGATTTGTGTCAAATTGACACTCAATAATTTGAAATATTTTTAATCAGTTTAAAAAAATTTTGTTCTCATACGTGAAAATTATTAAAAAAGGAAAAACAAATCGGAATAATTTTAAATATGAGTTGTGGTCCTCGTCGAAGCGACACCATTTGTCCAATCTTTGGATCATATTCAAAAAAGCAATTTGAAAAATTACCAACCATAAAGGATGTAGTTATTTTAATGCAAAATCATTATGAGGAGTTAAAAAAAATAACGAGTAAAAAAACTAACATTTCGAAAGTATTTTCTAAAATATACAAAGAAGTGGAACATATATGGTTAAACACAGCAATTCCTATTCTAACAAAAGAGAGAAAAATGAATTTGTTAAAAAAGATAAGTAAAAAATATAATTTTTATAGAAAATACCCAACATCAAAAAAAGGGGACAAATTTAGAACAAATTTGGCCAAGTATATTGTTCTCTGTGAAAGCAGTCTTTTTGATATTGCGGCTTGTAAGTGCACCACTTTTGAAAAATGTAATTGTTCACATGAGAAAATGGTACCTCTTGATCAACGGAATTTCTTAACAGATCAAAGAAACGATCGTGTATTAACTGTTAAGAAAGAAAAACGTTTACAGTTAAAAAAAAACGCTTAGAGCAACGAATTACAAGTCGACAAGCTCCAAAACTTACAACGTCCGCAACGCCTGAGATACAAATCCTACCAATGTCACCACTGCCAAAACTGGAAACAGAGCAAAATAGACTTGCCCTTCCAAATGTTGCTAAAACATGCGACAGGTATGGATTATCTATGCGATCAGCAGCCGCAATAACTTCTGCAGTTCTAATGGACGTGGGAATAATCAGTGACACCGATAATAGTCTTGTCATTGATAAAAATAAAATCCATAGAGCATTGGCAGCCTCTAGAAAAGAGAGTACTCTTACGCAAAATAAAGTTAAAATTCAAGGATTATACTTTGATGGTCGTAAAGATATCACTTTACAAAACGAAAAACATAATGGCCGTTATTATAGAAAAACCGTTCAAGAGGAACATGTTTCAGTAGTCGCCGAACCAAATTCGTTGTTGCATCTCTTTATTAAACTATATGATGCAACAACTGGTCCTCATGGATACTCCGGGCCAATTGGAGCAGCTCTACTTGACTGTGAAAAAATCAATCGTCGTTAGAGTTCGGAGCTCAACATGTTTTTAAAACGATCAGTTTCTCACGTTTTTTACCACCACATTTAAAATCATGCGTTGATTCTGTTATCCAAAGAAATTCGTTTTTTGCACATCCGGAGAACCTTTTGGTAGCAATCGAATAATCCAAGCTAGGAATAATGGTGGATCCTCATCCGTAAGAACATTTAACTTGCCCGTTTTAAACTTTTTTGCACAAGATTATACGGAGATGATCGATTGGAAAAATTGCGACATTACTCCCCCTCCATTTTTTTCAAAAATATCTGATAAGGATCTAAAAGTAATGGTTAAAAATAACTGCTTAGAATTACCCAATTTACCATGCCACACAGAAAGCGTAGAAAGGTGAGTCAAGTTAGTCACGCAGGCTTCTCTTAGCGTAGTAGGTCCAGAATCAAGAGATGGATTAATTCGTAATAGAATTCAATCTAGAAAGGAAATGCCTGCTTTTGAGTTTAAAAAACATTTTTTTTCAATTAGTAATCGTTAATTAGTTTTGTTTTTATATTAAAATAATATATTGTTGCTTTTTTAATAATGAATTATCTGTTATTTTTTTTTCTTTGTAAAAATATTTAATAAAATTTTGAAACCAGTATAAAAATAACAAATATTTTTATTATGTTTGTACTTTTTTGCAAATTCACTATATATATCTGAATAATATTAATATCTACATTAGCTAATATAAAAAAAAAAAAATATCAAAATGGTTTTAATTAAAAAAAATACAACACTGGACTAAAACAGCTCAATGCAAAATTTAATTAATTAAAGTTTTTTTTAGATTAGCTTAAAAAAATTATTTTGCTAAAATTACTTTCGTAATTCAAAACAATCCAGCTATTCTTAATTTAAGCCA
The DNA here is from genome assembly GCA_021234595.1 of Delia radicum. NCBI lineage: Eukaryota > Metazoa > Arthropoda > Insecta > Diptera > Anthomyiidae > Delia > Delia radicum. Next base: position 59,095,052 of record CM037855.1, on the reverse strand, counting down.
ATACTTTTTTCTATTCGTAAGTTTTTAAACGTTTTAGAGAAAATGCTAAAAATAAAAAACGCATTCTCTGAGTTTTCAAATAAAATTTAAAAAAAATTTAAACTTTTCTTAAAACATCGGGCAAGATGGTTACCAGCAGCAAAAATTAAAGATAAATAAATTAAAAATTACGGACTGCATGTAAATTTTTCGAAAAAATTCCATCTCGTCCCACTGTGCGCTGGACCAGAAAAGCTCTATCACATTTTTTAAATAGTTTTAACGAAAGCGCTCTGTTTTTCGTAGCTTTTGAGACTAATTAAGCTGAAAAAGAAAAAAAAAAACAAATACTCACATTTCAATCTTAAAGATGCAACGCTGCACCAAAATTGCTCTACGGAAATTTTATTAATATTTTTCCCGGAATGTACGCAACTTTTGGCGTCAATTTTTTGAAAATCAAAAACAATTATTTTTTTTCAAAATGCACTAGGATTGCAATCTTTAGGATCCGGTAGCCATCTGGTTTTTTGTTCAAAATTTTTTTTGCTATTTTTCCCGTAAAAGGCTCCTAAATCCCCATCATTTGGGGGGGGCAAGCTAAAAAATTATAAATATATGATCATATATGAATATTCATATACCCATATATGAGCATATATGTCCATATACCCTCAATTTACGAATCCGAACATGTATGGATTCATATATGCGCCAATAAATGGTTTCATATACATATGAACATTTGAAAACAAAATATAATGAGTTTCCCATAAAGACTTATTTTAATCATTATTTTAAATATAAAGTAATGATCTTGAAAATGTTTTATAAATTATTTTTCTTAACACTCATTATTTTTCAACTCTGGTAATTAAATTATTTGTTTTATATCATTATAAGGACAATAAGAATAAAATTCTTTTATAATAATAATTAAGTTAATACTAAAAATAAAGTTAATTATAACACCAGAGTTTATATAAAATAATATGAATATATATTTTTTATTATATATACGAGGGCGGATCAATAAGTCCGTGACTTTTTGAATGAAACACAGTTTTTTTTGCAAAAAAAAATTTATTTTTCAACATAATCTCCTTTTAGCTTAATACACTTACAATTTTGTATCCCTTCCAAAAAATAGGATTTTTCGAGGTCCATAAAATAGGCATTTGTTTGATCAATAATTTCATCGTTGGAAATAAATCTCTTTCCACCGATCAATTTCTTTAGGTTTGGAAATAGTCACTGGGGGCTTAATCCGGAGAATATGGCAGATGAGGTACCAATTCGTAGCCCAATTCATGAAATTTTGCCATTGAGACTGCACACGTGTGCACCCGTGCATTATCTTGATGAAAAAGAACTTTCTTCTTGGCCATATGGGGTCGTTTTTTTTAAATCCTCGTTAAATCGGTCCAATAAGTTGGCATAATATTCGCCATTTATTGTTTTCCCTTTTGAAGGTAATTGATGTGGATTATCCCGCGTGCATCCCAAAAAAACTGTTGCCATCACCTTATTGGCCGACAAACTAAACTTGGCCTTCTTCGGAGTCGGTTCACCCGGAGAAACCCATTGTTTAGACTGCTGCTTAGTCGCCGGAGTGTTGTAATGGATCCATGTTTCATCCACAGTTACAAAACGCCACAAAAACTCATTCTAATTGCGGTTAAACAACTCCAAACAATCCTTTGAAGTTGTTACACGATTACGTTTATGGTCAATTGAGAGCAACACGGCACCCATCTTGCAGACAGCTTTCTTAAACCCAACTGATCATTTAAAATCGAAACCACACTGCCATATGTAATGCCTTCGATCGGCCAACACCATATCGTGGATTTTTTCGACATTTTCGGGTGTATTGACTTCAATTGGCCGTCCAGAACGTTGTGCGACCACAGCGAAATCAGTAAACCACTTTTTTACCATTGAAATCGATGGAGCAGAGTCCCCATTGACGTTTTTTTTTTTTGCAAAAAATAATGTTTAATGAGCACTCGAAAATCACTTTTTTCCATTTTTAAAAAAACCACGAGGTTGTATGTTTTGAACAAATGTTAAACGAAAAGTAAATGACGGAACTTGCTCAAAATTTGACAGTAGTCTATTAACAGGTGGTACTTGATGGGAGCAGTGTTGCATTTCATATAACTACGTGGGAAGTTTGAAAAGTCACGGACTTATTGATCCGCCCTCGTATGTAAATAAATAGATAAATTTCATATGCAAATAAGGAGTGAGATCGAATAATTCCCGACACATAGTAGCACTTATAATTTTTTTTTATGTTTAAAAATTAACTTTTTTTTATGTTTAAAAATGAACTTTTTTTATGTTTAAAAATGAACTTTCTTTTAATAAAGTTATCTTTTAAAAAGTCCTCAGATTATGTGTACAAAATATTATCGAAATTGGGTCATTACTTTGCTTATTCGTTCGAGGCACGTTTTTTTTTTAATTTATATGTCATTCTTTGAATGACATCTTTAGGAAGTCTAAAATTATGGGCAACAAACTAGAGTTTTAAATGTTACGTTGACAAGAGTAGAGTATTTGTTGTTCATAATTTTAGACTCCCTGAAGGTGGCATTCACAGAATGACGACATATTGGAGATATATAAAATTGAAAAGGATATTTTATAAATAAAAAAGTGGCCTCGAGCTCAAATAGTGAATAAAGTCATATATTCCAAAGGTCGAAAAATATTTCATAATTTATAAACTCACATTAATTTTAATATATTTGTCAGAAACATTGTTCGCAGGTCGCCATGGGTTAAGTAACTATTGTTGGACCTAGTATTTCAACAATCCATACAATAATTAATGAAAATTTAAAGTAAATATCCAATTAAATAATAGTCGACCTCGAGCTTGACTAATTATTTAATTGGATTTTAAAACAAAAGGTCGAAAAAACATAAACACTATTGAGTTAAAGTAAATATTTCTTCAATAAGCATGTGTATAAAATTGAAGAGCACAACTTTTTACTTTGTAAATTTTCTGTTTTTCCGAGATATTTGTAGGTAAATTTACAAGTTATCCTTTAATCAAGTTATCCTTGCTCAAATGAAAAGTCTTTTCGCCTACTTTTTTAGTGCAAAAATAAAAAATTTTGAAAAAAAAATTCTAGAATGAAGAAAAAAGCGAAATTTTTTTAAAATCAAATCGCAATATCTCAAAAACCTTTAGTCCGATTCAAAAATTTTAAAATATTCGTGTTCATCCTGCCAAAATTTATGACAGCAATTTAAGAAAAATTTTCAAAAATCAAAAACTTTGGTCGTAGAGTAACACAGGTTAAAGCTTTGCACCACATAACTTTTACACCTAGTACTACAATAATCGCAACAGTAATTGATAAAAATCGAAAGTTTAAAAAATGTTGTACACATCGTTTCACACACATACATACTTTTTATTTCAAATTCTGATGAAAACAACAACAACACTGTTAGTCGCATTTTTCATTCACTGTTTAGGTGCAATTTTCATAAATATTTCCGACTTTTGTCGGCGATTAAAGAACTATTGTTACATAGTCGTTTTTTTTTTTTTTTTGTCATGCAATTTTAAGTATATGTGAAACTAATACTATGTTTCCACTGACGTGTTTTGAACAATGTTCTTTGATGAAAAAAAAATGTATGGAAAAAATGGAACAAACCATGTTTTGTTTCAAAACACGTCTAAAACAAATTCAGTGGAAAAGTATTGTAGTACAAGGCAATTTTAAGTTTTGATGCTTGTTAAATAGGTGACAAATCAAATATTTTTAGTCTTGATACATAAAAAATGCTTTATGTACAAACAGCAATTTAAAACTGCTCATAGAAGTTTTTTAATGCCTGGTAAAAAAATGTAGAACTATTTTTTAGAAACTATTTATTTATTGAAGTGTCTGGCATGGATATATCAAATTTTTATATACCCGAGTAATGTTACCATATTTAATCAGATCTGCCAAAAGGAATTTAAATTGTATTCAATTTTATATATATTTTTATTCGAAATCAATTATATTACGTTTTAAATTGTAAAATGTTTAAAAATATCGTAGCGGAAACTATTAAAAAAAACTTGTGTAAAGTGTTGCGATATTTTTTTTTGTTTATTGTTAGAAAAACAATTTTCATATAAAGTCAACTTTATTTATTTAACAAGCGGAAATATCTATTTTCCTAATATCTGTCGCATATTCTTACTTCTAATAAACATTTAATAATAACTTAATGAAATCAAATAAGAAATTCATGTTTTAATGAAAATAATTGAAAGTCCCAACGTTTCGGCATACACCCTCTGCTTAGAAGAACTATGTATTTCTGGGCAGTCCCACAAACAAAATTTCATATAATTTTGCATTTTTAAAACGAACTTTCCAAAACCTTGCAATTTCTATTACTATTTTAAACCGAAAACACATACATTATTTATGAAATGTATCGCAAACAAATTTTGAAGAGATCAAATGAAAGAATTTTACAATTTTTGAAATCGTTTTAAATTTTAATGACTTTGTAGAACACTGTAAACAATGATACAGCTATTTTACCTCAGTTAATATGAACCAAATAGTGTCAGCTGAATTTTTCTTAAAAAACATTTATTCGATACGATTTGAAACTTTTTTTAAATTACCATTCATTCTGCTTTATTAATTGCAAATTTATTTAAAATAAAATAGTTTAAAAATTACAATTTATTTAAAAATAAATAGTTTTAAAATTACAATTTATTTCGAACTTTTCTCAATTTTAAAATGCCACCTTCAGTTAAAAATTCAATAATGCAAAATTATTTAAAATTTTAAATTTACATCCCGAGTAAAAAAAAAATTATATAATTTTAAATACACAAATATTAATTTATATAGCCAGAGTTCGATCGCGACTGTGATGTGTGTATGACGTGTTACGGAGATCAGAGCATTTTCTTGGTGTTATACTAAAAAAACAATTATGCATATAATTGACATTCTTTTGTTGTCGACTAAACAAAACAAAATCTAAAAATTACAAAAAACTTGAAATGAGTGAGCAAATGCTCCAAACTCAAATAATAAATCCAAATAATAATAAAAATAAAAACAATTACAACAATATTAATGTTGGTAATGACAGAAAACGTAAAATCAAAAATATGGATAACAATGCTACAGCAAAACATTTTAAAAGCAATTATTATTCAGTGTTAGACTGTGAAAACGATGGTGAATGTGATAAAGATATGCTAGCAAAATTTGAAAGACATGTAAAAGATAAAGAAAATAAAGAGCAACCTGTAAGTTATCATTCAGCTAATGCAGCTATTAGCAACAAAGCATCAAAAGTAATTACTGATAACACAGTAGTTAATTTGGAAAAATGTTCAAACAAAAAACGTTATCGATATTGGTACAAAAGAGTTAATTCAATTCATTAAAAATAGTTAATTCAATTCATTAAAAATAGTTAATTCAATTCATTAAAAATAAAAGAATTCAGAAACAAAAATCGTCCTTTATGAGCACACTTCAAGAAGGAAAAAACTAAAACAAAATTCTTTACCTTTACATCTAAAGATATGAAAATCAAAACATATTTACTTAAAGGTCTCGATGCAAACGTACACGCAGATGAAATATTATTTGAGTAATTAAAATTTGTAAGCGAAAACTTAAAATTCATAAAAGTTAGTCCTTTTTCAAAATAAAAGAATTCAGAAACAAAAAATCGTCCTTTATGAGCACACTTCAAGAAGGAAAAAACTAAAACAAAATTCTTTACCTTTACATCTAAAGATATGAAAATCAAAACATATTTACTTAAAGGTCTCGATACAAACGTACACGCAGATGAAATATTATTTGAGTAATTAAAATTTGTAAGCGAAAACTTAAAATTCATAAAAGTTAGTCCTTTTTCAACGAAGTTATCTGTTGCAAAGAAAACTAATTTACCAATGTTTCTGGTGCAAGTTTCTCCGGAAAGCAGCATCGATGCGCTGAATAATAGTAAAACCCTTTTATACCGTTGTTTTAAATGGGAATAAGTAAGACGTGCCAATTGTGTAGCACGATCCACGAAAGAGGAAAGTGTAATATTGAAAAAGTCCCAGCTGAAGAGAAAAATAAGTTGTTCTGTGTTCTGTGCAACAAGTATGTACATCCTGCTCCTTATAAGCGTTGTGAAAAGTACAAACAACTCAAACAAAAAATTAATATTAAGAGAATAAACTTATCAGAAAACAAATCTTATAATACGAATTTATTTACTAATCCAGAATGCTCCTTTGCAAATGTAGTTAGGGGCAATAATATATCAAATAGATACAAATAAATCAGATAATGTAATTACGAACTCATTCTTGCAAGAAATTAAAAACTGTATGATAAATGTAAATAACCAATTGATAAACTAATAAGCAGAAGGTTCGACCTTCACAAATTTATTAGTGAACATAATCCTGATATCGTGCTCCTAGGCGAGACTAAACTTAACCCTAAACATAAAATCCAATTCGAAAACTTTAATTTAATACGAAAGGATATAAAAGGTGCAACCCAAGCCGGTGGCACAGCAATCTTAATCATAAATAACTTTAAATACAGTTCTTACACAAACAGTGTAATAAAATCATTTAATACTTTGGAAACATGTATAATTAAAATTCCTTTAGCTACAAATAAAATATTGTTCATTATTTCAGCAAATTATCCATCTGGCAAATGATAATGATCACTTAAAAAGCGAAATTAACAAGCTTTTTGGATCTATGGACTTAGAAAATGACAACAATTATAACTGTAAACATATAGAGTGGGGTAACCCAGCTAACAATCAAAAAGGAAGTCTATTGAAAGAATGGTTAACAGACAATGAAATACGTTACAGATGTAAGTTTTATGCTTCAAGTGTTCCATCATACCCTCGTATGGGATCGTTTTTAGATGTTTGTATAGCGGACTGTAGATTACACATTGTTACCGAAAATAACACCTTAAATAGTCTTAAAACTTTAGACTACGACAGCGACCATAATCACATTCTTGAAAGATAATGCTGCATCTAAATACAATTATAAAATGAATAAAATGGAAAAAAATTTACACGAAAAATTATTCAAGACATGTGAAGACATTCGAGTTCATAAATGACCATATACCTCATAGGTGTCCATACATGTAAATAATTTGTGTTTTTTAAGCCCGATAGAACTTTACCTGAATCAAAAATTGTTTTTTATTCGAAAGATCAATACATGGCATTAACATTTGAAAATGATTTCGGTAACGATCCCCGTAACGCGAGCTCCGGCTTCAGTTTTGAATAAATAAGGTACGATGATGTTATCAGCGAGTAAACCGCACCATACGGTGCATTTTTCTGGATGTAATCTTGTGGATTGGTCTCACTCCATATTCGGCAATTTTGTTTATTAACAAACCCGTTAAGCCAAAAATGAGGCTCATCGCTGCACAAAAAAAAAAATTAACACAATTTGATATATACTTTGTATATATTCGGTCCGCCAAATAACTTTTTTTTTGAACTCCTGAACCAATTGGACTTTGTATGGCGTCATACCAAGGTCTTTATGCAAAATTCGTCTCAATGATGTCTCCGAAATGTTCAATTGTTGAGAACGACGGTGAATTGATGTTGATGGCGCTTCACGCACACTTTCTGCCACAGCAGCAATATTCTCGGGTGTACGCACTGCTTTTGGCTTTTCACGCTTTGGTTTATCGATGAGGATGCCAGTTTCTTTCACTTTTTTCACAAGATAACGAACATACGGACCATATTCGTTCAGCGGAAGGATAAAACTAATTATCTGTCAAATCAGACATGAGCTAAGTGTTACCATTCACGAAATAAGCACTAGTTGAAAAAAAACGTTAGATGGCGGACCCT
>CM037855.1:59062059-59087059 GCA_021234595.1 Delia radicum | reverse complement strand
ACAATATATCCGTGAAACTAGAGACCAAATTTATTTAAACTGTGTTTTCGTCATCACGTCTGAATTCCTTTAGTCTCAATTTAAAAAAAAAATATTTTAATACTTGTGCTTATTTAAAGATGACAATAAAAAATTATTAATCATAATCAAAAAATTTCGCAAATGCGGTTTAAAAATGTAATCCTCTAATATCCTTAATGATTCTAAATTCTGCGCGATGACGCAAGGGAGCTTACTCTGTGCTCAAAAGTGAGCCAAATCGGTTAAACGGTTAAAAACTCAAGTACATCAAGGTACATCTAAATCTTCCAAATTTTATTCAATATTTTGTCATATGTTTTTTACCAGGCACCTAGGTAAATAATATTTTTTATTCACCTCAAAAACTTATTTCACCTTATAAAATTTTTCTCCATATGAATGGTTTTTCACCCCAAATTTGAATTTTCATCACAAAAAATGGATTTCTATGAATATAAAATTTTGCTAATTATTTTCTATTTTACAAACCCAAAAATTTAAATTCAGCGAAAATAATATAATGTACAATATTTATAATAATCCAAAACAAAAATTCGGTAAAATTCGAATCACGCACACTCACACACAAATTTGACTCGTAAGATCTTTTTTTGTACTCACTCAAGTGCCTGAATAATTCTGGCCATCTCAATTACAGTATTTTATTTTGGATGAATTTTGTTAAAAATCAGCAAGTATATTAAAGGAATAATTTTTTGAAAGGACATTTTTGGTCCTGAAAATTTTAATTTTTTTTTTCTTAAAAGCAGATGGGTTTGGCTTTAATTTTATGTAAATGTTTATGTCATATAATGAGTTAAAGTAGCAAAAAATTTTTTTTTATTAATTTAACCTTTAAAGTCGTTTTCAAAGCAATAGTTTTAATATTTACAAGTGGTATCTAGTTTCTCGTATATACTGATTTTTTTTATGTTTGAAAACTAGTGTTGCACGGTGTAATTGGTTTTCGTTAAAAAGTGTAATTATGCAAAATAAAAGAACAATTATTCAGCTAATAGGGTATTCACTGTAGTTTAAGCAAAGGTTTGATTTTTTCAAAATAAATCTTTTCCATGACAAATGACAAAAAACAACATTGAGATAAAAAAAAAAGTTTTTACTGTTATATATTTCTATACTTGTTAGAAATAATGTAAATCTGGCAACTACTTCAAAAGTGACGTTTGACATCTATTGACATTTGACATGTAATGGCAGTCATTCGGTCACTTCCTTTTTAGATATCAAAGCGATAACTTCATTTTCATGTAACTAAATTTAATTAACAAATACTTTTTAATATTGTTTTGAAATTATAACACTCGCGACGAGGATGGACGAGCAAGCGTTGAAAACGTTTTGAAATCATTTCAAGAAGCTAATCAACAATTGTTGTTACAACAAACGTTGGAAAACAATTTAGCTTCGCTACAACGTGTGTTAAGTAAAGAAAATACTTCACACACAAACCAAAAAAACCAGTACCAGTATTTCGGAATTTCGACAAAGGTATTGAGAAGTGGCCAACGTACATCAAGCAGATGGAGCAACATTTCGTGGCAAATAGTGTCACAAAAGGTGAAGTCAAACGTGCTTGTTTTTTTATCGTGGGTTGGCACTGACACGTGTGAGTTGTTACAACAAATTTGTGATGGAAATGTGAATGAAAAGTCATTTTATGACCTTGTGTCTTTGTTTAATGAACACCACATTCAAAAAGTACATGTGCTTGCGGCAAGATACCAATTTTTTTAAATAAAAACTAAACTCAACCAATCATATGCAGATTGGGTGGCTGAGTTAAGAGGCGTTGCAAAAGATTGCTTGTTTCAATGTTATAAGTACAATTGCCATGAATCGTTGTTGGAAACAAACATACGAGATATGATAATCATGCACACACTGCATGACAAAGTACGAAGCGCAGCATTGCAATAAACTAATCCCTCGCTTGGAGAGGTTTTGCAAATTTCATCAGTTTACGAAACAACAGTCAAAACGTATTTAGAATTGAAGGGTGAGGAATCTAATGCTGAAGTTTACGCAATGCATCAGTCAAGGAGTAAGTTTCAATATAATCAGAAGCGCAGTAAGTCTGAAAATAAACATGATAATGATCAATATCCTAAATCATGCCTGGCTGTGGGTATAAACACTAGCGTACAAGTTGCTATCATTATAAAAAAAGTCAAAGTGCCGTATATGTGCGAAGTTAGGTCATATTGCTGCCGTGTGTCAACAAAAGTCACAAACAAATCCAAGAAAATTTAAAGATCATGTAAACGTGGTAAGTGAAGACGTGAAAACGCCATCGTTTGAAACAATTAATTCTGTCGAATTAATAAGCAAAGTATGTGAAAGGAAGTCGTTAATGTATACAAAAAATCAAAAGAAGATTTTAATGGACCTTAAAATTAACAATCAAATGTGTACTTTTCAAATAGACACAGGCGCAACGTCTTCGCTCATTAGGCTTGCCACATATATTAAATTGGGACAGCCTAAATGTCAAAATCTTGAAAAGATTTTACAAGTGTATGGTGGTGGTATTGGATATAAAATTCCGTCTAGAGGTAGATGTATTGTGGAAAAATAAGAGCACGAAACTCTCATTGTTGGTAGTAAACGACAGGGAGGCAACAAACATTCTTGGGTTTGATTGGTGTAAAGCGTTAGAGCTTAAAATTTTATTTTCTTCAACTGGAATTTTAAAAAATGAATGTAATTTATCTTTTATAGGTCAGGCATGTCGCGAGAGTTTGATCGCATCGTTAAAGCAGCTGTCTGGACAATTTTCTAATATTTTTTCAACAGAGTTGGGCCTATGTAAATCGTTGAAAGCTGACATAAAATTAAAAGATAATGCTACACGTAAATATCATAATCCGTATAATTTACTCTTTTCCCAGTATGAAGCAGTACGTTCAGAGCTAAAAAGGCTGGAAATTATGGGTGTTTTGAAATCTATTTCAAGAAGCGAGTGTTCGGCACCTATTGTAGTGGTAACCAAACCAAATGGTAAATTAAGAATATGCGCTGATTTCAGGGTAACTATAAATCCACAACTCGAAGTTGATAGGTATCCAATACCCCGAATTGAACTATTTCATATGTTACAAGGGGGTAATTTTTTTTACAAAAATTGATTTGAGTGAAGCGTACTTGCAAGTAGAGCTATCTGATAAGGCAAAAAAAATTTATGGTAATAAATACGCCATTCGGGTTGTATCAATTTCAACGTTTGCCTTTTGGAGTGTCTAGTGCACCAGGGCTGTTTCAAAGGCTGATGGAGGAAGTGATATCTGGGGGCCTCACACTGGTGTATTTAGATGATATAATAATCACAGGATCAACTAATGAAGAATATTAACAAAATGTTAAAGAAATGTTTAAAAGACTAAAAGCTCACGGCCTTAAATGTAAAGAGAGTAAGTGTGAATGGGCTCAAAAGAATATCGAATACGTAGGTCATATAATTGACAGCAGCGGTATAATGCCTTCAGAAAAAAGAGTGGACGCGATCAAACTCATGCCTCGATCCTCAAAATATTCAAGAGCTTGAATCATTCATCGGAAAAATAAACTACTACAATAAGTTTATTAAACAATTTCAACGCTGGCAGCACCCTTAAACGAATTGAGGAAAAAAGATATAAAATTCAAATGGGCAGACAAGCAACAAAGGACTTTTGATCGTCTAAAAGAGGCGATTGTAGAATCAACAAAACTGGTACAATTTGATGATAAACTTCCAATTGTGCTAGCAGTAGACGCATCGAATAAAGGACTAGGAGATATAATATCACACAAATTTCCGGATGGCACAGAAAAGCCAATAGCCCATGCATCAAAAACTTTAAACAGTTCACAACAACTGTACTCTCAAGTAGAAAAAGAGGCGTTGGCAGTAATTTTTGGTGTCAAAAAATATCATCAGTATCTGTATGGTAGGCGTTTCGAGTAGATAACAGATCATAAAGCGTTGACAACACTTTTCATCCGGCGAAGAGGTTACCCGTAATTACCTTACATCGGTTGCAGCGCTGGGCTATATAACTATTAGCATACGAATATACAATAAGTTTTAAAAAAATCAGCTAATAATGCGAATGCAGATGCTCTATCGAGGCTGCCAGTAGGGGAAGATGATAAATTTGATGAACATGAAAACACCATAGTTGAAAACGTAAACTCCATATGTTAGGTGACGATCGAATCTTTTCCAGTAAATGCTGAAGTCCTCAGAAAATACACAAAAGAAGACGAAACGCTTAAGCTCGTTTGTAATTACGTACAATGTGGTTGGCCGGAAAAACTTCCAAAATCTCAAGGTAATATCGAGCCATTTTATAATAGAAAATTTTCTTTATCATTGCAGAGTGGAATCCTACTACTGCAAACCGAGCATTTAAGGGTAATAGTACCAAAAAAATTACAAACGCAAATTTTAAACATGCTACACGATGGTCATTGGGGCAAAAACCGTATGAAGGCGATGGCCAGACGTTACATATGGTTTCCTACTATTGACAAAGCAATAGAGGAAAAACACAGCACGTGTAAAATCTGTCTTAAATCTTCCAATTATCCGAAACGTGAATTTTTAACATGGCCAAAACCAAGTCATCCGTTGGACATAATTCATTTGGATTTTGCAGGTCCATTCTATAACCGGATGTGGTTAATTGTAGTGGATGCGTACTCCAGATTCCCATATACAATTGAATTATCTGCTGCTACAACAATGTCTACAATTGCGTGTCTTCAGCGTATTATTTCTGTTGAAGGTCTACCGAATACCATTGTGACAGACAATGGAACGCAATTCACGTCTCACGAATTTAAAGAATTTTGTACTAAAAATGATATTCAGCACCTTACGACTGCACCGTTTCATCCAGCGTCAAATGAAGAACCGAAAGATTTGTAAGAACGTTTAAAGAAGCGTTTACAAAAATTCTTAAGGAAGAGAAAAGTGAGGCGAAGGCGTTGTACAAATACTTAACTACATATAGAAGCACACAAAATCCTGAGTCAGGAAAATCTCCAGCTGAGTTAATTCATGGTCGTCAGCCAAAAGTAATCCTAGAGGCGCTGTTTCCAAAAACAAAACCGACTAGTTCGTATACAACAACAGTAGCAGTTAACGACTCAGTATTAGCTCGTAATTTTTCAAGAGGATCAAGATGGCTAAAGGGCACTGTTAAAAAAATTATTGGTGCAAATATGTTTATTATTACCACAAAAAAGGTGATGTAAAAAGACATAAAAATCAAATTCGCCTTTACCAAGAAAATCGGTGTTCACCTGAGCATCAGTTTTATGAAGTGGAAGATCATGTTGAAGTAGAAGTTGAGCCAAACGTTGAGAAACCGGGGGAAAGCCAAACATCAACACAACCGGACCCTGGGGTGGATATTCTACCCTTAGTGGAGACTCCAATTTCCGTTTTATTAAAAAAATCGTCCATAATTAAGATATGAATATCGTCCGTTCATTGAGAAATCAAAAATATAATCAAGGAATTTTTAATTTTTATAATATTTTACTCAATGGATACATTTAGAGATTTTCATATTTATTTCCCGAAATTGCAAAAACTAGCAAATTTTTATAGTAAAATACAACTTTACTTGCCACTGTAATTTTCGTAAAGCGGCATATTTAATTGTATCTTACAATATGTTTATTATCCCTAGTAAAATAATATATAATCTTATATATTGTAATCCAGTTTTGTAAAATTTAGTATAGTTAAGTCTGACATCATGTATATTAAGATACAATTTTACATGTCACTGTCATTTTTGGTAAAACGGCATATTAATTTGTATCTTACAATATGTTGTACCATACGTTAATAGACGGGTAATATATAATTTTATTGGCAGAATTAGATTAATAAATCCATAACATCATAGTCAAAATTTTATTATCAAATCTAAGATTTTCTTTAAAAATATCTATAGAAATTATCTTAAATGAACATACCAATTTAAAATCTCAAACTCCAAAAAATTAAGTTTGACATATGCATTTTTGATTGTTAAGCATATGAAATTTAAATTCAACTGTACGTTAAATTTAAATTGAGCTCTTTATAGTCGGACCATATTATAAAGCCTCCTGTATTAAATTTTACAAATTTATTTTTACTGGATTGCATCATATCAAATTATATCAAACTCAAATTTAAATTCAAATGAACGTTAAATTTAAATTTGGCTCTTTATAGTCGGACCATAATATAAACCCCCCTGTATTAAATTTTATAAATTTTTTTTTACTGGATTGCATCATATCAAATTACATCAAACTCAATGTAATATAATCCATTTATATACAATACGATCCACCAATTTGCGGATCAAATTGTATTGCTTGATTGTATCTACTCAGTACTCTTAAATAAAAAAGTTACTAAAGTCAGCAAAAAATTTTGCTGAGCCAGCAAAATTTTAGTCAGGAGGGTGCTTGCAAAAAAATTGCTAATGTCAGCAAAATCTTTTGCTGAAAATCAGCGAGCTGATTTTTACTTTAGTTAATTTATTTTGCTGAAAATCATAAAACATATTTTTGTGATTTTTTTTAAAATAATTTACAATACGTTAAATATAAAAATTTTCATACTCCCACATTGACGACATGAATTAATTTAAATTTATAGAAATAATTATATATAACATAAACAAAATTATCTTTCAACTACTTACATCAATGGTTGTCTCAATAATGCTATCTTTTAATGGAACGCTAATGTCGCAGAGAATTATAGAAACGAAATAATAACAAAATGTAACATATACAACCCGTTTTTGCAAAGGAAAAAAGGAAACGTAAAGATTTACCTAAGATGTACAAGGTGGCGCAAAAATAACCTTCCGATGTTTTTTGGCTGTAATTAAAAAAAAAAAATTAAAAACTTTGATTCTTCTTGTGGATTATTTTTATTTGGTATTTTAATTTTTTTTACATCAAGTCGAGAATATGATGTCATGTAAATGGCCGCCGCCACAGTTGATTGTCATTTGAGCCCTTTTTATGGCATTTCCCATCACTTTGGCCAAAACTTCCGGCGATAGGTCCTCACATTCTTGACGGATATTGTCTTTAAGAGCTGCAAGAGTCTGAGGCTTGTTGACATAAACCCGCGACTTCAAAAAGCCCCACAAAAAGAAGTCTGGAGCATATCGGTTGTGGCACGTGCAGTGTGTGCCGTTGCACCGTCCTGTTGGAACCACATGTTTTCCAATCCCAATTCATCAAGTTGCGGCAAAAAGAACTCGTTGATCATTGCTCTATAGCGCTCACCATTCACAGTAACCGTTTGGCCCGCGACGTCTTCGAAGAAAAAAGGTCCGATGACTCCTCCAGCGAAAACAGCACACCATACAGTGACTTTGAGCGGGTGTAATGGCTCTTCGTGGGTTACACGCGGATGTTCAGTGCCCCAGAAGCGTAAATTTTGCTTATTTACGTTCCCGCTAAGATGGAAATGGGCCTCATCACTCATGATTATTTTTGATGAAAAATCATCTTCCTCTTGGTGGTGATTAAGGATGGCTTGAGCGTATGTTACACGCGATTGGCGGTCAGCAGCTAACAGCTGATGCACCGTCTGGACTTTGTACGGAAACATCTTCAAATCTTGTACCAAAATTCGCTGTAAAGACCGTCGACTGATACCCATTTGCGTGGCACGTCGTCTGGTCGATGTCGACGGCGCTTCCATGACATCCTCGGCTACAGCAGCAATATTCTCTGCAGAACGGCTACTCCGGGGTCTGCCACGCCTGGCAGCATCTCGTGTTGTGCCAGTCTCTTCGAGGCGAGCGGCTAAACGTCGCAGTGTTTCACCAGTAGGCGTTGGACGGCCAGGAAATCGGCGACGAAATTCACGTTGTGCCAAAGTCACCGACCGATTATTGGTCAAATAAATAGTCACCAATATTCCGCGTTCTGGAGCAGTGTAGCGTAACATTGTTTATTAACGTGTATTTCGCATGTGTTTACTACACAAATGTCAAAACAGAACTGGCATTAGGGGCCAATCGCAAAATTTATAGCATTTTCTGATAGGAGGATTACTTTTGCGCCACCTTGTATGTCTTTGTCTTTCGCTTTAGTCTGTCTACCTGCTGTATATTTGTTATCAACTTGACATATATTTTATTTTGCGTTTTATTTAATTAATAGACAATTACTTTCACAAGCCGTTGAAAACGCAAAATTTAAGTTGTTTCAATCCACAATTTTGTTTTATGTATGAAAAACAGATACAAAAATCTTCCATGGTTGATTTTTTTATGTGTCTTACTAGAGTTGTACTTTTTAGTATAATTTTCCTCGTCACTACTACATCTTGAGAGAGAGGGAGAAGAGAAAATCATTCGGTGCGAACAGACGTGTTTTTTATAAGCGCTAAATAAACTAATAATTTTTGAAGAAAAAAACGATAAATAAAATTCTAAAACTGTGAAAGCTTAATCTCTGGCTAACAAGCTATTGTTTAATATAAAGCTTTATAAAGATACAAATTAATTATCTAATAAAAAGCAAAATTTAATATTTTTTTTCCTGTAAACAAACACTCTCAGAAAAAAAAACTAATAAAAAAAAAAAAAACTAAAGAATATCGAATAAAACAAAGTAAAAACAAATATAACTACTAGAATTGTGCTCATTTGTTTAATTGTGCTCATATGTTGTACTACTCTTGTTTCTAAAAAAGTAACTAACGTCAAGCTCATTTGTAAGCAAAAAAAGCTTTCTTATCGTATGTGTGTATGTAAGTTAAAGCTTAAATTACTAACTTTTTAACATACGTGGATCATAAAAGTAATATAGCAGCGTAGACAATAACCAAGTTAGAAGCTTTTTGAAATTATGGCAAATACTCCGAAAAGATTTTTAGCAGAAACGTCGCCTGAAGATCCTGTGGGGAGGGTAACTGTGGGGAGAATGTCTGTAGATGACTTGAGGGCATTAATTCAAGATACTATTGCTCAAACTATTGATCATAAACTAATTCAAAAGAGTACGTGGAAGAAATTAATTCAAAAGTTGAAGACATAGCCAACAAACAAAATTAACTTGAAACTGAAAACCAAGTTTTACGTGTAAAAATCAAAACCCTTGAAGAAGACAAATTTAAAAATGAACGAAGGATGATACAGTTAGAAGATTCCGTTAAAAAGAAGTACATTATAATAAAAGGAGTAGATTCAAATAAATCAGTTTATAAGGCTGTGGAAAATATATTTAAAGAAAAACTCAAAATTAAATCGAAAGTTGAGGTAATATCAACAAAAAAATTGTACGAAAATGATAAAAGATGACTGTTAAGGTCGAATTAAAAACAGAAAAAATGGTATTTGATGTCTTAAAGCACACTAAGAACTTAAAAGGTATTCCTATCTTTATTGAGCAAGAAATAAATGCCGAACGTTTACAATCCAAACTCGTAATGCTACAACTTAAAAAGGATATACTACAAATAAGCAAAAATAAAAAAATTTTGGTTCGCAATGAAAAAATTAAAGTAGGAGACAAATGGCTACATTGGAATAACAACAAAGAGCTGGTATGCGACAAGGAAAAGGCTGAAAATATTTTGCAAGAGTTTTATGGTGATGCTGCATCTCAAATTAATATAAGTTATAGTAATTTACTAACCAAAATAAATTCAAAAAACTAATATATATTCAAAACAAAACATGTAGTAATAAAAGAACAAATTTCAGTCAAAGCAATGATAATATAGAAAAAGAATCCGAATTTAAGGATATTAAAATCCTGTCATATAATATACATGGATTAGAAAATAAACTTTTATATAGTGATTTTTTTAACTTCATTAACTCATTTGATATTGTTATTTTGATAGAAACCCATATAATTGAGGAAAAAGTCGATAAGTTCAGAAAGTATTTTAAAAACCTAAATACGTTTTGGAAAACAGCAACAAGAAACAGTGGTTTTGGCAGGGCAATTGGGGGATTAATGTATGGGATAAACAGAAATTTAAGTGAAACACAAATACGGTGCTCCTTTACAACACATAATGGTATGGATACATATATTAGAGGGGTAGATTGGGATAACGAGTTTAATAGGGTTGAACATTTTTTTAATGAAGATAACCCTATAAATGCAGTTATTATTGGTGATTTTAACGCTCGAATAGGGGAATTACAACAAGAATCCGATGAAAATCTCACAATCTCGTCTCAAATACTGTCAAGCGTAAGAAAATCAAAAGACACTGTTTCCAATGGTAAAGGTAAAAGACTAATGGAATTTTGTTGTGATTATGGGCTGCTAGTGTTAAATGGCGCCACTGAAGGAGATCGAGATGGTAATCTCACGTTTATAGGGGGAAATGGTCAATCTGTAATTGACATATGCGCTGTTTCTCAAGATATTGTTGGTATGGTAAATAACTTTAAGGTAGAAAACCAAATTTGGTCTGATCATATGCCAATATGTTTAGATATTAAAGTAAATGCGGAAAAAAGGCCTCTAAACTCGCATCAACTATTACCAAAACTGCACTGGAAAGATCATCTTAAAACTCAATATAAGGAAAAGATATTAAATAATTTGATGGTTAGTAAAGAACGAAAGGAAAATTTAGAGCTTGATGATATAATAAACGTGATAAATAAATCTGCAAACCAAAATACCACGGTCAAAAAAGTGTTCGAAGCAAAGAACAAATGGTTTGATTGGAGATGCTATAAAGCAAGGAACTATTCTTTCGAATTATTAAAAGAATATAAACCAAACGAGAACTCGGAAACAAAAAGAAATTACCTTAAGGCAAATGAACTTTTCAAAGCTGTTTGTAAGGAAAGAAAATAAAAATACTACATAGACCTTGATATAAAACTCAATCAAGTAAATGATAGTAAGTCTTGGTGGAAAATCGCCAACGAAATAAGAAATAAAGAATCGCAAAAGCCACATAATATATCAACGTCAGAGTTCCAACACTACTTTATGACATTACTTAATCCACCACAAATTGCAAACGATATACTTTATGCGCCTTTTTATAAAACAGATTATCTTCTGGACCAAAACTTTACCACAACGGAAATATGCGAAGTTATTGCAAAAGCAAAGGCGGACAAAGCGCCTGGTATGGACCGAATTCCCTATGAATTCTTCAAAAATGCTCCACATGAGCTAATTGTAGAAATGACAAACGCTTATAACAAATTATTTAATAACATGAAAATAGATGAAACGTTTGCTACAAGTGTTATTTTTCCCATATTAAAAAAGAGTTGGATCTCTCAGCCGAACAATTATAGAGGTATATCCTTTATAAATTGTATTGCAAAAATTTTAATGGGTGCTATAACGGAAAGGATGTATAACTGGGTATACCAACACAACATACTCTCTGAATATCAAGCAGGGTTTAGAAAGGACTATTCCACCATTGATAACATCTATAATTTGACAGCAATAGTTCATTTGAAGCTTAAAGAAAAACGAAAAGTATACGCTTTCTTTGTTGATTTCAAAGCTGCTTTTACCTTGTCAAAAGTCATTAATATTTAAATTACACTCTATCGGAGTATCTACAAAAATGGTTTGCTTTATTGAGAGTATATACCAAAATACTTCCTCTACAGTCTGGAATGGATCTGAGCTCTCAGATACATTTGAAACAATGTCTGGAGTCAAGCAGGGGTGCCTATTATCCCCTTTGCTTTTTTCCTTATACATAAATGACTTACATGATGAACTCGGTGGGGGGCTGTATATCGGAAATTTAAACATCAGATTACTTCTATATGCCGATGATATTGTTGTTATATCGGATGAAGTAAAAACGTTGCAGAAGATGATAGATAATCTAGAAACTTACTGTGGTTTATGGAATCTTGAGGTTAATCTTTTAAAATCAAAGATTATGGTCTTCAGAAATGGTGGTCGTCTGGTCGGAAATGAAAAATGGAAATATAATGGCAGAGAAATAGAGATAGTTTCTGATTATTGTTATCTTGGTATGGTTATAACCCCGCAATGCGTGTTTACCAAACATGTGCAGAAAAGAAACTCATCTGCTAAAAGCTGTATCAATTCAACTTGGAGTACCTTTTTAAGCAAGAAAGATATATCTTTCGAAAGCAAAACTCACCTTTTTAATGCTGTGTGCAGGTCAATTCAGTCGTATGGGGCACAAGTATGGGGCCATTCCCATTTTAAAGAAGTGGATATTTTGCACAAGTATTTTATAAAAAGAATTCTTAAACTTCCTAAGTTTACACCAACTTATGCCCTTATGCTCGAGTCGCGAAAGGAGGAGGGTCATCTCTTCACACTTAACCTACATATGCGGTATATTAAACGTACCCTTTTTCAAAACTCAGAAATCCGTCTTCCCAATTAACTAAGTTTGTTGTGTTTAGAACATAATGCATCATGGGTGAGAAAATTAAATGATATCGGACAAGAATTCAACATACAATGGTCACCAAATATTACTGCTGAAGAATGGGATGAAAAACAAACGGCTCTTAATAATTGCTTAAAAATAAAATAATTTCAAGAACGACTGGATAGAGCTGGTCAAACTGATTCTTTTTATAGTAAAGTAGATCCAAGAGTGGCACATTTCTATTTTAATGCAAACAATAACCCAATGACTATTATGTGGATATTTAAAGCTAGATGTGATCTTATTGAACTAAATGGTTCACATTTCTCGAGAAGATTAGCTAAAAATTGCTCTCTTTGTAACTTAAAAGAGATTGAAAATATTCAACACTTCATAGGAAGATGCCCAATACTGAAAACTTTTAGATTATATTGGTTTCACAAAACTACAATATCAGAAGTAGAACTGATACGAATTTTAGATGGTGAAGGGAGCTGGAAGAGTCTTGTAAACTATATTATCAATGCTTTGGCTTATCGTAAAACGCTAATACTTGAATATAATTATTAAAAATAATACTACACTGAAATATAAAAAAAAAAAAAAAAAAAAAAAAAAAAATTATAGAGTTAAACTCTCTTTTACCGGCTAACGACATAGTCACAGCCGTATATTCTTAAGATTTTATAATGTAATTTTGAAAAAAGAAACATTATCAAATAAAGAATTATTATTACTACTACTACTACATCTTGACATCTAATTCATTCTGCGTATAACTTTTAATCTGGTTGTCGTTCACACTATTGATGTGCTAATCAGCTCAATTTTTTTTAGCAAAATAAATTAGTAAAACATTAGTTCAAAACAGTTAAGTGCTGACTAAGTATAACTAAAATTTTAGTTTAAAACATAATTTTAGCAAAAAATTTGCTGAAAAATAGTATAATCGGAATTAAGTGTTGAAATAATCGGACGTGTTTTTTGGTGGCTCCACAAATAATTATTATTTTCTTTGAATAAAAACACACATAAATCAAATCAAAGACTTTTTTGTACTGATCCCAAATATACTAAAATTATCAATCAAAAACTATTAGTTTCATTAATAATTTAAAGCAAAATATTTTAAAATAAATAATTTACATTTGTCAAGTAATAAAAATTCACAAACAACGCAAACAACGAAAACAAGCAAAATAAGAATAATAATAACAACAAAATTAGAATAGCTAAAGAGCAATTCAAAATCAAAAGAAATAATTGCTAATAAAACACAAGTTAATATTCACTCTTAATCAACAACAACAACATGAGCCAACGCAGATCAAAGAGAAATGCACGTGAAGCAGATTTAAGTGATTCGTCAACAAGCTTATTGTCAGAACTCTTTTATTCAAACTCGAATGATGCAACTAACCGCAGTCGTTTGTGGAATTGGCTAGACAGTAAATTTACCAAACAAAATGAGTACATAAGAGAGCAATCAGAATTAATAAAAACAATAATTGAAAACAATAAGGGTAGCCTTATAGCTGAAATAGAAAATAAATTTAGTGATCTTAAAAATGATATAATTAATGATTTGAAAATAGAAATAAATCAGTTAAATGAAAGAGTTACCGCGTTAGAAACAGTAAACAACGAAAATTATCAGTTAAACACTGAAGTACACAATTTAAATCTTAAAATTTTAACACTAGAAAACTCTGTAGTAGCATCTGATATTCGGATTACTGGTATACCCTTTTATGAGGATGAAAACTTGCAGTATATTTTCGAAAATATTTGTGGCACATTAAACATAGCAGTGCCTTTTTACAAATCCATATTTCGTGTGAAACATTTTAAAAGCATCCGGGATGTTAATGATCCGCCCATTATCATCAAATTGGATTCTCCTTATGAAAAAAACTTTTTCCTCAAAACTGTTACTGCATATCGTCGTAAATATAAATCACCTTTACGTTTATGTAATGCTGGCTATGAAAGCAATGAGCCTTTTTATATAAATGAAAATTTAACCCCACACAATCATAGAATTTTTAAAACTGCACTGGACCTAAAAAAAGATGATTGTTTATCAGCAGCTTATACACATCGTGGGATTGTATACGTCAAAAAGCAAGAAAGTGATGAACCTGTTAAAATCGATTTTCCAGACCAATTGAAGCAGTTTTTTTCGAACAATCTAGTTTTTTAATACCATCTTTTATATCTTATTGCTGCCTGCTTTTGGAGTTTAAAAAATCGTATTATATATTCATATTTAAAAAATGTATTTTAAACTATCTGCTTTATTTTTCTTTTTATTCAATTGTTAACATAATTACCTTTTACATAAAATATTGTTTTTTAAAAATTCGATCTCAGATCTTATGTTTAAGGTCAAACTTTTTATGCGTTGCTATTAGGTTTTTTTTCTACGTTATTGTATATTCTTATGGATAACGTTGTGGACGTAAGTGGAAGCTCCAGAGACATTACGATGAATATGGTAAATATCTTAGCTAAATATAAAAATGGTTTAACACTGACCCACATAAACGCTCAGAGCCTAAACAACAAAATCGACGAATTTAGACTGGTTTTTGAAAAATCCAACATCGATATTATATGTGTCTCTGAAACCTGGCTCTCATCCAATACACCGGATGGACTTATATGCCTTAATGGCTATAAGGTATTTAGACAGGACAGAGGTGGTCATGCCGGTGGGGTGGCTATTTTTGTAAGAACCAACATATCGTGCAGAGTTTGCTTCAAATCCTCTAATGATAATTTGGTAAATGAGAAAAAAGTTGAATATATTTTTATTGAGATTCTATCTGATGGTAAGAAAATATTAGTGGGATGTGTTTACCGGCCAAGTAAAAGGATTGCCTTCTCGAATTTGTTTTCGACGTTAGAAACTCTTGCCGCTATATATGATGACGTCATTATATCTGGAGATTTTAATTCAAATATCTTAACGGAAACGATATTAATCGACAATATGTCATCTTTCGGCTTAACTCCAACTAATACAATAAACCCAACACACCACACTGCCACGAGTAGAACATTGCTTGATATATTTTTTGTGGCCAATATGTCAAATGTTATGTTGTATGATCAGGTGTCTGCTCCATGCTTCTCAAAACATGACTTGATATTTTTAACTTACAATTTTAAGCCTCTACGAGCACAGCAAACCATTTACTATCGTGATTTTAAAACAATTGATTATAATTTGCTACAAGATAATTTTTCTCGAGTTAATTGGAATAATATGTATTTCATTGCTTCTGTTGATGAGCAACTGTTATTTTTTGAAGAAAATATTCAACGGCTTTACGAAGATACGGTCCCATTAAGGTCAAAGACTCTAACTTCTAAATCAAAACCTTGGTTTTCTCCTGCCATTAAACAACTTATCTATAGCAGAGACTTGGCTTACTCAAGGTGGAAGCGATTTAGGACACCCGAATTGAAATCGGAATAGAAGGCTGCCAGAAGAAATGTTAATGTCAATATAAGAAGTGCGAAAACTGAATATTTTTCTAGTCGTTTTAGTGCTGCAGTTGACTGTAAGCAAACATGGAAACAAATTCATGAAATTGGAATTGTTAATATAGACAAAACAAATAACTGCCAAGTCGATGCTGATGAACTAAATACGACTTTTACAAATATACCAGTCATACCAATTAATAAAAACTTTTACAACTTCCCACGCCTAAATACAAATAATGCCACAATCGATGATAGTTATTTTGAATTTTCTTGCGTAAGCCAATCTGATGTCCTCTCAAGTTTTTCGATGATGAAATCTAACGCTGTGGGCTGTGATAATATGCACCCAAAGTTTATTAAAATATTGCTTCCATTAATTTTACCTTATGTGACGCACTTATTTAATACTATTATAATGTCAAGTACTTTCCCATCTAACTTTTCTACTAACCTATTTTTTTGAGTGTAGATAAAGTCTGCTTTAATTAATAAATAAACATCGCACGGTTTTTTGTTTTACAAAAAACAAATAATCTTGAACTTGAATAATCTTGCTCACATCATAATTTATGAGAAAAGATCGAAAAATAAACTTTTGGTTTTAATTTTTTAAAATTTAAAAGTAAAACATTTGAAAATTGCAGAGTATGGCAAAACTGACTTATGGCCCTAATGCTATAGTCAGAAAGTGTTGATGTTAGTTTATTTAATAAACAATAACAACACAGTGTATTACGACTAGAGATTATTTTTGATTTTAAACTAGTTCAATTCTTCCAATTTTGATTTTTAATTCTCATCGGGCAAATAAATAATACTGGTTAAAAGTTGATATTTTTCCTTCAAAATTTGGGTAAATCTTCTACTCCTTCTACATTGGTCCTCTGAACATTTTTGGTGACGCGAATTAAACATGTAAGGACCTGTCAGTAGATAAAATTTGCTTTAAATTAGCGGATGAGGAAAACATTTTTTAATTAATAAATAAATATTGCAAGGTTTTTTGTTCAACAAAAAACCAATGATTCTGAACTTGAATATTGAATTTATTTTTATTTTATTTTTTGAAAATGCATTTTAATTGTTTAAATAAAAATTATTATTTTTAAATACTATGCATCTTTTTTTAAGGGTGTATTTAAGTTAAGATGGACCTGCTAAAAGTTTTTAACTTATTTGGGATTCAATTCGGTAGATATTGTTATTAATCTCAAATATGTGTAATAATTTAAATAAAAAAACTATAAAATAAAAATTCTATTTCATAAAAAATGTTTAAAACAACCGCTTTTTTGTTTTAAAAAGTTGGTATCACTTTTTAATATAATATCTTTTTACTAATATTTTGTTTTCAATGCTTTATATGTATTTACTGTCATCGGAAATAAAGATTATCAACCGACTACTAGCCGGACATACGTTCAATAAACCTTACCTTCATATGATTAAAATTGAGTCTTCTCCAAATTGTGAATTATGCGGTGTTCCGGAATCCGACGACCATTTAATTTTCATCTGTCCAAAATATAATGATATTAGAAAAAATTTTGATTTTTTCACGTCATATAACAGCTTATATCTACTTCTAAACTCGTTTCAAGATGGAATCTTTAAAAATCTGGTTAAATTTTTGAATGTCTGCAAAATAGATATTTAAAAACCCAAACACAAATTACTACTTATTTAACAACTACACCTCATCACTTTTTCATATGTCAAAATCATATGTTTTTTCAACTCAACTTTAAAATGGTACGTCAAGTTGTGCATTATGGACATATATCTGTCTAAACTTAATACTACAACACACCACAAAATTGATCAAACGACTATGAGTCACTGGTAAAGTACAAATGAAAAGAGGAAAAAAAAAAACAACAAACAAGCAGTACACTAAATCAAACGGATAAAACTAAATTACAAATAAATGCCAGAGGCAAAAATCAAGAAAATCTACAAGTTGTGCATTAATCTACGGATTGTCCAGTCCTGGCATATATAGTATCTGACGGATACATAGCCAACCGTCTGAAACAATTTCAGACAAAAAAAAAATATGTATTGAAACAGTTTGAAATACACAAAAACTATTGTTTTTTCAAATGCAATATTGTCTATCGATAAACAATTGTTTTACACATACAAAATAACATATTTTTTATTTATACATTTATCGAATATTTCTCTTACAACGCACACATAAATAATTTAATGCTCTTTATTTCTGGCACGCAATAAATTGTGTATCATTCTCGTTTACACACAACCACACTATTTGCATGACTGATATGTGCATTGATGTGTCTTGTACATTCAGTTTTGCAGACATATGTTAATCTTAATGTTATTTAAAGGTTAGTTTTTCTTATTACAAATACAGTTTTTAGCAAAAGTTTGGTTTGAAAAAACAAACACTTCCCATATCAAATTATATATAATTATATACGAAAATTGGTGGATATAATGATATAAAATTATGTATAATTCTATTAAATCTGATATAATTAGATATGATTATATATAATTGCATTCGTAAAATGGGTGTATATTTTTTAATATAATTATATAAAATTATATATAATTATATAAGGCAGATAGATTTATATATTGGACCATATATAATTATATATAATTTTATATGACGCTATATACCCAAACTTTTTAATCATAAATACCAGACATAATTATGTCTAATTATATAATTGTATAAACCTATATATAATTAAATATAATTTTTTTTAGTCGTTTTCACTTTAGTTTTTTTTTTTAATTTATGGTATAAAATATAAAAAATTCTTATTTGCAAAAAAGTTGCAAAAAAATTATTTGGTAGATATCATTTTATGACCATCGATTTATTTTGATTACCAATTTTTAAAATATGTAAATTAACATAAAATTTTGATCTACGATACATATAATTGGAGCTTTCAAAGTTTAACTATTAACTAATTAACTGTTTGGTAAAAAAAAATAAACTTACGACTTTTAAAAGTTTTTAAAATCTGTATAAATATATGTATGTATATATATTAGAGCACCCATATGTGCATATTTATTTTTTTTATCGCTCCCCGCTCATTTTAAGTTAAGTCGGGAGTAAAAAATAATGTTTAGCAAAAATTTTAGTTTTAGGTTTTAAACAAGCGAAGCAGTTTGAACTTTTGACCTCAAAAAGGGATGAAAAAGCTTTATAGATAAATATGCTTGTAACTCTTAGAGTACAACTTTTACGAGGTTAACCTTCATAACAAAATTGTTGAAGAATGAAAATGCGAAGATTTTTCCCTCACATTGTTTTGACCGAAAAATGAAAGATCGTGGGGTATGCGTGGTTAAAGTTAAAATTTGAGTAAGACCTTTTTTTAAGAAATGCTCGTAAATATTCGAATGGGGAAAAACTTCAGCTCTTTGCGTAATTTAATAGGGTATTTAATGTTGTTTAATTTTGGAAAAAATATGTCGACTATTCCATGAAATCAACCCAAATCCTACTTTGAAGCAAATTTTTTTTTTTTTTTTTTTTTTTTTTTTTACGATTTTAGCTTAATTGGTAATTTTTTATAAATTTAATGCATTTAATACTACTTCTTTAAAACTAATTTATTATAAAATCTGAAAATAAATAACGGCTTCCTTTAAGAACACTTAAATTACAAAAAAAAAATGTTTAAAATTAAATTCAGTATAAGTTTTATTGTTTTACATTAATTAGTTGATCTCATATTTTAATAGTTAATACAATTTATAAATAATACAGCAATATACTAAACTAAAGCATAAATAATAAACTAAACCATTAAAATCAATAAAATTCTCCCCTTAATTAATTTTAAAGTATTTCTCAAACATGATAATAATTATTTTGGGTCTTTGGATTTTTTTAAATATTCTAAAAATTTATTTTTAGAAAAATTCTTTGTTGACAGATCGTTGTAGTTCTGCTCCATAGCATGCAGAATGAATTGCTTCTGGTCTTCCTGATGCGTTAGAACAGCATTAAATCGTGTAATTAAAGCACATCCTCTTTCCGCAATATCATTTACAACTAATAATTGTTTGACTATTGCTTTCGCTGAATTGTAGCTCTCATTTTCTTCCCAATTTATCGGATCAGCCAACAAAAACTTTTGACTAATTCCTGTTATTTCCTCATTTAACAAATTATTAAAAAATAAATAGGTGTTGTTGGTTACAAAATCACATAACTCAATTGACATGAGATCAATTGCAGCTATATTTGCTCGTTTCGGTTGATCCGGATGTCCAGATTTTTTTAAATTATAAGCCATTTTTCTTTTCATTTCAACGTCTACATCACCGTCGAAGAAGGCCAATGCAATATTTGCTTCATTTAAGTACCAAAGGTGCTTAAGTAGTTTATTTTGTACAGCATCTGCAACGTCTTTGTCAACAAGTTTATATTCTTCTAATTCTTTTAAAAGACTCAAGTCGTTGGATGGTGCATTTCGCGCCAATTGACACAAAAACTAATGCTTTAAATAAATTCGAACCACGAATATATTAAATCTTAGTAAATTTTGCAGTTGATGAGCTGAAACGATTTAATTATTTGTTACTCTTTGAAAAATCACTATCTTCATAACCCTTTGACTATCTTACAAATTACATAAAGTCGGTAGTCAAAGCGTTTATTTATTTTTGCAACATATACTTACGAGGGAGAGTAAATTGTTTTCTGAAGAGAAATATTTTAAGTGAGTAAATAATTTTTGCCATCCATCTTGCTTGGCTGATAGCTCCCGGCTGAGAAATTTTATAGTTTGGAATATTTTCTCCAAGAAAGACCAAACTTAGTTTTAACATTTCAATATAGTCGTGTCTTGTTATATCCACTTGGTTTTCGATTTGATCTTTGATGAAATTTATTATAATAAAACGAACATTATCAGGAAAATGTTTGGATACATCTGGATCTGCTATACCAGGTTCAAAATTGTCATGTTCAAGTTCAAACCATATCTTCCGAAATTTTTCAAACAACTGAATTTTTGGACCTGATGTTTTTGGCTCCACTGTTGTTTTGAAAGCTGCTCCAGCAAGTAATTCCATGACATGATGTCTACATGCGAAATACAATAAGTGCTTGTTTAGCTTTTGTTCGAGAACTGCGCAAGCTCCAATAGATGAGCTTGTATTGCTTGCTGTTGTGTCGAAGCACATCGCCATAACATTGTTTTCTACATTCCAATCCATTAAAGCAGAATAAACCGCTTCAGCTTCAACAGCACCTGTTTGCTTTGTTACTTTTGTAACTCCAAGAACCTTAGAATCACCATTTGACGACAAAATAATTGCCAATCTGTTGCACATTAATTGGTTTTCGTTTGTGCAATCCTCCAACACTTTACCATCCCAATGCACTGTAAAAACTGCATTAACCGGGAATTGTTTTTTTATATTTTTAAAAAATCTCCTCCCTATGCTTAATCCGTTGCTTTCTAATATACTCCGGAGACATATTTATTGATTTTACATCATGTCCTAAATTACTGGCTGTTTGGCCAATAATTATTGCAGCTCCGCTATTAGAAATGTGATACCTATCAAGAGCTTTAGTTAAGCTCTTATCAACTAAAGTTTGAACCGGTGGTTTAGTTGTTCTAATTATTTGTCTTGGTGGTACATATACTGAGCCTTCGGAGTCAGAATCGGTATCAGTATCAGATTCGGTGTACATATTTTTTTCTTCAGAAGTATCATTATCAATCATAACAAAATCCGTTGATTGATCTTTAAAGTTTAACTGTACTCTTTTACGTACAGCTACCATTGATTTACAATGGTCGTTCAAAAAATCGATCACTTCCTGCTTGTTTTGTTTTCTTAACAAATTTAAAGCATTAACGTGGCAAGCATCAAACAAACCATCTAGGGAATCAACAAATGCCTTTGCTCTCGGACAATTTAATTTTCGCAATCGGTTTTTTTTAATATTTTTGTACTCATTATGTAATCTTATAATGTTTATTTCAATACCGTCTCGTCTTTTTGTTAGTATTTCAAATTTTTTAAGAACTTCACTGACTTCTTTCGATATAATGGAAACACTACATTTTACACTTTTTTTTATTATTTTCAATAAGATACAGTAATCGTCCAAAAAGATCTTTTTTGCTTGGAAGCATATTTCCACTAAACCCGCTTATTTTTTCTCCTACAAAAAAAAAAAAACATTTTGGAGACCTTCAGAAACTCAAATAATCTTAAAAACTTACCAACTAAAATGGAATGTTTCAATAAAGCATTTCTATCCATATTTTACAAATATTTTAACGGAATAATATTCAATATTATTTTAGCAATCTAATAAAAAATATATTTAATTTTTATTTTATATAACTTGTTATATTAATACATTAAATTTATAGTACTAAGGCAAAGAGTACTAAAGCAAAAAAAAAAATAATTTTGAAAGCAAATAAGTTGAAATTAAAAAAAAAAAATGTTGCTTCATAGTAGGATTTGTGTTTTCTCATGGAATGGTCGATATATTTTATCCAAAATTATTTTTTTGTTAAACTACATTAAACACCCTATGCAAAGAGTTCAAGTTTTCCCCCATTCGAATATTTACGAGAATTTTATGAAGAAAAGTTCTTACTTACATTTTAACTTTAACCACGCATAACACCACGACCGGTAAGACTTAGGTCAAAACAATGTTAAAGAAAAATCTTCGCTTTTAATTCTTTAAAAATTAAGCTATGAAGGTTAATCCCGTAAAAATTTTATTTTAGGAGTTATAAGCAAAAATAGCAACAAAGGTTTTTTGTCCTATTTTTGAGGTCAAAAGTTCAAACTGCTTGGCCTGTTTAAAACTTAAAACTACACTTTTTGTCTAAAATTCTTTTTTTACTCTCGTCTTAACTGAAAATGTGCAGGGAGCGATAAAAAAAAACAATTATGCACATCCCATATACTTTATGGGTGCTCTAATATATATATATAGCACGACAGAACATTAAAAAAATATATTATCTCATTGTATGGTTTTTGTCATTTCGTCATGAAATAAACGATATATTGTGAAAAACCAACCCTTTTTTGAAACTGCAGTTTTTTGAGGTGATGTGTAGCAAACAAATTTATAGCCTCACATAAATTAATAACAGACGTTTAGATTTTTTTTTTTTCAAAAGTTTTTGTTTTTAACGCGACTAACATCACAATTTTTAATATGTAGGTCAACAGTATGTATGAGAAAATGAATTGTTGTTTTATTTTGCATAATAACACTAATAACAGAACAATAAACCTATTTAACATTTTTAGTCCATTTTTACGCTGCTTTGCGCTCTAGTGATGAGGTAGTGATGAAATCTTTATTTGAGTCGATATACATTTTACATGTAAATGTTGACTACTTCTCAAATGGTTCATACGCTGGGTCCAATTTTGACATATTCTCTCCAACATATCGGCCGGTATCTCACTAATAAATTCTTCAATATTGGCTTACAGTCAACCGTTGCGGGCTTGTCCCTATAGACACATGAGCCTTAGCATAGCCCCACAAAAAATAGTCTAAAGGCGTTAAATCGCATGATCTAGTCACAGTAACGTTCCTAGATTCGTCGTCTTTGAAAAAGTACGGTCCAATGATGAAACCGTCCCATAATCCACACCAAACAGTGCATTTTTCGGAATGCATTGGCAGTTCTTGCAATGCTTCTGGCTGCTCTTCACACCAAATACGGAAATTTTGCTTGTTCACGTATCCAATCAACCAGAAATGAGCTTCATCGCTGAACACAATTATCCGATAAAAAAGTGGATTTTCATCCAACTTTGCCAGCGCCCATTCACCAAAAGTAAGTGGTAGGTCGTGTGGCTTCAATTCTTGCACCAGCTAAATTTTATTATTGCAATTGAACAATTTTCCGAAAAATCTCTTTAGTATCAAAGGCATATAGTAAAAGAAATATGCGTAATCTAAGTATTCTAAATATAAAAAATTTTATAAATTTAAATTTTAAATTTATTAACAAAAATTGAAATTTTATATAATTTGCTAAAAAATGTAAACACTTTTACGATTTTCTGGTTTTTGTTTTCTTTACGGACTTTTAGTTTAGCAAACATGGTTGTTTAAGTATTTTTAGTTCCCGGGAGCCCGACAAAAATTCCCGGAAATCGGAAAGTGAAAAATCGCAAAATTTCCGGGAATGTTGTCACGGGGATTCCCGGGTTCCAAAAACAAAAATTATATCTTTTTATATATATTGTGCCATAAACAGTTGTATTAAATATTATAAAATAATTTATAAAATTTTTTTAAAATTTTCTATAATGTAAAGTTGTAGTTTTAAGAACCATGTAAAATTTGTATGTATTTTTTGGTTTGGTATGGTATTTTATGTAACGATAACATATACAGATAATAACACTGTAAGTCCGTGAAATTGACACACCAAAACGCCGGGACACGCCGGGAAATCTAATTTTAGGTCGTAGAATCAAGTGGGATACTCCGTTTTAAAAGATTAGGTAAAAATAAGGAGATATTAAATTTTTAAGTTAGCATTCTCGATCGAATTTTCGATTATATATTAAGTAAAATACGTCAGAATCTCTTTTGAAATTATAAATAATATTTATTGATATTAACATCACCGATTTTCTGTGGTTGGTTGATTTATATATACCTGTTCAAACCTTGAGTTTCTTGTGGGCGGTGGATTAGAATGAGGCTGAAGATGACCTAGTCGTTTCATTCGAAAGTGCGGCACTCCCTCTAGCGCTGATTCCCACAAGGTTTTTTTTATCTTCTCTTACATTTATAACAATTAGTGTTTTCTATTTGTAATAATAGTAACATTTTATTTATGATCTCAAATATGACAATTCAAAATTAAATTATTTATTGATTTAATAAAATTAATTCTTTTTTAATTTTGGCCATTTTGACAATGAAAGTGGGTCGATTTGGATAAAATTTTTACCATTAAATGTTTTGGTCATGAAGTATCGAATAAGCGGCGGGAAGCATCAAAATTCGATTTATATTTTAAGCACCACTTAACTATATACCTAGAACCAATAAATTTATATTTCTAGAATAGTTTA
>CM037855.1:58361859-58411859 GCA_021234595.1 Delia radicum | reverse complement strand
AATAGTGAAGTTAGTTGCAAAAGACAACAGATGTAAACAAATAAATAACCTATCCTATCTGACGGTACTAATTCGTACCAATTAATTGTAACGGTAAATTTAATAAATATGAGATCGCAGCAGCTTACGCTCTGCTTCAATATCTCTTCTAAAACAATTCATCTGTCTAACAAAAAATATTCTCTTGAAAAAAAGTTACAAATTGCCATTTAGTATCACATCGACCTTGGAACTTGAAGGTGAATTGTTAGAAAACAAGTGGAAGCATTAAAGTCCGATGTGCCGAATTTGGTATAAAAAAGATTAAATTCGGCTGTGCCGAATTTTTGGATACCCTCCATCTCATTGTTTGAATTAACCAGTGCAAGTGCAAATAATGTATATATATATATATCTATATTCCTTGTAAAAATAACAATAACAATGTTGTTTTTATAAGTAAAATAAAATATGATTAATTAATGTATTTGGGGTGAAGAAAAAAATGTTGTATCAATTATCGTTAAAAGCGAACTGCACTGTATATAAATACAGATAAAGATTTACACAATTCAATATATATGGTTTGTGTCTTTGCTATAAAAAAATCGTCGATATTCAGGCGCTGAAATCGCTATGTTTAATTTCTATGATATTAAATATATATTTGACTTGGGAGTTAAAATCCAATTAATATTCTTTTAAGAATCCAATTGCAATTGATGGAAAGGATAGGTTTAAAGGGACAGTAATAAGAAAAAAATTGTTTTAAAAATAATAAATATATTGTGAATTGTGCGCCCCGGTAGGCTAGTTGGTAGCGTGCTGGCTTATCAGTCCGGGGGTCGTGGGTTCGATTCCCACCAGAGGCACTGGTCTGTTTTCGCTACAACGCGCCGAAGGCCATAGTAGCTAGTGCTCGGTTAGGGTAATATTTATATAATTTGTAATTATGTGATTATTAATTAATAAATAAAATAAATATTGTGAATTAGTAATTTAATTTAATATCTAATTGTAATTGAGAAAGGACCTAATTGTGGAAGCATTATATAATTTGTAATTATGTGATTATTAATTAATAAATAAAATAAATATTGTGAATTAGTAATTTAATTTAATATCTAATTGTAATTGAGAAAGGACCTAATTGGAAGAATAACTGGCTCCTCCATTTAAATTGTGAAGGGGAGTTTATAAAAAAAAAAAAAATAGAAAAAAAATATTCTTAGGAAAAAAACTTTTGTTTTGTAAATGAAACGAATTTAGTAGAAAAAAATCTAACACTCGATTAACGAGGGTTATGTGGTCAAAAATAAACTCAGTTTATTGCAATAATTAAATGCAGTTTGCTTATAACACTTGAAATAGGGGAAAAGCACAAATCGATGTCTCAAAGTAATCAATATTTGTAGAAAATAATATTATCCGTACATGAAATATTTACATATAATGTAGCACTGAAATAATTATTTTTCTATAAAACAAAACCCGTGATTTTAGTAGAAAAAAGTCACAAAATAGGCTTTTAGCAATGTAAGGAAAATGAATTGTATTAAATACAAAAACACTTTAATTTTAGCGAAAAACATACCGATTTGATCTAAACATGCTAGGAATATTATATTTTAATAATATTAATAAAAACTTTAAATGTTTTTCATCTTATGTTTCACTGAAACACAAATTAATGTTCAAAGTTATTCTGCAGGTTTGTTCTCAATGAATCAATTTTTTTTTTTTTGAAATAATAGTTGGTTTTAAAATCAGTAGTGACAATTTACAGAATTGATAAAAACTGTGGAAAGAGTTGAGAAATCGTTTGCATGCACTGACAGGAATTTAATATTACATTTTAAGCAAAGTTATGCTTTTTTCACATGGACTTTTAAAAAAGCATTTAGGGGTCCAAGAAGGTGATTACGTAGAAACTTTTGAACTGTTTTGTAAATACTACATTAACATAGTTTAATTGGCAATCGTTTCAGTTACATATATACAGTCGAATTGGACAGAATTAAGGGGAAATGCTAATTGAAGTATTTATGAAATCTGTGGATATAAGAAGTCCGTTATATCAGACATCATTTGTACGGAGTCTTGTTGACGAGACAAACAATTTAAATAAAATGAATTCTTTATAACAAAGATCCATATTGCAATTTTTATTGTTATTGAATTTCAGAGGGAAATTAGTGTTTTAGTGAATTAGGTTAAGTGAATTTAGGGTTTAAAAAACATACGCGGCTTAAAAAAAAAGATTTAAAAAAAATGCGCGTGCTGAGACATACATAATGAAATAATTATTAAATACACGTTTACATTACAACACACGTGTTTATACTATACATCACATAAGTCAAACGGAAAGTGTGATAATATTAAGTTTGTCAAAAAATTAAAAAAGAAAATACTGTATGTGTTTAGAGTGTTTTCGTGACACAAAAAATTAAAGAAACTGGTATTTTTTTCAAATTATATAAATTAAAAAATTGATCCGGTGACAAATTAACATGTTTTGCTGACATATTAAACTTTTGTCAAAAATTCGTAAATTTTTTGGAAGCAAAAATCGTCCAATAGTCATTTAGTTATTTTGGGTATTAAATATCGTCAAAATGACTATAAATCGTCAAACCTGGCAACACTGCATGTGATTGCTTCTAATGCATACATACATACATACAGGCACGTAGCTAGGAATTTGTTTCGGGGGGGCTTTTCGATTTTTTTTTTTGATTATATATTTTTTTTTGCACACTAAAGTAACAGCTTTTTCTTTTGTTTGGACAATTTCAAACGCTTTTCAAATTGTCTTTAATCAATTTTTTAAATAAAAACCCTTTAAAATGTCTAAAAAAAACTACATCGTTATTACTGGTTTAGCTGCTTGATTTTAAAATGTCGCATTTCAAGGAGCGCCGATAAAAATTTGTTTACATTTAGTCTAAAAATAAATTGAGAAAATTTGAGTCCCATTGGACCACGTTAACATGTTATGCATATCGATCAAAGTTTGAGGCTTAAATTTGTTTCAAAAAATTAAAAAAATATGAGGTATCGAAATATATATCGTAAAATATATAAAATATAAAATACTGAAAACTATGTTACCAGATGCGTGCGTAGCAAACCAAATTTACCAAAAAGATTGCACTGTAAGTAAAGTAACGACTTTTACGGCACAAGTAAACTTAATTTTGAGTCTTTTAAAAGATTATGTCAAAATACAGAGAAAAAATCATTGTCAAAAAAAAATTCAATTAAACTTTTGTTCGATTTCAAACTTACTTTCAATTAACTGTTTAATTGAAAATGAATTTGGTATAAAAAAATTCTCAGTTTTTATAACGTTGAACAACATTGAAACAAATGCAAAAATTTTAAAAAGTCGCCAAAATTAAAAAAATCGTTTAAAGTTGAAAATTCGCGTTTCTTTAATTTTGGACATTTTTTTTTTAAATATTTTTGTGAATTTTGGCGTTTATTTTGGGAGTTTTTTAAATTTCTGCAATTTTGAGGATTGTTTTGTTTTGTTTTTTTTTCAAATTTTGCGATTTTTCAAATGGTCTAATTTTTCCCAATAGTAAACAATATTCAATTAAATTTTTAATAGATGTGAATAAAACTATATGTAATTGAAAATAATATTAATTAAATAGATAGAAATTATTTTAGTTGTTACTACAATTGCATCAACACGACCGAATTTAGTTAAACTTTTGCTGAATCAACAAATATTTTAATTAAAACTCAATTTTAGTTTTTTCTGTTTAGTTTGCATTGTCTCAAACAATTTTTTGATTATATTTTAAGTCAAAGACTTCGAAATCTCTTATGAAAAGATTTTATTTATTGCTTTTTGTCGAAAATCAACTCTAACAATGAAAGCCGCCCATTTGCAGGCGATGTTTTCTAACGAAATTTTAAGATTCGAATCATATAAAACTATTTCCTATTTGATCCAAGTCAAAAATAATTATTTTCATATTAAATTTATCAATAACATTGTTCCTTTCTAATTGTATTAAGTTTTTAAATATGTCAAATCATTACGGGGGGAGGGGGGCTCTAGCCCCCAAGCCCCCCCCCTAGCTACGTGCCTGCATGCATACCAGTTATAAAAACCTTCATACATACATACATACATACAGGGTGGCTGATGCATATTGTTACAATAAGAAATTTAAATAACTTTTTTATTTTTATTTCTTTGTTTTTACATTTGAAAAGCCATACATTTTTAATAAGTATTTTTAATGGCTTTTAAGAAACAATTTATTTAAAATGACTAACACGCCTGAAGACATCAAATGCAAGCGAAATTCCGTGCAAATTACAGAGAAAATTCCAAGCTAAGGGGCAAGTCTACTGCGTTCAATTGCTTGTTGTTTGATTTTTTTAAAGGAGAGAAATGAAAATCCTTAAGCAGAACTGTCCGTATTGACTGTCTGGTGATAAATATATGAGCAAAAATATTCCATGTCGAAACTCTAGAATTGACTTGTATTGAAGCAACTATATCAACAATTGTTTCTTACATTCGAACTGAGAAATTTTGATTAAAAGGCGTCCTAATGATTGTTCCACGATTGACAAAATAATTTACGAGCCCAATCTGCTCGGAGGAGTGCCGCCTAATGTGCCCGTTAAGTTTGTTTATGCGGAAATGCCAGCCCCCAAAGCATTGTAGTGGCGCACAATCAAAATGTTAGTTTCATTACCCCATTCGTTCATTTCCTTAAATTGAAAGACGAATCAATGAAACCAAAAAAAAAAAATAAATCGAACCGATTAATAACTCAGAAAAAAAGTTATTACGTTTTCTTTTGTAGTGACATTTATCAGCCACCCTGTATTAAAAAACAAAAAACAACAACAATATTTTGTGGTTTTTTCCCAGATTTTTTTTAAAAGAACTACAACTACTTTTACAAAGTGTGTATACCCTCCGCACTATGGGATGAAAAAGTATTTTTACAAACACGCTTGCGGAGACATACATAATGAAATAATTATTAAATACGTATTTACATTACGACACATATGTTTACACTATACATCACATCAATCAAACAAAAAGTGTAATAAAATTAAGTTTGTCAAAAAATTAAAAAAGAAAATATTTTATGCGTTTAGAGTGTTTTCGAGACACAAAAAAGAAAGAATGTGGTATTTTTTCAAATAATATTAATCGATAATAATATAAATCGAAAAATAGATCCAGTGACAAATAAATATGCTTTGGTGATAT
Organism: Delia radicum; assembly: GCA_021234595.1. Taxonomy (NCBI): domain Eukaryota; kingdom Metazoa; phylum Arthropoda; class Insecta; order Diptera; family Anthomyiidae; genus Delia; species Delia radicum. The sequence goes on along the minus strand of CM037855.1, from coordinate 58,406,626 downwards.
ATTAAACTTTTGTCAAAAATTCGTAATTTTGTTGGCAGCAAAAAATCATAAAATCATCATTTAGTTATTTTGGGTATTAAATATCGTCAAAATGACGATAAATCGTCAAACCTGGCAACACTGCATGCGATTGCTACTAAACATACATACATACATGCATACATACCATTTAACAAAAAAAACAACAACAATATTTTGTGGGTTTTTTGTTTTTTGTGCGTGTTGATTATGACCACGGATGGTAACAGATTCTATGTGGTTATTGGTTTGGTTAACGCTATTTTCTTTTATTTCGGTAACGGTATTTCAGAGGTAACTAGATTTCAGTTATTTCGGTTGCGGGCTTTTAGCGCTAACGGTGTTTTATTTATTGCGTTAACGGTATTTTAGATACAAAATAACGTTACATTTTAGTTATTTCGGTAACTTTATTTTATGGAAAAGATTTTTCAGTTATTTTTTAACGGCATTTTAAGGGTAACGTTATTTTAGCTATTCAGGTAATGTTAATGCAAACTACAATTTTTGGCCCCATTATGCCCGAGTCTTAATGATTTTCTAGTTTATGATCATACTTTGGGAAAATATATATGTATATTTAAAGAAGTTTTTTTTCAGATCTTGATAGATTATTTCGGTAACGGTATTTTTATGGTATTGATAATGGTATTTCAATTATTTCGGTTACGGTATTTTAAGATATTGATATTTTAATTATATCGGTAACGGTATTTTACGGATAACGGTATTTCAATTATTTCGGTAACTGTATTTTTGGGAAAACGATAGTCAGTTATAAGGGGTTTGAATCGGAGACAGTATTTAAGAGATATTGACTGCCATCCCTGATTGCGTATATTCTTGTGTATAAGCATTGAATGTACGTATGTATGATGAAATAAATAGAATATTTTAAAATTTGATTCAAAATTTTAAGAGGTATTCCCACATTTTCACTCATAACTTTTGAACGCGTTAACCGATTTTGATCATTTTCACTACCAAACTGCTCATGATATCAACAAACAATTTGACTGAAAATTAGCAACACCTCTTCTGTATTAGCGGAGTATTTTGTATTAACACAGACAGACGGACAGACGGACAGACGGACAGACGGACATGGCTATATCGACTTATCTATTCATGCTGATCAAGAATATATATAGTTTATGGGGTCCCAGATTTTTTTTAAAAGAATTACAAACATTTGACAAAGTGATATATACCCTCCTGCACTATGGGATGGAGGGTATAAAAATACAATTTTTCATTGCAATATATATATATAGATTTTACAAGGCAAGTAATATTATTTTTTAGATATAGTAAGTTTACAACCTGTTGTTAACTGTTTTTACTATTATAAAGGTATTTTATACATTTTATGTGCATAAAATCTGCAAAAACCGTTAGGGACTTACAAGTACCGACAGTGAATTTAAGCATTTTTTGAGCTCTGTTTTTTTATATGTATATTTTTGCAATTTTTGCTTTTTAGATGGATATTTCTGAAAATATTGATCTAATAGAAGCATTATGGATCGAGGATGTAGATGAATTTATGATAAAATTTAAGGGTAGGTCTGTACTCAAACAATATCTGCCCATGAAACCCATAAAAAGAGGGTACAAGCTATGGTGCTTAGCTGATCAGTGAGGTTTTATAAAAAAATTATTATATACCAGGGAAAAGACGATAAAATCAGCGCAAAGTTTTCTGAATATACTTTAGGGGATAGAGTAGTATGGAGTTGACTGAACAAGAATAGGGGAAAGAAAAAGTTATATATATACTTTGACAAATTCTTCTCCTCTCTTTACTCGAAAAGTTAAAAAGAGGAGAGTATGATCACATATTTTCAGATTTGAATATTGGCTACTGGAAGTGGAAAGATAACAAAATAGTTAATTTTGTTTCAAATTTTCATGGCAGTGAAGAAACTACTGTTTTACGAAAGCAGAGGGATGGAAACAAGTCTACGATTACTTGTCCTAGGTCTGTAAAGGATTATAACGCATATATGGGAGGTGTTGACACCGCTGCTTTAAGAGCACTCTTTTGCGTTGACCGTAAATCGCCTAAATGGTGCCATAGGATATTTTGGGGTGTGCTACATATCGCTTTTGTAAATGCATATATTGTACATGGACTTATAATTGAAAAATCTACAGTCAAAGATTTTAGAAGATCAGTAGCCCAAGGTTTAATGTCTATGAAAGAGGTAAGAAAAAAACGAAAGCCAAAAGACAATGTTTAAAGTCCTTGTAATAAAAGGCGCAAAATATACTTCTCCACATTGAAAGATGTAAGGCTTGGTAGCAGAGGTATTCATTGGCCAGTGTTTGTGGAAAGAAGAGGGAGATCTGAGGTATGTAGCATGAAGAAGGTACAGTCCAAGCCTCATTCCAAGTGCTCTCACTGTGATGTGTTTTCATGCCTGAACGAAAAGAAAAACTGTTTTTGCTGAATATCATGAGGCAAATAATTAGCGTTTTTTTTTTAAATAATGCCTTTATTTTATTTTTTCATCTGTGACATTAATAGACTGATGGTACTTATAAGTCTAGGTCTTAATAGACTGACGGTACTTATAAGTCTAGGTCCTAAAAGTAATACTAAGAGTCCAAATAAAAAATTTTAAAAATCAATAATTAGTTTCATTTGTAATGTGTATACATAATAATAATAAAAAAATTATATTTTTTGACTTAACGGCATAGCCGGCAGGAAAGGGATAAAGAAGAAGAAAAAATAAGCGAGAAAAAAAAGTATATTTGTTATTAATATATATTATATTATTATTTATATTATTATTTATATATATTTGTTATTATCTTGTTTACTGCCATACATAAATGAGAGCGGAAAGCGGAACGTTTTTTACCGCCTAGCGTTAGCGCTGAAATGTCATCCCTAAATAAGAGCGGCAACGCAACGTCAAATCGATAAAAACAGGGTTATCAAAATAAAAAATAAAACAACCCTGACTATTTTATAATTATTTTATAATTTTCAAGATAACAAATGTTTAATTTTACTACCTGACAAATTTGTGTGCTTTCCAATATATTTTCTTTATGTTTAACGTCCTTTTACTTGCCATCCCTTTTGTCGTACATGCATGGATTCTGATGAGTTAGCTCTATAATTTGTTCGTTTAAATTTTAAATTAAAAAAGATATATAAAACCAAAAATATATACTACACATAATTTTAAAGATTTACTTACCTCCATTTTCTAATAACAAATATATTTTTTTCTCGCTTTTATTTTTCTTCTTCTTTATTTATTTGTTTACATTTGTTGACTTTTCAATTGCAAAGAGTTGACGCCGCGTTGCCGCCGCGTTATTTCGGGATGCTACATACAAATTGTATGGGTATGAGAATTTTTGACAGCTAGAAAACTCTTGCCGCTCTTATTTAGGTATGCCTGTAAATGTGTTTGAACTCTTTGCACTTATTTTTTTCTTCTGTTCCAGGTGCTGCAAAAGTTAAAAAAAGCAGGTGTCATATAGGCTTTAGGAATTGTAGTTGTATTAAGCCGAAGATAATGTATAGTAATGCCTATTTCATTTAATCGAGGTGGTGTATGAGGTTTTAAGGTGACTTTATAATAATAAAAAAAAATGAACACTTCTGGTTAGTTTTAGTTTTTTTCGTGAAAATTAAACTTATCTTACTTATATTAAACTATATATTGTTGTTATTGTTTACAGGTAAATGATGGGCTAAAGAATTAATAAATGCTTCTAGAATTTAAGAAAATTTGCAATGGCTGGTATGCTGAAAACAAAATATTTGAAGCTGAATATATTTAGTAATGATATGATAAAATATTTGCTTTTCCTATTTTTGTTTTATTTGGTGTAATTCATTGCCATTTAAACTGTTTAATCTGTTATTAGCTACTAACTTGAATTGTGTTTCTTTTTAATTGAGGGCTCAGTAAAATTAAGTTTTCAAAATAAAATGAGTTAACTTTAACTAAATCAATCAACTGAAGCGCAGTAAGGGGTATTTTACCTGAGACTCAGTTGAAAATTTAGTTGAAAGTAATTGAGAAAAATTGTCGGTGTATTTTAAATTCATCGTCATTAAATTCAAAAGTGCCAAACTTTAAAGTAATCTTATGGAAAAACTGTATCATACATCGAAAAATAAAGTACGCCATTGAAATCAGAATGCACAAAATATATAGAATTGGACGTCAAAACCGTAGTATAATATAGTAGCTATACTCGTTTTCTGTTAGTTGAAAAAATGAAGTAGGATTTCTAATTTTATGTGTACGTATAGTTCTTTACATAAACCAATTACCAAGTACTGTGATTTGTGAAGTTGCCCAGCAAAGAATAACCTCGATTTGGAGGTAGCAGTAACTACATTTGTATGCTTCCAAGAAAGCTCTTAACCGTCTTGCATACAATAAAGCAATTGGGAAGGCATTATGCTGTGTTTACCTGAATGCATTCTTTTGAAACAGTAAATAATGCATACAATGAAGCATTAATGTTGTCGATATGCAAAAGAAGCGCTTCTCATTTCCTACCAAGTCATCATTTTATTGCTTCTTAGAGCACATGAAGAAAGCGCTTTTTACCTGTTAAAAAAGAGACATACCAAGTGGGACATCGCGAACAAAAATCATGCCTTCTGGAATTGTTTCGGAAGCGCTCGGTAATTAAATAATGCTATCCGGAACTGCTTCTGGGTAAGCACTATTTTTTTTTGCTGGGTACTTACTTAGAACAATAACATTTCAAAATGCAGAAATATAATCATGCAGAAATATATTAAATGTTCAGTACACAACAAGACTCGCTTAATCTTACCACAATCTTACCATATGCTCTTAACGTTCCATAAAGAGTTATTTATATGCCATTAAGTATATATGTATGTATGTACTACAATTATAGCTCTTGCAATTACAAAGCAAAATATTTAAAACTGGCCGTTTATACCCTTAATGCTAAAGCTTAATTGCAACAGCCATTCTGGGGGGGTAAGAAATTCCAGGTCAGGATGAAAGTACTACGTCATAGTATAGGAAAACGTACAAACGGTTTGGCGTTCTCAAGAAAAACTTTTTGTTTATGACCTTTTATGTTTTTATATTCTCAAAAATGCCATTTTTGCTCCACCTTACCATAACATGCCATTTTCTACCTACCATTTTCTACATTTAACCTTTAAATTGCCAGATTGTAGAGTTGCAGATTTTATACGTTCAAAATTTGAAGATGCCAATTTATTTATTGCAGATTGTAAAGCAGTATTTCTTAAGGTAAGCTTAACATTTTAGGCCTAGTTTTTAGGATGTCAGTTAAATTTCTACATCGAATTTGGTTCACCATTTCCAATTTCATTCACACACATTTGCCGGAACAACTTTTTCTGGTTCTGAATTTCGGTCTTTAAGGCAAAATAAACAAAACTCCAATAGCAGTATTCCAGTTACAAATTGCGTTAAACTAAGATTAAAGATAATCTACATCCTAAAAACTCGTCATAAGTGTCGTGTTATCTAGTTTATAATTCTGATATCTTTTTGGGCTCCATAAAATTTGTTACAATCAATGTATCCGAATTTAAGTAAACTTTGGATTAAAGCTGAAAACATTGTTGTGATAATTTCAATGAAATTCGTTACGTATTTAATATGCTCAGTGACGATGATGCAAATTTATATTTCAAAAAACCTGGAATAAAGTCTGATTTAGATTATTTAAAAAGTAATTTCGAATATCTTTGTTTAAGCATCGTCAAATTGGAAACAAATGGACTCTCTATAAAGGAAAGTTCAGATGTTATAGATTGCGTCAAGGAAAAGATTAAAAATTCCAACAACAAAGAAATTGTCGATATAGTGGCGCCCTACAAACTTTGATTAAAAAAAAAATATTTTTAATAACAATGAAGAGGATTCATACATTGAAAACTAATCGCCTTCGGAATTACATGCTTTCAAATATGCTGCAGTTACATCTACAGATGCGGAACTCGCATTTTCAGTAAACTCAACTGTTTAATGTGACAATAGTAGATCGATTTTTTTGATAATTTGAAAAAGCACAAGATTGTACTATACAATCAAAATTTAATAAAGGAAAATTGAATAAATCTTTAATATTTAAATTTTTATTTTTACACATTTTGTTTTGCTATTTTCCATTTTTGCCATTTCTTGTGCCACTTTTACTGGTTATTCGTACTAACCTCAAAAGTCACACTTTCAGATTAAAATAAATGCTTTAAAAACATTTAACTCTTTGTGGCGCAAGGACGTTAAAACTTTTAATTTTATAACCATCCGATGGCAAATATGATGTTATTGGCGGAAATAATAATTACAATTTTTTGTTTTTTAATTAAGTATTTATTTTGTTCAAAAAACTTTGTGTTGCCGATATGCAACATTGCATTAATAGAACTGAAAAATAATGATAAAGCTAAGAGATATGAAAATTTTTAAAGCAGTTATTTTGCTTCTTATAACATAAACTAATTCGACATTTTTCGCAGCTTGTTTGAGTGTAACCTTTGCAGTGCGGAAACTTGCAAGGCATCGTTTTATCCATCCAAATTGGCCAGAGCCCATTTCGGTCCAACCTCACATCTTTTGGAGGAGCATGTTAAGCCGGACTGAACTGATGAGCAGAGCATCGGTGCATGTAGTTGCTACAGTGCTGGTGGACTGAAATTCATTTTCCATCTCAGGTGATTCCTCTAATTCTTCATTAGAACTTTCATGATCGTTCGCTTCGAATTTATACGTCGGATCGATGGCATCGTCGTCGTCAGAAAAATCCAGGCCATCTTCACTATCTTCCCATTCCGCTAATACATTTTCCAGGTCTTGAATAGTCAGTTTATGCAATTTACGACTCATATTGATCTAAAAATATAAACAATTCACTTAAAAGAAAACGGTAAAAAATGTATCGTATAACGCAGTGTTGCATAAATGCAACAAACCAATATCAGACCTAAAAACCAAAACGAACTGATTTTGCAATAAAACTATTACTGAATATTGAAATATACATTATTACCTACGTAAACACCAAAATTTCACCAACGAAATGTAAGTATTTTATCACTAAAAGTTGTTTTGTAAACGAATAAAAAAAATGCAGTACAGCTTTACACACGTGCGTCACTTGAAAGAAATATTAATTGAAGTGTTGCCAGCTAGTAAGCTAATTTGTAAATAAACCGTTAGAAAGCTTTGTTGCCAATGTACAAGACCGTGCAAAATCATCCTATCAGCATTTGCTGCATTTTTATATCTTCTTGAATGGTATGTTGCAGAATTACAACATGGCGTCACAAAGGGTTAATTGTAAGACATAATTGCTAAGAAATGTTCTGGCTTCAATATTAAGGTTTGTTGAATAGAAATTAAATAACTCAATTTTCTAGTAAAAAAGAACAAAAAATTTAAAAAGACGAAGTATTCAAAAGTAAACAAACGAAAAAATGGTAAAAATTAAAAAAAAAGGGGAAAAATCATTCGCGAAGTTGAAACTTTAAAGCGAATCGCTAAAAGTAATAATTTTTATAACGATTTGTATAAAACTGTGTTTAATTTTATCATTTGTACAACTTTAAACTAGTAAAATTTTCCTTTAAAATTTTTCTAGTTTCTATTAGCTTTTTTGTACTTGAACGGATTTTTGAGTAAAACTACACCATTTCCATTTGTTATTCAAAAAATCACAGATCAATTTAAAAAAATGCCAATTGTAACTTCTAAATTGCAAAATATATCATATGTAATTCAAAATTCAATTGTAATTTTAAAATTACAATTAAAATAAATACCACTTCAAATTAAAAAATACCAAATGCAATTAAAAAAAAAACAAATCGAATTCAAAAAATTCCAAATGTAATTCAAAACATTCCAAATTTAATTAAAAAATAACATGTAATTTAAAAAGTGACAAATGTTATTCAAAAAGTACCAAATATAATTAAAAAAATATCAACAGAATTTCATCTGATATCTTATGAATTACATTTGGTATTTTTCGAATACCATTTGTTATTTTTTGAATAACATTTGGTATGTTTTGAATTACATTTGGTATTTTTTGAATAACTTTTGGTAATTTTTGAATTACATTTGTAATTGTTTGAATTACATTTTGGTATTTTTTTAATTTATGTTTTTATTACGATTTTTTTCGAATTAGAATTGATATTTTTTTAATAGCATTTGGTATTTTTTAATAAAATTTGGTATTTTTTGAATTACATTTGGTATTTTCTGAATTTCAAATGGTTGTTTTTTAACTATATTTGGAGTTTTTTTTAACTACAAATGGTATTTTTTGAATTTCAAATAGGGTTTTTTGAATTACATTTTTTGAAAAACAAATGCGATTTTTTGTATTTTTAGAATTACAAATGAGGGTTTTGAATTTTAATTGCTATTTTTCTAATTTCAAATAGAATCGTTTGAATTTCATTTGCAAATTTAAAATTGCATTACCGTTTTTTTGAAAATCAAATGCAATTTTTAAATTACATTCGTTATTTTTTAAATAATAAGTGGAAATGGTGTAGTAAAAATTATGAAATTGTTAAAAATATCACATAAACAAACACACTCATTATTTAAATATTTATTAATGTATTTATTATTACTTAAACATGCATTTATTCAACATGTAAAAATTGTATATAGTATTTATATTTGTTCTTCTAAAATTTTTAAAATAATGTTTACGACTTTAAAGTTTACATATGACATATAAAAATATTTTATTAGGTCGAAAGTGCGACACTCCCTCTAGCACTGATCCCCACAAGATTGTTTTCATCTTCTTTTGCATTTATTAACAATTAGTATTTTCTATTTGCAATAGTAACATTTTAATTATGGTCTCAAACCTGAAAATTTAAAATTTAACGCAATTTTAAAAGATCAACAACACATACAAAATTCTAAAACCAAACATATAGGTTAGGGTGTCACTTAAAAATAGATTTGCCATTACACCCCCCGTTTCATTACAAATTGTTCGAAAAGGAAGTAATATTTTTTTTTTTTGAAAACGTTATAATTTAAAATAAGTTTCATAGATCGTTTTTGTACCTCGGCCACTAAGGGTTAAAGATTTTTTGAATAAGAGTAAATATAATTATAATCATATAAAAAATAAAGTGATATTTCTACAGAAATTATGATAGGTGTTATTCTGTATATTTCTTAGTGGGTCTTTTTTGGCCAAAAGTGTAAAAATTAACCCTATATAGATCAAGTTACAAAAAGAAAATTATTTTTATCAAGTTGAATTTTTTTTTCAATTTAAAAGCTTTAGAATCTTGTAGTCATAATTAAAATTAAACTTCATGATTCTTTTTTGTCCCCAGGCAACTAAGGGTTAAATATTTTTTTAAATAACAGTAAAGAAAATTATAGTCTTAATAAATTTAAGTGATATTTTCCGAAAATTATGCACACTTTGTTTAACACATTAAAATTTTGTTAAATTTTTGACAAAATAAGCTTTTCCATAAAATGTCCTGGAAAGGAGTCGCTAAGAAAATAATAATAAGAAAACAATACACTATATGTTGTGTTTAAATATTAGTATACATGCCGCATTCCCAATTCGTTCCCAGTAATGGCAACATTAGCAGTTGTTATGGCAACTCTGCCAAATAAAAAGCATTAAGATTTAAAGCTGTTGGCTAAACTTGTAAGAAAAGACGAAAATAACTTATGTTGTTGTGGTAATCAATTAACATCATGTTGTTGTGGTAATCAATTAACATAGAATTTTTCTTAGTTTTCCTTAAAAATCATTATATAGGGTTTTTCAATAAGGGCTTGACAACTTTTTTTTAAATAAAACGCAAACCATTTGAAATATTTCCATCGGCTTCAATTCTTGAGTCAGCTTGATCTTGCATGGGTGTAAACCAAGATCCTTACGAAAAATTCGCCATAAAGTGGTCTTGGCGATGCCCAGTTCTCGAGAACGCCGCGGAATCGACTGATTTGGACCGTTTGCTACAGACGTATGAACGGCAGCGATATTTTCGGCCCTTCGACCAACCCGTTGTCTCACTGGCACGCAGTATCACACAATGAATATGTAGACTCAAATTTTTGAACTAAACTTGTTATTGCTTGTCTACTAGGGCGAGAATAACGACCGAAAATTGGAGTTAACGTTAAAGTAGCGGTCACCGACTCCGAATACATTTTTATAATTTGCATACGTTGTTCGTTCGTGTACTTTACCATGATGAAAATGTTGAGTTTACTGAAATAAACGAAAGTAACAGTTAGATGATCAGTGATATAGTGTGTTCACAAACTTATTTAACAAATTGTGAAAAACAATCTGATGTAGGCGTGTCCCTATCCGGATTTCATTCCTGTCCAAGGAAATCTTCAGGGGACTTTGTTATTAGAATTTCTAGAGATATTTGTTATGTTAAATCACAAACTCAATGAGAATTTCTTGTCCTCGTCTAGGAGCGAGATTAAAATTTAAAATATCAAAGAAAAAACAAAAACAACAACAAAATATTGTCACAATTGGCTTTGTCATCTTCCAAATACTACTCTGTTTTCAAATTTGTCAAGTACCTATTGGAAAACCCTTTATGCGACCAACGAGCATATAGGCTTAAGAGGATCCAAGCTGCTCAAGCCCTTTTAAGTGTTGGGATAAGGAGATACAGGTTTTAATGTTCCTTGAATGCATATTATTCTACATAAATAATTAGAATTTTGTGTTTAGAGAATATATTAAACAATACAAATTAATGCCCATATTTTGTATTTCCCCTGCGTTCAACGCTTCACCTACGCCAACACAAACGCTAAGTAAAAAACATGTTATTTTATAAATCACTACGTCACCGCGTTGTCTCAACACAGAACTAATACGTTATCACTTCAATTGTTAAACCATTGCGTTATTATGGTTTCCTACATACAGGACAGTACTAAACTAAAAATACAAAAAGTTGAGAAAACCGGTTTTTTATGATCTGGTAACTCCATCAGCTATGATTGTGAATACAAATGTAAATACAGCTGATGAAAATTTAAAACCAAATTCAAATTTGTGTTATAGCTTTTTTTCATTTGTTTTATTTAAAATTAACACACAGTTGTGTGAAAATAATAGAGCCCCAAACCTCAATTTCAATACTTAAAAATTTATACAGATTATAAATTTTCCTTAAACTTTTTTGTTGTTTTTTTATTAGGTATTATTGTAATATAAAAAAACATAAATTAAATATTTGAATTCATTGCTCTAAAAATTAAAATAAAAAACTTCGGTATATACATTTATTTTCTCTGTGAAAAAAATAGAGCCATTTAACAAACCTCCTAAAATTATTAAAAAGAAAATATAAATAGTATGTTTAATAAAAAAATTGCTTACATAACTGTAGAACTGCCCTTATTTTTTATTACTGCGAAGCAGCGCTTCGGCATAGAGTCAACTAACTTTTGACTAGTCGTGATTGGAATATTCTTCCATGCAGTCTCAACCATTGTCCACAGCTCATCTTTATTTGATAGATTCTTTCCTAAGACATCTTTTAACCTAGCCCCACAAGTTTTCGATGGGATTTAGGTCTGGTGACTGTGAAGGCCATCCCAAAACCTTCACATGGTTGCCCCTAAACCATGCCTTTGCCAACTTCGATGAATGTTTTGGATAATTGTCCTGTTGGAATATCTATTCAAGCAGCATTTCCCACTCAGCATAAGGCATCATGACTTATAAAATTTTGCATCCATTATATCCTGTATGCGATATAAGGGTCCGACTCCAGAATAGAAAAGCATCAACATACCATAATATTACCCCTCCATAATTAACGGTTTTAATGGTATATTGAGGACAAAATTCTTTATTTTTGGGTCTCAGAACTTGAAGAGAACTTCGATCCGAGTTAAATAAATTTACTTTGGTCTCATCCGACCACAAAATATTACGCCAATAAGATACGGGCCAATTGAAGTAAATTATGGAGTCATGTTATTATGGAGTCGGACCCTTATATCGGATACAGGATATAATGGATGCAAAATTTTAAGAGAAGTCATGATGCCTTATGCTGAGTGGGAAATGCTGCTTGAATGGATATTCCAACAAGACAATTATCCAAAACATTCATCGAACTAAAATATGTAAGCTAACGCTTCAAAGAATTAGGTGTTTAATTTGACAGTTCAATTGATAAAAATGTAAGCGTTGCGTTTTACACAATTGGCTTTTTCAAAAATTGGAGTTTAAAATAACGTAATAATCAGCTGTTGCAACGCGATCAGTAACTTTTTTGAACGCGGTGATTTAAGAAATTCAAATAAGGCCAACGCAAGGTGCAGTGAGGCGTAGCGTTTTACAAAATAAGGGCATAAGCTTAAAATTAAATTTAAATTTTTTAAAAAATGAAAATAATTGATTAAAAAATATTGGAAGTGGATATTTTTTAAATTTTTAGTGCACATTTTAAGATTTCTCATGCATATTATATGCGCCTAATAAACTGTTTTTTAGTGCATGAAGTTCCGGTCCCTGGTTATAAAAATTAATTAAAACTTAATCGGAATATAATAAAATATTTTTTGAAGTAAATATACCAAAAAATCAAATTGAACATTTTTTTATTATCAATTTTTAAAAAAATTTTTACTAACCCAAGTGAAAATGTTCATATATTGTCATATATAGCAACATATATGAGTTCATATATAGCAACATATATGAGTTCATATATGAATCCATATATGTTCCGATCCGAAATTTGGTCATATATGGTCATATATTATTACCTTTCCTATATGCTCGTATAAAAAGACCATTTTTTAAGTTTTTATCAGCAATGTTGTCATTTTATTAAAAGAAAATGTTTCTATTACACAGTACAACATTATTCAACATATTATTTTCAGACTCAATTCTGGGAATTGCACTTGAAAGTAGCCCCAAAAATAAGAACTTCTGCACCATTCGTTTTGTCAAGTTGGCTACAGTAATAATTTAATGGCCATACGAATTTTTTGGCTCAAGGCAGATTTTTTGAACTTTTTCTATATTTTAACCCGGTTATATCTCGGTATACCGTACGGAATATCTCTTTTGTGTCTTAAACAAAGTTGTAGATATTGAATAGGAGAAAAAAATGCCCATTTTCCCCATTTTTCCTCAATAACTGGATTACAAATCGACAATTTTTTTAAAAATGCTTTATCATCTGGATTTTTGAATCTAAACATTCTTGGCCTAACAATAAGTGTATAAATCTTACAAAACTATCTTAAAAACTAGTTACTCCCTAGGAGCCATTTTGAAGAACGGGCCTCTAAATTAAATCGGCGGTAAGTCTGCACGTTGCAGTCTGGTGTGCGTTTGTGTTCGAGTAAGGGCTCCCGCCAATGGATTTGGGTTGCTGAGCTTTTCCACGTATTTCGTTCTGATGTCCATAAACACTTCTCTTACTAACAGAATATTTAAGTCCAAATGAATGTTGAATGTCGGAAGTACCACGGAGCTCCCGTAATGATCCTCAGAATTTTGGATTGTGCCCTCTGTATATGCTCAATATTAGACATACTGGATGTACCAAATAGTTGGATACCATAAGTCCATATTGGTTTTATAATACAATTATACAGGATGACCATCGAGTCAATGCTTAGTTTTGAATGCTTATTAATTAGCCAATGTAATTGGCAGGCTTTTAGCTTCATATGAAGCCTCTTGGCTTCTAAGTGTTTTCGCCATGTAAGACTTCTGTCCAAGTGAATACCAAGGTATGTAACACTCTCAGACTGTGATATAATTGACACCATTTAACGAGACAAGGGCACAAGACCCCATTCTAAGTGTAAACGTAATGTGCTTGCTCTTAAGTTCATTAACTTTAATTCGCCAGTTCTGGAACCACGTGTCCACAGCTGTAAGATGGTTGTTAAGTCTCAAGGAGGCAACATAAGTGTCTGAGTGAGTGCTTATCAAAGCAGTGTCATGCGCAAATGTTGATGTTGTAATATGTTCAGAAATTGGCAAGTCTGACGTAAATATGAGATAAAGAACAGTACCGAGAACACTTCCTTGAGGAACACCTGCATTCATTTTATAATCAGAAGTTGTATTTTCTTAATATTTCACCCCGAAGTAGCGATTAAGAAGGTAAGACTCTAGAAGTTTGTGTGTAATAGTTGGTAAGTGATATTTTATTTAAAAGACCCTTGTGCCATACTTTATGGAATGCCTGAGCGGCACACAGTAAGGTTTTTGATACCAAAAGTGGGAATTAATTCGAGGTAACTTTCCCTGTTTCTAATTTTAACTTTTTTCAGTCAAATTCACTTTAAGAAGTAAAACTACCCAGCAAAACCACACAATACCAAATCATGGGTAAAGTAATGTATCGCCATAGGGCTTCATGGTGGGAAAAAGTAATGTGTCTATAAATAGATTTTCATAAAAAAAATTCATAACAATTTTTTTTTAAAGATTTTTTTTTTAATTAAATAAATAAATAATATATATTAATAATTACTTTACGCTTATAATTCATGCATTATGTAATTGATGATCGGTAAGTCATTATTTTATGTTTTGAAGTAATGTAAAATGTAATGAGGTCTCATTACAAGGCAATCCATGATTGTTCAATTATCGGTAACTCATTACTTCTTGTTGGAAAAAATTGATACAGGTAAGGAGTACACATTACAAGGTAATGCATTACTTTATCGCACCCATTACCAAAGTTTTGCTGGGTAATCAATTTTTTAATATTATTCAGTACAAATTTTATTTATTTTCCATTATTTAATTTTTTAAAACACACCTTTAATATTGCTAAAAATTGCAATATTTCCAAAAAAATTAAAAAGAATAATATTTATTCACACATTTCTATTCCTTATCCGATTCTTTATCATCATCCTCAACAACATTATCACTATATTTAGCATAGGTATCATTATCATCATTAATGGCATCTTCTTCACCATCGAGATTTGATTCAAATATTAACAATTGAATTGCTTCCATAGCCAAATTATGGGTTTTTTTTTTTTCAATTTTCTCATATTTGTTATTACTGGATCTGAAGCCTTTTAAATATATCTTCATTTGATTTTTCTCTAGAACATTTTCTCGAAAAATGCTCCCTGAAATTTTTGAAATCTTTGTTTCGAGCTTCTTGTGCTTCTTCCGTCAACTGTCCAATTGGTAGTAAAGCGTGGTTTATTATTTCTGGTTCATGGATTATAAATTTAGGCATTAGTGTTTATTTGAAAACCACTATAAACGGTAATCATAATTGAATGCATTTGTCTTATCAATTTTGCACCCAATTTTGTAATTTGCGCTGAAATGTCCGCATTTTGAAAGAAGCGCCGAGCTGTGTTGCCGTCATTCGAATTTCCAAAGCCAGGTTTCGGATGATCAATAATAAGGCCAGTTTTATTTTTGAACTCCTCTTAAATACGTGCTTTATTTTTTGCAACAACTTGTTTTTCGATGTCCGATCTATCTTGACATGTATTTATGTTTCTATGTTTTAATGTTTAATATGTTAATATATATTTTAATATGTTTTTATCTACTCAATTTAATAATTAAATGCAAGCTCTCATGAAAACAAAAGCAATAATAACACTAATGTTTGTATTGCTTTTTATAAAAAGTTGATTTTTTATATGTAGGTGCAACAATATATTTAAATTTTATTTTAAAATGTGCAAAGGTCCAGACAAAATTTTCATAAATATTTTCAAAAGCGTTTATATTAAAAAAAAAAAGTGTTTTTCTTAATTTGGCTTTATTCACAACTATTTATCGACATATTTCCCGAAATCCACTAATTTATAGGCTTACACGGGAAAATTAATTAAAAATGATAACAAAAATTACACATAAAAACAAAAACAAAAACATAAATTAATCTTACTAACCTGAGGTTGAAGGTTCCATTAAAATATTTCTAATTATCACTTTAGAAAACACTCAAAACTAATTTTTAAGACATTAAAAGTTGAAATTTATATTGCACGCGAGGAAAATGTCAAATACTCAAACTTTAAAATTGTATAGTGACATAACGGTAGTTGTCAAAAACAAAATTTGTGTACTAGTGATGTGGAATGTGGTGTACTTTTACCGACTACAAAAATTTATTCGGTTCTCCTAAATTTAATTTTGGAATTAATTCCCATTTTTGGTATCAAAAACCCTACTGTGCGGCATCCAGTAAAACGGCAGAGCAATATTTTCTTTCCTCAAAGGCTTTCCTAATCTCGCAAGTTATGCGGTTTACTTGCTCTATGGTTCCATGCTTTTCACGAAAACTGAACTAATGAGCTTAAATACTGTTTGCATTTTCGATAATTAGAAGAATCTACTGAAGAAAAACCTTTTCAAACAGCTTTGATAGGCACTGAAGTTAACTTATAGGTCTGTATGACGAAGTTAAAGTTAAATCTTTTCCAGGCTTGGCAATTATTTTGATTTGAGAAATTTTCCACTACAACTTTGCTTCAGGCACAAAAGAGATATTCCGTACGGTAAACTATGTTAAAATATAAAATTAAATTATTACTGTAGACAACTTGACAAAACGATTGATGCAGAAGTTCTTATTTTTGGAGCTACTTTCACGTGCAATTCTCAGAAGTGACTCTCAAAATCATGTGTTGTTACTGATAAATTCATAAATTTTAAATTCAAAGTGCATTAAATAATATAAATACTTCAAAACGAAATTTTTTAGGATAATACAATTTGGGAAAGAATTTAATGAAAATTAATAACAGTATGGACAAGAGAAAACCAACTTGTTCCAAAGAAAAAAATTCTTGTATTTGGAAAATGAAACAAGCCAACTGACAAAAGAAGTCCTTTGGTAAGAATACTTAGGACTTTTATAAAAAAACTAACAAAAATGGTTGTGTTTGATAGTTACAAGGATTGCAATAAAAACATTGGAAATGTGAGAACTAAACAATAACGCAATAAAAAAGCTTATTGATTCCGATTGATGACAATTCATGGTCGATGGTGATGAAAATATAGATAGTGATGGCAATACTAATAGAGATAAATGTTTAGATAAATGTGAATATTCAGGTTCCGATAGTGATAATTATGATGGATAGTCAAAGTCAGCATCTGAGACGGAGTCAAGTACTACTAACGTGACTGTGTTTGATCAAAAAGCGGTACACGGCAAGCGAAAAGTCTGGATGTTGTTGTCTTAAAATACGTATTTTAATAAATTCGTAATTCAAAAATTTAAATTTTCTTTTAATTATAAAAAAACTACTTTTGGCACAACAAATAAATACATTTTATACTTCGATTCGAATTTCGAAATCCTATCTCTAGCTCTGAAACTTAATTTCTATCAAAAACCTCAAAAATTTATAATATGTTGAACGTTTTTAAATAATTTTATTTTTTATAAAAATTCTATTGAAAGATTACGGGATTGTTAGTCATGTTAGGAACTACCGATTCAGAATTGAGCACATCAAATGCGACTGAATTTCTTTAGAACCAAAACACATTTCATGCCTTGTATGCAAAATAGTGTGAAGATAATACGTGTTGGTGAAGCAGAACAGTCATCAGTGATTTTCCATTTAAATTGTTTATTATTTGTGTATTTATAATTGTCAGATTATCTCTATATGATACATTTTTCAACAACCTGCGGCTGTAAGAATCAAACCGGCGCTCTTCTTACATTACGAACGTAACAATACCAAGTTATGACCGATTAGCGATCACACCCAAGTATGGCCCTCGAATGTAGTGCAGCTAAATTGCAGTTTTCTTTCCTATTAGCTTTTTCTGTTATTGTATATTATAGTCAGAAGTGTCAACACTAACAACACAAATATTCTATTTTTAAATTTTTGTTTATTTTTCTAATCTCCTCCGTCTCTATTTCACAATGTTGTCAGACTGACGTATGGTTTTTACGTTCAGTGTTGACAACTTTTGCGTTTTAAGTTGAGACATCGCCACAGGGCAAATTTTATAATGTATTTTAGTACAGTGTTATTTTCACGTCATATAGACAGTCGCAAATAATTTTTAATTAACATACATTTGACAAATTTAAGTTTAGAAATGTTTCGTTATTATATATGGTCATATCTGACCTAAAAATTAAAACATATTGCCATATATGGAGTAATATATGAATTTATATGTGGATATATATGGAATATATAAAGCAATATATGAATCAATATATTATCATGTATGGTGTCATACATATCCATATATGAATTTTCCTTTG
Source organism: Delia radicum (assembly GCA_021234595.1). NCBI lineage: Eukaryota > Metazoa > Arthropoda > Insecta > Diptera > Anthomyiidae > Delia > Delia radicum. The sequence goes on along the minus strand of CM037855.1, from coordinate 58,388,307 downwards.
CATGTTTTTACCCATATATGATTCCATACATTACATATATGTTCATATATGCCCATACATGGAACCATATATGCTCATACATGAAACCATATATGACAATATATGAACTTTTTCACCTGGGAACGCATATTTTTTTTGGATTGCGTACAAATATACATAAACATATGTAATATAAAAATGTTATGAACAAATATCGTAATAACGTCTTTTCGTTATGATTTTAACAAATTTGTTTCTGTGGATGTTACAATATTGTCGCTTACAGGTATACCTAAACAAGAGCGGAAAGCGGAACGTTTTTTACCGCCTAGCGGTAACGCTGAAATGTCATCCCTAAACAAGAGCGGCAGCGCTACGTCAAATCGATAAAAAAAGGGTTATCAAAATAAAAAATATAACAACCCTGATAATTTTAACAACAAAGCACATTACAATATTGGTGTTTGTGATTTATGTTTTGTATAATAACAAATATATATAAATAATAATATAATATATATAAATAACAAATATATTTTTTTTACCGCTTATTTTTCTTCTTCTTTATTTATTTGTTTACATTTGTTGTATTTTGCAACTAAATTCAATATGAAACGCTCTGTCAAAATCGGATTTTCCAATTGCAAAGAGTTGCGTTATTTCGGGATGTTACATACAAATTGTATGGGCATGAGAATTTTTGACAGCTTGAAAACGCTTGCCGCTTTTGTTTACCTTGCAGCCACACGATCAAGATTTTCTTGATAGTCTTTTACATATATTGTTTGTCAAAATATGTAAAAATTGGCAGCTGTGACGTAGGCTGCACGCAAGTTGAAGGCAATTTCAATATTTGTAAAAGGAAAAACAAAAATAATTTCAAAAGAATTGTAATCAGCTGTTTTCTTGAACGTAAATTGATACACTCCACTTGAATGAGAAATCTGAAGCAAGGTCGTTTCAATTTTAGAAAGTGTGAGTGTATTGGTAAACAAGTGTGAGTGTATTAAAACTTGATAGGCAAAACTTGATCGTGTAACCCTCAAGTTAGGTAAGGCAGTTAGTTCTGTGTATTATAAAGCCACACAATACAAAATTAACTTCCCCATATAACAAAATACACAATGACACCAAAATTGCAAAAATGCATCGTGTTAAGCTATCGAACGATAAAACACCAAACTACAATGCTAGCGCTCGTTGAGATTTTTATCTGTTGTCGTCGTATGCAGTAGGATAAGATAATTACAGCAGTGATGCAAAACGTGGCCCAATAGGGCCATTTGTGGCACTTTTGACAGCTTGATGGCCCTGTGGTACTTTCTTATCTATTTTGGCCCTTTCAGGTCAAAATTGAACTAACTACTTTAAACCGTTTAGTTCAGACTTTTATGAAATTTGCCTGATTTTTTTTATTCGATGAGAGCATATGCTAGTTCCTTAGAGAATGAAAAACGGGGAGTTGTTTAATTTTTTATAAAAATCGCATTCAAATATATTTTCGTACCAGGAGGTCAGGTTTTAAAATTTTTGAATGCAGGACGATAACATTTTTAAACCTTTTTATATTTGTCCAAATTTTTAAAAGAAGTGCCGCAATTCATTTTTTATTAAAAAAATGTGTTTTTGGAGGCTTTTTAAAAATATTATGTTATCGCAAGAGCGAAAATAATTTATGAGAATTGATTAAATATGTTAAACTTTATTGACGAACTCTAATTAACAAATTAATATTGGTTTTATTTTAGTAAAAATCTAATAATCGAATTTTTTAAAAAATATGGCCCTACAGGGATGATAAATGTGATTTTCAAATAGTACCACCCAGCATAAAAAATAGTACTTTTTCGACCCTCATAGTACTAAATACAAGTTTTTATTATAAATTAACGTTTTTAAAATTTATTTGTATATAAAAACTAAATTTAGTTGATTTTAGTTACAGAATTTATAAAATTATCAGACTATTTCTTAAATTCACCTTTTTTTGCAAGGAAATCTATTTCATTACTCATTCGATTTTAGAATCACAATGCAAATTTGAAGATGTTGGCAATGGCCTTTTTTTCAATTGTACTTTTTTAAGATAATAATTTTTCACTTTTCGAACACTTTTTTTTTTTACTCGAACTCAAATAAAATCATCTTTAATCAATTCCATTTACAACGATTGGATCCAAATAAATACATTTGATAAATGTTAATTTATGGATGGCTAATTTAATTAAATGTTGAATCTTGAAGTTTCTCTGAAGTTTCTAAATATAGAACTGTTGTGTTGTTGGAGTTGTACTTCTGAGATTATGTATGCAAGAACAAAAACACCGTGTATTGAATAAAACTAGTTGTAATCACAACAAAACTAGACCTGACGATAGATCAGTGGGCTAAAGCGCTCTGTCTAACGTGTAGTGCGAGTGCATGTGGAATTAGAAATCAGTTTATCTATACCACGGTCAGTGATTGCACAGAAAATTTCATATAGACGCAATCGAACAAATAAAAAATTGAAAAATTTGCAATGTAGTTATGATTTTTAGAAAATACACTCATTCTTCTCTACCACGTCTTTCACAATTAAAATTAAATAAAATTCCATATTAATTATAGTATTAATTGCAATTGTTTGAAAAAGACGTTAAAATTCAAACTCAATCTTTAATTTTTATTTATATGTAAATAGTACTAAAAGAGTCAAAGGAGTACCATGGTACTTTTGAGGATCAAATAGTACCAAAAAAGTTCTATAGTACTAATTTTATCATCCCTGTGGCCCTATCAATGGTATTTTGGTCCTTTTAAATTGTCAATTTGGCCCAAAACAAAAAAACTCAAAATGCATCACTGAATTACAGTGTTGTCAGGGTCGCAGAAGCTTGTACTATAGTGTCGATGTAAAAACGAATATGTCGAGTCTTTAGGCTTTAGTAGACTCTCGATGTTTTTTCGATAACTTCGATGATACCACGCATTCTTCACTTGCGACGGTTTACTTACATGTGACAACAGGGGCATAAAAAGAAAAAGTAGTAAAAACTAAAAATTAAAAAAAAAACTCAAAGTAGACGAATTCTTAATTTCAACGAAGGCCGAAATAAAGTCAAGCCGCATTCGTTTACCAAAGAGCATTCTAAATTTTTTTTAATATTTATTTCAATATTTTTATATATTTCAATATTTTCAATTTTTGATTAAATAAACACTTTTTTATATTTTGACGAATTTTTATTTCGACACAATTGATAAATTATTTTGTTATTATTCGATACATAGATGTTAGAATATAGTTAGTTACATACAATAGATAAAAACGAAAATAAAAACAAATATGTTATACATACTATATATATTTCCTATATACATTAGGGTGTCTCGACATAGGATGGTCTTGCAAATTGACTCAAGTATTATCACTTCAACGATGCATATTGGAGAGCTGAATACAGAAAAAAGGAACATTTTTTGGAGAATACTTTTAGGTTCCGACACGCCATTTTAAGATGCCAAAAATGTTTTTGTTTACAAAAGGGTCCAAAAGATTCGTATGTACACGCAGTAAATATACATTTTTGAGGTATTTATAATACAAATATAAATATTTTTAGGCCAGCAGACCGCTTAGCTAATTTTTGCAAAGCGTGTCTGTAATTATTAGTACAGTGATTTTTTTATTAAAAATTCGTAAATTTTTTTAAGTTAACATTTATTTTTTCTTTTTACAAGTAAGATTAAAAACATATTTAACTTAAAAAAAGTTTTCTTTCAATAAAAAAGGAAAGGAGGAAACAATTTTAATAATTTTAGGAACTTGTGATTAAAAAAATATTCAAATATTTTGTTAAAATCAGCAACAAAAATTTGTAAAAAGAGAATCGGAGAACATTTTACAAAAAAAAATACTTTACTAATATGAGTACAAAATCTGTAAATTGGTATAAAAAACGTTTAACAAATTTGTCTACTAACTTTATTATTTGAATGTATCAATGTTTACAAACTACGATATATATACTTAGAGTATGCTTCTATATTATACAAATGTTTCCAAGCAAACATTGTTATGTTTGTAAATAAGTCACATTTCTCATATAAACATATAATTTTTGCAATTTTGACTTTATCATAATTTTGTTTGTACGATTAAAAAAAAATATTTATTTGGAAACACGGCAAATTGCTATTATTTATTAAAAAAATAAATTTTTTTCTTAGAAAATATTGCACTTTACATATATATATATATATGCACAGCGCATACTTTAGGGGCACGCCCAAAATTGTCGCCCAAATATGCGGTGTATAGAAAAAATTGTCCTTATCCTAAACGCTAGATGTATGAAAAGACGCGAAAACTTTGGGGACAGTCCCCAAAGTAAGCAAATATCCCTAAACTATGCGGGGGAACGAATAAATGTCTCTAGAGTATGCGCTGTGCATACATATACATATATATATGTGCATACATATACATATATATGTATGCATACATATACATATATATGTATGCACAGCGCATACTTTAGGGACACTCCCAAAATTGTCGCCCAAATATGCAGTGAATAGAAAAAATTGTCCTCATCTAATACGCTAGATGTATGAAAAGGCGCGAAAACTTTGGGGACAGTCCCCAAAGTAAGCAAATGGCCATTTATTCGTTCCCCAGCATAGTTTTTTCTATACACCTCATATTTCGGCGACAATTTTGGGCGTGTCCCTAAAGTATGCGCTGTGCATACTATATATATATATATATATATATATATATATATATGCACAGCGCATACTTTAGGGGCACGGTCAAAATTGCGAAAGGCGCGAAAACTTTGCGGACAGTCCCCAAAGTAAGCAAATGTCCCTATACTATGCGGGGAAACGAATAAATGTCCCTAGAGTATGCGCTGTGCACACATATTATACAATAACATGATCGCCAAACAATAGCTGTAAGCATTTAACGTTTTAGATCACTTCATTAAAATGTAGAGATAATTGGAATCTGGAATCTGGCAGCGAACAATTAACTTAACTCTTGCTGACAAAAATTATTGAGCTGTCTAGTGGCGCAATATGAAGGAAATGATGGTTGTGCCAATATGGAGGCACGAAATGAGATGCTACTTTCAGAGACGCTTAACACCCGACGGAATCGGCTTGGAAATTGATACTCGGGAGGTTTTTGTGGTCGCTAAACAAGAATCTGCCATCAGATTTTTAAAAATTAAAATCGAAGATCAATATTGTGAAAATTGTTACTTAATAGATTTTGGAATCACCAAACACGAATCTGACATTAGATTTGCAAAATTCAAAATGGCGGGTCCAAAATAGATGGTTCCGGAATTTCTGGAGATATTTTTTTTTTGTATTCAGCTCTTTATCATGCATCGTTTGGGCTCTATTAATTGAAATTTTTTATCGAGACACTCCAATGTACATGTATAGTATTTTTATGTAAATATGTAGTTTTTTCATTATTATTTCATAAAATTAGTAGATATATTGTACAATGTGAATGAAAAGTAAAACAAACAAACAAATACAATTAACCAGTGAAAAACAATGCATTTTTTAGAATTAAAATTTTTGTGAATGAAATTCACATTGGATTTTGTTAAGTTAAACTTACATACATATTGTAAAAATAAAAAAAGTTCACATTTTCTTATAAAATTGTTCCTAAATATTGAAAAATATTTAAACAGATACAAATTTTTATAACAATATATGTATATCTAAGTAATTTTCGCATAATTTCTTAAGTCCAAACTGGTAGTTTTGAGATATTATGGATTTTTTCTAAAAAAATTTTCTGTTTGGTTGTTGTAAAAATGAATTTATGAGACGTGTAATTATGAATGTTTGTATATACACGCAGAAAAAAACTGGGGTAATATTATCAAAGTGCTTAGTACTAAGACAACTACATAAGTTTCAAGTTAGTTTCACAAATTTCTTTCTTTTTTTAGAAATTTTTTACTAGACTTATATATTTTTTACAAAAATTTGTAAATATTTTTCTAGAACTTTGTAAAACTATCTTTAAACTTATGTAGTTGTATAATTACTAAGCACTTCGATAATATTCCCCCAGTTATTTTCTACGTGTATATTAGCTTATAACAAAGTTTAATTAAAAATTGTGATTTTGTGTTAATGAAAATTTGCATTGTCTTAGTTAAGTGAACATTAGTTTAGATTTAAAAAATATTTTGAAATTATTTAGATAATCAATTGTGAAAACTATTTTCGATAATTTGGCTTATCATAACTATTAACTATTTGATTTGAAGATTTTGCTTCAAAAAAGTTTTGTTTAATGAGGTCATTAATAATACGCTTAAGTCGACTTAAGATATTTTGCGAAAATGATACAGATATGTATAAAAATATAATCTGGATTACTTGTACGAAATGGCTTGAATTACACACTACAAATTTGTATAGGTAATGTAGAACCTCTTTAGTCCTGATAATTTATTGAGACCCGGATTACCAAATATACCTACCTAAGAATATCGCACACCTAGTTCAAAAGTGACTCAACTCAAAGTTTTTAATTTTTCAGAAATCGAAACAAAATATTTGCAACTTTATACAAATTGAAACATAAAGAAAGACATAGCTTGTTTTTTAGCAACAGTTAACATCACCAAAATACTGTGATATTTTTTTTTATAGATAAACAAGTGTATTGTGCATAGTTTAAGCAGATAAACCCGAAAAATTAAAATTTTGAGTTGAGTCACTTTTGAACTAGGTGTTCGATATGTGAATAGTATCGCTAAAACTTAAATTCAACATTTGTAAATTTATTTCATTTTATAAATTTAAAAAAGCAAAGTTAGATTTCATGATTTATCGAAGTGAAAAGATAATATTTATCTTCTTTTAAAGTTTTTTTTCGCGATTGTATCGAAAACATTTAACAACTTTTCAGCAGAATTGTATGCATAGTAGCGTGTCCCGATAGAAAAAATTTTTCGGTAATAGCACTCAAACGATGCGTATTAACGCCCTGAACAATAAAAGTTCAGCATCAAAACTTTTTAAGTTGATCTTCAGTTCCCTACCAGCGATTAAAATTAGCGATTCTAGTACATTTTGACAAAAAAAAAGTTTCGACGATTTGTTTCAAATGTGGCTCAAACGTTTCGTATTTTAGTCCTTTTTAAGAAAAAAATAATTTAAAGTTTTTGATAGAGTAATTTTGGTCCACTGGAAGATGTTTTAATTTTTATCAAGTAAATTTCCTTACAATATTTTCTTTAACTTTTTGCATTAAAACACTAAAAATCTTTTCATATATGACCTGTATTTCCAAAACGTTTATTGTAAGATTAAAAATGTTTTTTTTTTTCGCTAAACGCGAGAAAAATCTGTAAAATTCAAGATATTACCTTTTTTTTAGTTCTAGCTTATTTTATATTACTTATTAGCTGCAAAATTTACTTATTAGCTGCAAATTACTTATTAGCTGCAAAAATTTAAAGAAAATATTGTAAGAAAATTAGCTTGATGAAAACTAAAACATCTTCCAGTGGTCCAAAATTACTCTACCAAAAATTTTAAATTATTTTTTTCTTAAAAAGGGCTAAAATACGAAACTTTTGAGACACATTTGAAAAAAATCGTCGAAACTTTTTTTTAGGCAAAATGTACTAGAACCGCAAATTTAAATCGCTGGTAGGGAACTGAAGATCAACTTCAAAAATTTTTATGCTGAACTATTATTGTTAAGGGCTTTAATAAGCGTCGTTCGAGTGCTGTTACTACAACGAAATCGCAAAAACGCTGTTTAACGGGACAAGCTAATGCATAGGCAGTAATTTCAATATAATTTTGTTGTAATATTTATTTTGAAATTTTTGTATTGGATCAAGAGAAAAGTATGTTGGAAATCGAGTTTTCTGACAAAATATAATATATATAGTATATCAATTTATACTCGTATGAAATGTTGCTATTTTTCTGTGTTTTTATCTACTTTAAAAGTTAAATTTTCCTTTGGTTTTTTTTTTTTTTTGAATATTTTTGTTTTTTAGCACAATTTTGAAAATACAATAGTAAACAAAGATTTTATTGGCAAGGTTCAAAGGTAAAATTATAAAGTTGTATTTCTACTTTTAAAATTTTTAAAAATACCGTTATTATAAGTACTATTTGTATTTAAAGTAGGAACATCAAAACCGGTTTATAACAAAAATATATTATAAATACTTCTGGGCACTATTATTGACGGAAAACGTCAAAGGGTTAAAAGGTAATTATGAGTAAAGCTTCATTTCATCACATTCTATTTATTTGTTAAAATAAATCTACTAAAGACTGATACATTTATATTTTATTCTTCCATTTCTTAAAAAAATTTCTTTGATGTCCTTGAGACTTTTCTAAATGATAAATAATGTTGTTCTGATAAAACGGTACGTACCAAATCATAATTTTTCCAACATGCTTTCAAACATAAATTGTCTCTTGCACGCGCGACTCTAGCAATTAATATAAAATTAAATTTCATACGCCTTGGTGTACCAAAAACAACAAACACATGAAGTCGTTTTTTTTATACAATAAATATTTTCTAGATGTGTAGATATGCTAAACTTTCAAAACCAAAACTTTGCTTCATGGACCGCTTGAGACAATTTTACTGGTTAACGGACCCCAAAATAAAACTCCGTTAAAAAGTAACGAACAAAACAAAACAAAACTAAAATAAAATTTTTATTTTAAAAATAAAAATCATTACAAAAACCAAAAACAGTAAAACTCGATTAAGATGAGCTCTGAGGGACCAGAAAATTGTTTTCGTCATAATCGGGATTCGTATTTACTTTAGTAAAATTTCTTTACAATTTTTTTTATTGCCCACAAAAAAATGATATTACCTTTTTTTAAATACTGTAAAATTCTTTTATTTGATTTCATAAATAGATAATTTTTGATATTATTCCAAAATTTGATATTATTCCAAAAAATTTAAGGAAAATTTGCAAAACATTTTTGAATTTTGTATTAATAATGGAAAATTATATGAAAATTTGTTTGTGGGACTGCCAAAAATACTTCTCTTAACCGAAGGTTCATCTTAAGAAAATTCGTATTAACAGATGTTATATTGAAATTGTTCCAAAATGTCAGGTCGCTCAAAATAGTTCGTAATAACCTAGGACTCATATAAATCGAGTTTGTATTAAACGAGGTTTACCATTCGATACTTCTGCAAAGAATCATCAAAAACACGAAAGTTTTCCTCACACTTTTGTTCGCATATATTTTTTTAAACAATTAAAATTATTCCAAACAATTTTTAATATTTAAACCATAGAATTTTTTAAATATTTTTTGTAGGAACTTTTAAATTAAATAAAAAACAAACATTTATGTTTAAAATTAGAAAATTTAATATAAATAACAAAAAGAACTTTAAAAATTGACGTACTTATATTGCACAATTATTAAAATCACCTAGTTATTGTAAGTGATAGGAAATGTTAAGCGAAAATGTATTTATCTAACCAATCGAGTCCAAAAAAATGTTCAATTCGTTTTTCTTTTAATAATTACTTTTATTAATTAACGAATGACATATTGTCTAAATATTCGCAACAAATTTTGGTACTAAATCGACTGCACATTTTAACATTTCTCCAAATGCTAAGTTCATTGAAAATGAAACTGTAATTGTGAATACACTCCTGAATTAAATTTTTTTATTATGATTTTTTATATTTTTTTTTTTTAATTTTTACAAATGTTACCAAATGTTAGTTATATCGGGTATAAAATTCGTAATATAATTTAGTCAATGTAGAAAATTTGCTCGTTCCTTCGAGTATTCATTAAACCGGACTTTACTGTAATAATAATATAGCAAAATTATTGAGAAACTTTTTTTAAATTTAATTTATTTTTTTTTTTTTTTTCGTTAGACCAACACTCAGGGGATGCCCCCTATAATGCAATACATTGTGTTGATATCAGGAAATTAGGTTATGGGGAGGAGGAAAGAGGGAGTAGTGTTTGTGAATATTTGATTTGAATTTCGCTACATTGTAAGTGACAGGGAAGAACTCCGCGGGGAGTTTATTCCACATACGGCTAGTACGGCTGATGAACGAATTTTCCCTGTAATGCGTTGTGCGGTTCACTGGACAATCGACTACAAACGGATGAGCTCTGCTAGATAAGCGAGTGTTTCGAATGAAAATACGGGCCCTGGGGATAAGTTCACTTATCTCAGCAGAACAATTTCCATGGTAATATCGATAGAACAATGTTACACAACCCACATTCCGACGATGCTCCAATGAGTCAATAGAGCTTGATACCCTCTCGTCATTGATGAGCGCCGACGCCCTCCTTTGCACACGGTCCCGAAGCTCCAAAATAGACTTTGAAGCCCCTGCCCATGTATGGGAGTTGTATTCCATTTTCGGTCGGATATAGGTGGTATAAATATTAAGTAAATCGGAAGGAGTGAAGTACTTCTTACACCGTCTCAGGAAACCGAGACACTTGAATGCTTCTTTCGACACCTGGAAAACGTGCTTATTCCAACGGACATCAGACTGAATCCTCATGCCCAGAACATCAAGAGTATCCGATTCTTCAATATTAATACCACCCAATTGAACAGGTGACAGCGTTAAATCCACGGACCTATGGGTTAACATACAACATTGAGTCTTGTGCGCATTAAATTCTACCAAATTCGCACGACCCCACTCAGAGATTGTAGAAAGATCATAATTGAGTGTATCATTCATATTCTGCCTTTTGCCCCCAATCTCCTCAAGGCTTGGCCTACGTTCGAAGGAAAATGAATGACAAATGTTGCTGTCATCTGCAAAAGAGTAAATAGGGTTGAAAGTTTGAACAAGAAGGTCATTTACAAAAATGAGCAATAGGGAAGGAGAAAGAACGGAACCCTGAGGTACCCCTGAATTTAGCTGAAACTCGTCGGATGAGACCCCATCTATAACAACGCGTATAGTGCGATCTCTGAGAAAGCTCGAAACAAAGCGAGCAAAGTCGTAACCGACACCAAAAGCAATAAGCTTTGATATAAGCGCACCATGCCACACACGGTCGAACGCTTTGGAAATGTCCAGAGCAACCACCTTACTCTCACCAAAACGGTGGATTGACCGACTCCAACGCTCCGAAAGTAGAGCCAACAGGTCACCAGTAGAGCGATTTCTACGAAAACCATACTGACGGTCACTAATAAGTGAGTTCGACTCTAGATAATTCACAAGATGGTAATTGATCATGCTCTCCATCACCTTCGAGAGCGCAGAGCAAATTGCAATTGGGCGGTAGTTTTCAGGGTTATTTGCCGCACCCTTTTTAGGGATTGGTTGGACATTAGCAACCTTCCAGCACGAAGGAAAGATTCCCATACGATACGAAGTGCTAAAAAGGTTAGCCAATGGACGCGCAAGCGTCGAAGAGCACTGTTTCAGCAGTTAAAAATACATTTTGTCAGAACTCTTCGCGGACCCCCCTGGAGGGAATACCTGGGGGTTCCCCATTTGGGAACTGTTGGTTTAGAGTCTGAAATACTATTGATTATTTCATGAATAGAAATGATGATTTTTAAAACACAATTAAAAAGTAAGTATGCACTGAATTAAACTTACGATTAAAATTGAAAGTTTAATCGATTATAATTTGTTTCCGAAAACACACATTCGACTAAAACTTATATTAGTCGATTTAGTTAAATCAGATAAGCATTTAAATTAATGACATTTGATGTTATTTTAACTTAAAATGTTGCGAAATCATGATATTTAAAATTTTGATTTCGATCGAAAGTGAAATTCCAGAATATTTGATATACATTCGTCTTTAAAAAAATATTTTATTCTTTCTAAAAATAATGTGCCTATTCTGAAAGAGTCTTGATAACACAATTCCATATAATGAGAAACACTCGTTTTGGTTTGAACATGTATATATGTATGTTTTCCAAATTTTTCCATTACATCAGAATTATATTTTTACATTTTATTTCTTTCTGATAAGATTTTATTTCGTGAATTTGTGTAATTCAAGTGAGTGTGAGCAAAATCTGAATTAACTCAAGTGAACGTGAGTAAGTGTGAGCAGAAAAAATGTTTGTGAGTGGTTGTGCGTGACGTGAACTTTTTTCTCGTGAGCGTGCGTAAGTGTGAATCAAAATTTACTCACACTCTGATCTCTAGTTCGTGTCAGCTGTTTACTTTTAATTGTTGACACATAAAGGCTACATTAGTCTTGCCGTTCAGTGCCGTAACGAATCAGCTGTTTTGTTTTTGGTTTATGGATAGCGCGTTTTTCAAAAAACCACCTCACATAAAACAATAACGAAACAGCTGGTTCGACACGGCACGGCAATACTAATGGAGCCTTAAACAACTGTTTAGTTTGGAAGTAGATTTGACGTAAGCATTTCTATTGAAAAGTGATTTCTAACTCACGTTACCTCACCTAAAATCCGTTACTTTCAAAAGAATGGTTGTTGTCTTTAATAACAATTTAATTTGGAACATTTCTCAAGTTTCCAATTTAATAATATCTTTTTGTACGATTTACGGAATATGAAAAATAACGTGAACGACATCTTCGGTTTAGTTTCTACGCTAAAATGCAAATCAACATTTTCTATCAAAAGATTTTGTTTTATAAGAAATGTATGCCTCTATTCAGTAAGTCGTAAGAAATGAGTAACGAAAAAAAATTACATTAAAAACAAAAACAAAATGGAGTGCTGCGCTTTTATTTTCAATGTAAATTTTCTAGTCGTACGTTTTTTGTGAATAACTGAATCACTGAAATAATGTTATTTTTTAAATTTTAATGAGTAATTTAATTCCAAATTGAAAATATTTAGAATTTGTAGCTCATTTTGACCCAAAATATGTCACAGGGTTAATTAAAAAATATAGTTTTTGTAATTTATATATCCAAAATTTCTACCAAACAATGAATAATATTAAAGATTTTGTCGGATATATATTTTGTGGGCCACTTTGACCCAAAGTAGATACTAGAGTTAAATTCCGAAAAATTTTTTTTTTCTGTACGTTTTATTAAAATAAGTAAATCAACACATTTTCTTAACACTATTTAGAAAGCCAACTAGTTTCAGATATTTGTATTATATAAATAGTACAATGCGAATATATCTGAAATTTGACCTCGATGCGCGTCCCGAAAGCATTGCCCGATTTGGGTCAAATTTTCATCACTGAAGTTTTAGATCTAGTGCCTCAATATTCCGACCTGTACACTTTGGAATAAAAAAAATCGATCGATCATTTGTGAAGCATGTGTGCTAATGTCCATATTTGCCGATTTTTAGCAGTGTTGGCAATATCTGAATGTAATTGATAAATTCTGAAAACAAATGATTATTTTCTGAAGATTATTTGAGTTTTTGGAAATACAATTGGTAATCATTGAATTACACCGGAAAAAGGAGTTGTTACTTTTCCATTATTTATAAAAAAAAAAATGTTGCGGCACCCATAACCCAATAATCATTTGGAAGATATAACACACGGAAGATATTACGCCAATCTCATTTATTTATCTTTTTGAAGACACTTAAAGTAGTATTTTTTTCTTTCTTTAAAACCACATAAAAAGAACGCATGGAAAAATCAGAAACATTATATATTTGGAAACGTTGCAAATAAAATAGCGAAAATCTAAACTAAAACTATGATTTTTTCAAGAAAATAAGGATCACAAAATGTTTTAAAATCCCAGACTAGTAATTGCATATTAAGTGTATGTTTATTTTAAATAAAAAGTAAAAAGAAAACATATGTCAAAACATATTTTCATCACTTGGGTGGCTTCTTAGCGATATCTTATTTTTATCCTCCAGAAGATATATCGGCGATATTTACGACACTTTTTTATATCTTCCAGATGATAATAAATCAATATCGCCGACGATTTCTAACAAAAGCTGTATCTTCCGCAATACGATTAAGATTAAAAATTTTCTTCCAGACAATACGATTGACGAATCTTAATCGTATTGCCATGTTTGTTTTGAATGACTTATTTTTCTGATTACATAGTTCAACAAAATCAGAAAAATGTTATGCATCCAGGTTGAGACATATCATTTCTAATAAACTTTGGGACGCAGATCACGAATATGTCGTTGGAATTTCAAAGTTAGCTATAGTTAAAGAAATATTTGCAAAAATTATTGATAGTTTTTCAGAAATTATAAATTGTATTTCAGAAATTATGAATTGTATTTCAAAGCTAAAAATGTATTCTGAATATAATATAGGATCGATTATTTATACCCTCTGAGATTTAATTGACAATTAAAAACTTTTCATTATTTCTTTAAAAAATTATCAATTTTAAAATACTATTAATAATTTCTGATAAACAATTAATAATATCAGAAATGCAATTAATAGTTTCTGAAACACAAATAATATTTTCTGAAACATAATTAATAAGTTCAAAGTTAAAAATATTTTCTAAATATATATTATAGAATGGATTAATTTCTGAATTACAATTAATATATTCTAAAATACATTTAATAATTTCTGAAATACATTTTTAAAGAAATATAAAAAATATTTTTTAAAATTCAATTGATAAGTATGAATATCAATTGAAAATTTCTGAAATACAGCTGATAAATATTAAATTCAATTAATAGTTTCTGAAATATAATTCATAAATCTCAACACCAATCCATTATTTCTGAAATAAAATAATTGTATTTCAGAAATAATGACAAATCCAAAAGATTATTGATAAATCTTAAAAACAATTGTTAATTTCTGAAAAACGACGGAAAATAGCGTAGTACCACTTTAAGTGCATTTTTTAAATTCCACTACGATTCTGTACAAATTTCTTGGCATTTTGGACTAAAAGAAGTTAAAATGTTTCAAGAAAAACAAATCAAAGAAGTGAAAAAGTGCAGGAATATTGAACAAATGTGAAAAACAGCCTGCAATAAAAATATATCTAAAAAGCTTAATATGAAGATGCCATTAAATGGTGTTCATACAAAAGGTGCTTTCCAAAGCTTAATAAACTTAAGGTGACATATTTTTTACAAAAAATGTGTCTTTGTGGCACGCAACGAAAAAAGTCTTGCCAGCCCTGAATTATAAAACGTCGTGATAGCTAAGGTGGTAGAGCTATTAACTGAAAATCTGAAGTCGCTGGTTCGATCGCCGGCACGAACACATTTTATTAAAAAATTTAAATAGTAATTTTTTTTTATAAAATATTTTTTTTTGGAAAATCTATTGTTAGACTCATTAAGCTAATATTTTTAGATTTTTTGTATGCTGGTAAGTACTGATAATTCATTAGTTTGCGCTGCATATCAAATATAGAAGTTATAAGAAATGTAATACGATAAAAAAGTTACTGGTTACCATTAATAGCTGTACTGGTACCCATTACTGGGTAATGCTTTTCTATATGAGAGCAGACGAATTAGCCTGGGAAGGTTCTTCTCTCGGCACAATCAACTTGGAGAACGTGAAACCATTTTAGGCTTATATGGCTGTATTGTTATTGCTCATATAGCAATATGGGACACCTCGGGAGTGGGTAAAACCACTAGGATTCTATGGCGAGACCCGAATACGGGGAAACTAAATAAAATAGACCTTGGTAAGATAGTGAGTATTCTTGTCGTGCATTAAACGCTGAGGGCACACCTATTTCGAATGGCTCCTCCGGACTCAGTAATTTTTAGCACCTGTGACGAGATTACAAAACTTTGGGTGACCTTAGTGGAATGGGCTGGATGAGACTAAGAAATTTCGTCAACGGGACGGTGTTTCTGGAATAGATACGTACGGGAACCACCACGAGCGCACAAAAAGCTTACTTTCGGACTTAAGTGTATGTCCTATTTTATTGGTCATGAGTCGATTCCTCTTTTTAACCTTATGTCATATTGGAAGTTTGTACAATATACTGGAAAAAAAATCAAAAACCTTTTGATTCATATTGTGCAAACAAGAAATGTGAAAAATATTTTATAATGTGTTCGCCACATTGTGCAGTTTTTATATTCGTAGGAAATAAACGAAATCAGTGTGCCGTATTTTGTGAAAAAGCATTGTACATCTTATTGCACTGTGTAAGGCAAAATTACGATAATATTTTTTATATTAAGAAGTTGCAATAATATTGCAAGTTGCATGTATACCTCTAAGAATTGTTGTGTTGCCCCTCTATGTTGGATAAAAGAAATATTATTAATTCCAGGAATCAGCATTGAAAATTGGTATTTTTTGTCCTCATGTCATATGACAATCCCGCTTTTAGATCTTTGAAATTTTAAAAACTCGTGATTTTATTGACGTTTTAACAAAAACTTTCAAAAATTATAAAAGTTGTGAACTTTAAAGAACCATAATTTGTTAAGTAGATGGACCATTTTAAATATTCAAAAATTATCTGAAAGTTGTAGTTATCTACTTTTTCGATCTGTAGTCAAAAAGTAACCGCTTCTTTTCAAAAATGCATTTTTACTGCTAAAGCAATTTTTGAATTCATTAAGCACTTTCGCTAATAAGCACATTAATAGTGTGGAAGAAAACCAGATTGAAAGATATACGCAGAATGAAGTAGATGTAGTAGAGACGGGGAAAATGATACTAAAAAGTACAACTCTTGTAAAACATATAAAAATATCAACCATGGACAGTTCTTGTATATGTTTTTCATACAAAATATTTATATTTTTTTTCTCGATTTGCAAACAAAAGGGTGTGTGACATATTTTGTTATTTTTTGTTTTGTTTCTAGAATTATCTACGGCATTTAGATTCAGTTCAAATTGTCATCATTTAGACAACCTAAATGATAACACTTAGTTATTGATAATATTGCAAATGCAAATGCTTGTAAGGAAAATGCAGTTTTTTTTATTTGTTTCCGCCTTCGATCTGTAATCTGTTTTCATTTTTGCAAAACATATATTTTTTTGATAATAATTACGATATTGTTTCTTTTTGGGAATACGCGTGTTTGAAATATCTATTTTGAAAAACTTTAAACAATTATAAAATTTAAATGGAACACATTCTTTAAAACGCATTAACATTAAAGGTAATTGCATTTGCATTTATATGGCTAGATGATTTTTTAACATTAAGTTTTAAAGAAGTAAATAAAATCTCTCAATTGCTTTTTGAGTTATTAAAATGCGATACCTGTTATAGATATGCCTAATATTTGCATATGTATTTTGATATTTTGCATTAAAAGAAAAATAAAAAATCCTAAACACATAACATAACACTTTTTTTTAGAAAACATGAACAAATTTAGTAAGCTTTAAAAAAATCTTAAAAAATAGTTAACTTTTTTGTCCCAAAAAAATCGAAACCTAATTTTATGTCAAAAATTATGTTTTTAAACTGTTTTAAAATCGAAGGGGGGAAAAAGTGCAAAATGCATGCAAAAACTGCATTTGCAGTTCAATGCATTTTTAGAAAGAAGGGATTATTTCTATGGCTCTTCAACAAACTATGTTTCTTTAAATTTTACAACTTTTTTAATTTTTTGAAAACAAAATATATTGCGAGTTTTTTAAATTTAAAAAATCTAAATGCTGGATTGTCTTTATGACTCCATAGAGTTTTTAAGTTCACAATTTTAATAGAATCCGAATAAATTTGGTCAGATTTGTGGCAAATGCTCATGGAATTAATGATATATATTTTGCCACAATTTGATTGAACAATTTTAACCAAATTATTGAAATGAAAATCATAAAATTTAATTAAAATTTATGATGTCATGCTGCGAATAAAATAAATTGTAAAACACTAATTAAAATACATGTTTTTTTTTTTTTTTGTAATTTTGAATTGATTTGATTGTATAATATCCTTGAACGTATTTATATGTATGTAAGTCAACCATTTTCGTAGCAGTGTCCTTACATTAGAGAAACTTTACAACTTCTATTTGTATCTGCTTTGTTGTGTATAAAATTTGTGTTAATTAATTAATTAATTAACTTGTTTGTTTTCTTCAGTTTTCTTTTATTCTAACTTATAAAACTACTTAGTGTTATATGTACTTTTATAATTTTAATTATAATTACTTAAGATTACATTTAAATAAATATTTGTCAGTATTTTTACATGCGACTACCCAGCTTAGATGTTAGTTCGTTTCATTGTTTTATTATATATTTTTTTTTAGGTTCACCATTGAGCTTTAATTTAAAACTAAATTATTTTGCAACGATTTGTTGAAAAATTCGTTTATAATAAAATTTCTTACAATATAAATACATAAATAGTTTGTATGTAAAAAAAAAAAATACAAATCATTATTATTGTTTCACTTGTTTTTCAGTATAACAAATGGGTTTGTGTACTACTCTAAATACTTTAAGGGGATCGAGGACTTGTGGTCGAATATTTGTCATTCACAGTTGGAGTTGGTCTAGTTGTTCTTTCGTTTGGATATTTCTTCATGTTCTTCGTTTTGTATGAATGTCTGTCTATAAGGGTGTGTGTAAGGATTAAAAACGTATGCAAATTCGATTTCTGACTTTTGTTGTACCTACAAATGGAATGTAAATTGTGTTGCTGTCGTCTTCTAATTGTCAATTCTGATTTAAATGTTGGTCTGATTTAAAAATGGTTTTACAAAAAATAACTTCTGTTTGGATTAACTGAAAGCAATTGGGGTTTTTAAAATTGTTTAATATAAAAAAGTATTTAAACTTGCATTATAGGGTGTTTTATTTTTCCAAAGATGTGATTTTCTTATGACTTTGATATCGCCCCGAGTCTAAGTCAATAAGATATATATGCCAAATATCAGGAAGACTGGATAATGTTTAGGGGTTGCACACTTTAAGCACGTGTTTCTCAAACTAGTGAAATTTCTAATATTGTAGTTTTTTGTACCAATTTGCTTCTTATTCCTAGAAAAAACTAATTTGTGTGCTCAAATATGTGGTGAGTTTTTATTGATAGTTCGTCTACATGTTAAAATGCAAAACGACAGGAATTGTGAAATAAGTTTCGAAGTTTTTCTTTTAACTTCTCTGAAAATTATGATCTGTGACCAGCGCATTACAAGAATATAAAGAATTTCATAGTTCACAAAAAAGATGATGATTTGAACTCTTCGGGGAAAGCAGTGGACAATCTTTTAGCGGGATCACAGTTTGCACCAGACGAACGAAAATACTATACAAATAAAATACATGTAATGCAAAAGCAATGAACATGCAGTTAGTCATTTGTCTCACGAAGAATGTCTTGAGGAAACCGCATATAAGTGTACAAAAGAAGGCAAAGATTAATTGTATTAGAATAAACGTTACAAAGCCATCGCTGAAATCAAGAAGAAAGTCTTGCTGCAACATTTCTTTTCATCATCATCAGCACTTAGTCATGAAAAGACAAAGTTTTGGCATTCAGCAACAAAAAATTATGTTTTAGTGACTCTTTGAAAATCTTCCCCATTTGGAATAAAACAGTGTTGCCCTCTGCTGCTCATGTTAGTATCAAAACATTGAACGATGGAGTTGCTGTTTTAGTGAATGGTAACGATTTTGAATAGGAATGGCTTTTTTGGCTTCTGGTTGATAAGAAAAATACGTCTAGAAACCAAACTGGAAAGAAAGAAAAGACACATTTTGACACCTACAGATTAGCATAAAATTTTGATTTGAAGTTTTGGGGACGAAAACAATCCCCATACACAATTTTTTATGATACACGTAACTAACATTGAATTATCATAGTTTTGCATACTTTTGAAAAAGTGCTCAAGGTGTGCAAAATGTAAATGTCATGCAATCTTCTTGTAATTTGGCAAATAGTACTTTTGAATAACTAAGGCACGGAGCGAAATCAAAGTCTGCAAATATTTTACATTTTTTTTTTTGCTTACAAAATGAAACACCCTATTACATAAGTAACCTAAGTTTTCTTGATCAAAATGGAATGTGTATAAAAAATGGTTTAAAACTGTACTCAGAATTTATCTCTTAATTTAAGTTTAGAAACTAAATATAATGTTGGCGACGTGCTTCCAAAAAGTCCTATGTACGTCAGTTTTTTTTAACGAGGTTAGAGTTTACACAAATCTTGATTTTTAAGATCTTTTACTTAGGAACTTTATGTGCTACGAGCTTTAAAAAAATTGGAAGATGGGACCTCTATCTTTTACAGAGATAGGCAAAAACTATTGCCATTCCTT
The DNA here is from genome assembly GCA_021234595.1 of Delia radicum. Classification (NCBI taxonomy): domain Eukaryota; kingdom Metazoa; phylum Arthropoda; class Insecta; order Diptera; family Anthomyiidae; genus Delia; species Delia radicum. The sequence goes on along the minus strand of CM037855.1, from coordinate 58,368,093 downwards.
TTTCATTTGCATTATATAAAAACTTTGTAATAAACACATTTTCTAAATTTCCCTGACGTAGAGAAATGGTACTAGTGTAGTTGTAATTAAAGTGTCTTTAAAACGTAACACACGGATATTTTGTGAGAAATACGGCTTTTAAAGTAACATTTACTAAGATGTGCACATAGGACTTTTTACTATTTTTAGGCCCATTATAAAGTAGGTATGAAGTTAACAGGGTACTCCAAGCTTGTATGGAGGAAAACAAATTTGAGTTATTGACCCGGCTACACCTTGGAAATATATTTTTTTGGGTGTAAAACTAAGTCCCCAAAAAATTATGTTAATCGGATATCGGGAAGACACACAGTATTTCCAAAAGCACTTTTTTGAGCAAATAACATTTCAGACCTCAATTATTAATCGATTTTAAAAAATTGTTTTTTTTTTGAGTCTTATTTTACAAACTTTCGCAAAATCCTATCAGGCCTGATTTTGACTTTAATTTGTATTAAAATGTTGGCAGATTTAAATGATATGCACCTTGAATTAAAGGTATTTTAATGCTATAGCATCAACAAAAATTAAATCAAGTGCCACATAAGGATGATAAAATAAAAATAAAATGTAAATTTTTGAAAATTGATCATCAGATACAGAAATAAATAGAAAACAAAAATATTGTTGAAGTAGCTAATAGGGGATTTAACATAACAAATATCTCTAGAAATTATAATAACAAAGTCCCCTGAAGATTTCCTTGGGCAGGAATGAAATCCGGATAGGGACACGCCTACATCAGATTGTTTTTCACAATTTGTTAAATAAGTTTTGGGACTTTAGCACATTTAATTACTATAAATGCAATTAATGTTTATCCCGATGAAAATAAATTTTAAAAAAAAAACTTTAGTTCAAGATGCATATCATATACATAAATATTCCAAAATTTTAATTGTATTTAGGAAAAGAAACTAAAATTTTTATTTTTTTATATACATATACAAAAAATTTAAAAATATTAAAATTTAAAAATATGTTATTTGCTCAAAAAAGTACTTTTGGAAACACTCTGAGACGTAGCGCATTGGCACTGAATTTTAAAAATCGGATTTCAAGGGGAAAATATGAAAATAATTTGTACATATTATTAAAAACTTGGATATTTTAAAACGAATTTGAATTAAGAACATAAAAGAAACCGATATCCGATTATCCTAATTTTTTGGAGACAAAACTACGTCTCAAAATCTAATAGTAAAAACAGTTTTCAAAAAAAAAATTTTAAGTTGTTTTTTTCCCGTAAAAAATATTTTGTTCTTGGGTGTTCTATAGAAACAATGAATGGAAAAATTATATTATGAAGCAACAGAAGTTAAGTAAACGACAAATAAAAAAAATTTAATGACTGACAATTATTCTTGTGATCTAAAGATTTTAAATAAATTTAAAATGCACTTTTAGATATTATGCAAATATATGTAGTTTCAGAAACTTAAAATTTTTTGATGCTATGAGGGCAGCAATATTGTAAAATGTTAAAATTAGTTTAAATTTACTTTAAAAATTAAAATTGAGAAAAGTTTTGTTAAATCGGACCTCGATGTCACATGAAACTAGGTAATTATAGTATGTGGGGTAACGAATATTTATTTCCAGTTTATGTATACCTTGTGATAATCTTTTTATTTTAATTTTGGTGTGCTGGTGAAATATTTTTTATTTTTTCCCCAGATATGTTTAACGATATCTCAACATCAATTTTAGCTACTCGTGCTCAGCACACAGAAACGGTATTTTTAATTATCATAAATCCACATGTGTTAACATTACAATTTTATTTTTATACTAAATGTAAAGAATTTTTATTTAAAAACTAAAATTTGGAACTGTGAAAGAAAACCGGTACTAAAAGCGAACTTTCAGAAAAATACCAGACATTTTTTCCCATAAGCTTCTTGCGGAAGCTTACAAGATCGCACATAATTATTCCAAGATCATATGGGAATGTTGCACTTCGTTGCAAAATATAAGTTCTCTGATCAAGTCATGATAAAGTCAACCTTTTTAAGTGTTTCTGTCGAAAATTTTTTAATAAGTACTTTAAAAAAGTCAACATCAAAAACAATTGTACAGCAAAAAGGGATTTAAAAGGTAAGTTATATGAATGTAGGATCAAGGCTAAAGAAAAAGTTGGGTTGTGATTTATCTGAACCAACTATGAAATATAAAATTTTGTGCTCGGATTTATGATAAAAGTTTCATTGTATGCATTTTTGAAACTATTATAATTTATAAATGGCTATTAAATTAAGATCTCTGTTGAAATAAATTTTAATTTGACTCTTGAATTAGGATCATTAGGATATAATTACTTTTTGTAGATTTTCATTCATTACACCCCCCCAGTTTTGTTTCAAATGGTTCCGAATGAAATACTTAGATTTTACTTGTGGAAAACTCTAGCCCGTGACGAATATCAGCTTAAAATTTACCATTTTTGGAAAAAAGTGAATTCTCCAAAATTTTAAATTTTAAAATTATTCAGATGCGGAATTTTGTTATCATTAAACGACTGTATCCTGAAAGCAAAAATGGCCCATAAATATGATAGAAACGCAAAAACATATTTTTTTCAAATTAATTTGAAATTTTTTTTAAAATGTTTAATTTTAAAATGTCTATAGCTATTTTGACAGTTTAATAGTTTTAATTAAGAAAAAATAAATTGCAAAAATTATAATTCGTGTTTTGTGTGCTTCGACATCTTTCCAGGATTGATTGTTTTGTCAAAAGTTGAACATCGTTTATTTGATACACATTTTTGTATATTTTCTTTGGAATAAATGTTGGTTAATGATATCCGACCAAATCAAAACACTCTATCTTAATAATTTTAAGTATATTTTTTAATAAATTATTAAAATAAAATTTTCCAAAATTTCGAATAGGCACGAATGTACATTTTTTAAGAACTTTACCATTTTTAGCCGCGACCAGCACGGGTTAACGTTTTCCAAAAAAATCGTATTCTTCCATTTGGAACCACTTTGAACAAAACTGAATGAAAATCGACAAATTGTAATTTACTTAATTTTTTTTGCATAAAATCTCTGTGAATGGAATGGCTTATGCTACGTATGCATGTATATATATGAGTATTTGTGTATGTGTTTAATACATTAACGTCTGGGTAGCTGGCACAATTCTGTATGTATGAGTAAAGTAAGTAGTAAATAATTTGATATTTGTATGTATGAGTTAATTGTTTTGTTATAAGCAGTAGGTAGGTAGGTATGTAATTTGTTAGTCACAAAAGATTTATGCAATCCTATTATCGCTAGTTTATGAGTTTACGAGTATACATGTGTGTATGTATGTAGTTGTGTAGGAGTATACATATTTATGATTAAAGAATGAGTAAATGCGTATTTGTTAGTATGTAATAATTGCATGTGTATTAGTGAGTGAGACGGTATTAGTGTAAATAAGTAATGAATATTTGAGTTATCTTTGAAGAAAGTTGTTTGGTTCTTATAAAAGTATAAACAGAGCCAGCAACAATTCCAACAACAACACCATCGATGACGACGAAGACTGAGGTGATGACAGAGGGGTATTCAATTGTGGAAAAACAGACAATCGAATACCCGTGTTGTACTACCAGTGCATTAGGCGTAATTGGTCCAGAATGCGTTGTTTGAAAAATGTACCCAGCATGCCGAATACGGTTGATATTGCCGCAATTCCCATCATGGCCTGCATGATGCAATGTATACCGGATAATTCCTCATCATTTTGTTTCTGTCGATGTCGTTGGCGATGGTGACGACGCTCCTCGTATTCCCGTAATCTCTGCAGGCGTTCAAGCTCTTCGTCAAAGTGCGGAATTATAGCCAGGTTAACAACTTCCGTCTTTGAAAGAATCTCCTCATTTGTCATGTCAACCCCATCAGAATCTCCGTCAATTATCTGGTGGCCCGGCATGTTAGTATTGAACGAAGATTTGGCTTGGAGCTCTTTGTTTCGTGATCGTTCATCAAGCATTGTATTGTCACGGCTAAAGTCAAAATCAAAGTTGCGTGTGCGCGATGATGTGGGATAATCAGCTAAATTCACTTTTGTAAGGAAATGTAAGGTAGTTGTGTCTGAACTGTCAGCATTAGCTCCGACCAACAATCGTGATGACGACTCAGTTGTCGTTGAAATGTCTTTGATGCGGAACTGCTTAAACTGGTTCTTTTTGATACCAAGCACTTCTGATAGTGGACGGTTTATCATCGGCAGAACGGAATCAGTTGGCCTTATTATAAAGGATCCAGTTGTTGGTGCTACTTCGGGTGCCGGTAAAATAGCCGCTTGTTCTTCTTCCGTAGTTAATTTACCACCAGCAGTGTTTTTGTTAACATTGCTGTGTTCCCGGTTGGAACCAAATTTCAGGTCTACTTCCTCGTCAAATTCCCCTGTGGATTCAGAGTCATCATACTCGCTACTACTAGCGTCCACATCGCTCGAGCCACTACTTTTTTTTTTGTCTGCACTTGGTTCGATGCTCTTGTTGAATTTGTGAGCGGTAAGGTTTCGAATTGGTTCGTACTTGGAGTTTTCGGAGTCGCCGCGATAAAGCAGAGCAACCTTGCCATCGGCTGTTAAGACCGGTGTAATTTTCGGGTGAGAAGACGCCAAACGATGACTGCTCTCCGGGTCCGGCGATAGGGCGTCAAAATCGGTGAACGATGAAGATTTTTTTTCAACATTTTCCGCAGCTTTATCATCTGCCTGTGTAGGAGTCTGTTGGTATACTATACCAACTTTGCCTAACGGCGTTGAAATTATCTTAATTGCGTCGTTAGTGTTTTTCCGAAAGTAACGGCTATTCGATTTCCGTTTCGAGTTGAAGAACCCTTCGCTATCATCCTCCTCGTCATCGCTGTCGTCATCATTATCTTCATCATCGTTAGCAAAATTGCCGCTGCTTTCTCGCAAATCAACATCCGATGCTACAACTCCAATATCACTCTTTGAATGATCTGCAGACAGTTTTGGCTGTTTTCGTCGGTATGTGTTCATATAATCAAATCTCAATCTGTCATTAGGGTTGTCTTTGTATGAACTTTTAGAAGATTTACCGAAACTTCCACTACCCTCCATACTTACAAAATCTTGATCAGGTTTAATGTTCACACGAGAACGCATTTCCTTTGGCCGTTCTACGGCAATTGCAATACGTTCATCATCTTCATCGTAACCCATATCTTCCTCTTCTTCGTCCGAGCCATCGTTACTAGATGATTGCACTAATTCCTTTGCTTTTGGTAACAATTCTGGCTCTACCTCCTCGTCGTCTCCATCTTCATCATACAGATCGTCATCATCATGATCTTCATCGTCGTCGTAAAAGTCACTACTTGGATTAAGTTGCATACGCTCTCTGTCATTGTTATTTTCGTTGTCCTCAGTCTCATATTCGTTAATATAGTCATTGGTGTTTGCTTCCTGACTGTTGGATCTGTTATTAGGTGTATTGTTTTTGTCATTAATTCGTGAAGGTGTCCCCCAGTTTTTACTTTTAGTATATAAATCATATAGTTTTTCGGTTACCTTAATACTATCGTCTAATTTATAATTACTATTACTACTATTATTATAATTACTACTATTACTACTATTTAATATGGTGATATTTGTATGTTGTTCTAAATTTGTATCTAAGCTGCTGTTATACAATTGGGTAGTCGCATCTTTCAGTCAGTAGCACTTCTTTGTGCATCCACACTTTCTTACGATATCGAGGTTTTTAATATATTTTCTATTATTGCTGCATACCATGCGCACCTGTGACAAACAAATACAATTTAAACTGTAATAATTAAAACTTTTTCGACTTTTATTTTAAAATTTTTCAGAACTCTCATACCTTACGTCTCCGCACAATTTTGGCAGCGCAACATTGATTACCGCATCCACCCACACATTTGGCATATTTAAGCGGCTGGCGAGATCTGCAATCATTTTCCGTGTAATATTCTCGGACTTGTTCCTTGCGGCAAGTTGAAGAAACTGTAAAAAATAAAATAAATTGAGTTTATTTAAGCAAGCGTTGTCAAACTGTTTATGATTAATGTAAATATCGATGGTCATTAGTAAATCACAATTATTTTTATAACCTACGAAGAAGTTGTTTAGCGTGAGAGTTGTCAATTTATAACCATCGATACGCATTGAATGTCAATATGATACAGTGAAATGTGC